>VZRX01023131.1:5356-18741 GCA_013398075.1 Notiomystis cincta | reverse complement strand
TTCTGTGGTTGTCACAGCCCTGGGAGGGTGCGAGGTGAGGTTGGATGAGGCTTGGAGCAACCTGGGATAGTGGGAGGTTGTCAGGGGGTGGGAAGATCCCTAAAATCCCTTCCAAAGCTTCTCTGCAAGCCTATTTAAATATAAAAATGTATATTATTTACATAATAGCTCTATTAAAAACTATATAAATATAAAAATGTATATTACTTATATAACAACTCTATTTAAAAGATTATATAAACACCAAATAAACAAACTCGGTTTTCCTGTAATCGCAGCATTCCCGCTGAAAAACGGGACATTTTCCCCTGGATTTCGTGGTGTAAACACTTGGAATTCTCTTTGCAGGGCTCGTCCCGGGCCTCCTGAACCTGGGCAACACGTGTTTCATGAATTCCCTGCTCCAGGGCTTGTCCTCCTGCCCCTCCTTCATCAGGTGGCTGGAGGAGTTCACTGCACAGTACAGGACGGAGCAGGGCCCACCCCGGGAGCATCAGTACCTGTCAGTCACTTTGCTGCAGCTCCTGAGAGGTACTGAAAGGTTCTGCTGCTGTGGCAAAACAAGGGTTAAATATTTTAGGGGAAATGTTGTCATTTTTGGCCTTTTTCCCCCCAAGGAAAAAGCTGGTGGGGTTTGTATTCCCTGATTTTCAAGGCCAACCACCTTTCACAGAGGGGTTGAATTCCAGAGGATTCAAGAAATCTGGGATTCCATAGGGAGGAAAAAAATCAGCAAATAATTTAAGCTTTCTATTAATTTTTTTTTTCTCCCAAGCTTCCTATTTTCCCCAAAATCTGCATTATTCAATCACACTTTGCAAGGTTTTGGATGAAAATATGAAAGATTTTAAGCTTGAGGTGCCTTGACCCTGGTCTGAATCCACCTCTGACACCCTCAAGTGATCCCCTGGCTCTGCCTGGTTCCCCTCCCAGGGTTGTTTTTAAAGGAAATCCCTTGGAAGTTCTGTCTTGGGGTGTTCCTGTTGAAGTGGGGTGAGGGTGGTGCTGCTTTAACCCTGTAAAACCCCCATTTTTATCCATTTCTGGCTCTCCCTGACACTCCTGAATTCCCTTGTCCAGCTTTATCCTGCCAGGAGGTGACAGAGGACGATGTCCTGGATGCCAGCTGCCTGCTGGAGGTGCTGAGGGTGAACAGGTGGCAAATTTCCTCCTTTGAAGAGCAGGTGAGTGCAGGAATTTGGGGAAATTCCCACTGCTCCCCCTTGGACAGGGATCCCCCCAGAGCTGGAGCTGTCAGATCTGAACCCTGCTTCCAAAAAAAACCCAAACATTGGAAAACATCCCTGGGTTGGGAATGAGGCTTTCAGTTTGCTGGGATATTCCTTAGGGAATTCCAGGAATATTAAAGCAGCAAAGATCCAGCCCTGACTTCCCTGGGAATAATGGATCCCAGGGATTTCCAATCTTTTCAGTAATCCTAATTATTTGGAATTCTTGTCAGTGTTTCCAATGCACTCCCATCAATTATCCCACTCCTAAAATGTATTCTGATTTCCAAGGATAATTTTTAATTATGCTTCCCTCAAAATTAAGGAAAACAGGGATTTGGGAATTCATTTGGGGGGATTTTTTTCACCCAAGTGTTTTAGTTCCTTGTGACTTTCTATAGCCCAAAATGTCTTTAGTACCTTGTGCTGTTAGGAAGCTTTTGGGCACAACAAAAGATATTCAATATTAACAGAAACGTTAGATATAATTATAATAATAGATTTAATATAGTTGTTTATATTTTAATTGTTAATTATTATTTAGATTTACTATGTGCTTATGTTAATAAATATAAATATAAATATAAATATAAATATAAATATAAATATAAATATAAATATAAATATAAATATAAATATAAATATAAATATAAATATANAAATATAAATACAAATATAAATACAAATATAAATACAAATATAAATACAAATATAAAGTGGGCTCTGAGCTGTAATTTTTCCTTACTTTCCTGTGGAATTCCAGCCCTCCTGGGGTGGGTTTTTGATGTCTCTTGGTTCTGACTCCATTTCCCAGGATGCCCATGAGCTGTTCCATGTCCTGACCTCTTCCCTCGAGGACGAGCGGGATCGGCAGCCCCGTGTGACCCATCTGTTTGATGTGCATTCCCTGGAGGTGATCCCACTTCTTTCCTTAGCAGAAATTCCAGGAATCTGCCCAGATTCCCAAGTAGAAAGTGGTTAAGATATTTTCATTCTGTTCCCAAAAGCTGTTCTTTAATCCTTTGATAGGAACTCCCCAATAATTTAAAGAACTCTCAGATTTTTCCAAAGAAAATATCTTGGAGTTTGCAGTGGTCCTGCTTTCCTGAGGGTTTTTGCATCCCTAAATCCATGGGATGTAGGGATTTCAATTAGCACAGAGCCAGGAGTCCCTCCAAAGAGTTCCTCTGATCTGTAGCTCACACCTGGAAAAGGGTTGAAAACTGCAAAATGGGCATTTTTGGAAGAGTTTTATGGAGGTAAAATTTATCTTATCCTCCAGCTTGCTGATCAGCTTGATGCAGATGGAAAATATCTGGTTCTGCTTAAAACATAGATAAAAAAAATTATAATATCTCTAGTTTTTATGCTCTGAGGTAGAGAATTCTGCAGATTAATGATTTCTTTTATAAATTTCTTTTGTATCAGTTTGGGGTTTTTTTGTTGAGAAAGAGCCACTAAGATTCCCACAATTTTTCTAATGCCAGAAAAGCCAATTAGGGGTGAAATAGGAACACATTTAATACTTCCTGTATTAAATTTCTAAATGTTTTCTATGTTGCTGAGGTAGAGTTAATGAAATGTTTTTATCTCTCTCTGTAGCAACCAGAAATAATCCAAAAGCAAATAAGCTGCAGGACAAGAGGTAGGATTTTATCCCTTCATTGGGTGGTTTTGCTTATTAAGGGGATAATATTAATTGATCTTTGTCTTGAACTGAAATAGAAATCAAAAATAGAAATAACCCCCCATTAATTATTAATCAGTGGGACAAAAAAGTGCTTTGGAGCCATTAATTTTGTTACTGCAGGGCAAAAGCTTGGGGTTGGAGTGATGGAAGTGGATGGATGGAAAACCTAAGGATGATTCCAACTTTGTGTTGCAGGATCTCTTCCCCCTGTGTCCAACCACTGGAAATCTCAGCACCCTTTCCATGGAAGGCTGACCAGCAACATGGTTTGCAAACACTGTGAGCACCAGGTATGAAAGTAGATAACATTTTATTTAATATAAAGTGTTGTTGAATATTTAATACTTATCTGTGTCCTGTGAAAAGGGATTTCCAGCCCTCAGAGTCCATCCTTGAACCATCATCCCTGGTTTCTGAATGTGGATCAAACTCCAAAGCTTTGCAGGACTCAAAGCTCTTCATTTATTTATAGGTGTTTACTGTGGTGTTGGTGATGAACAAGGATTTGTCACTAAAAACAGAACTGGAAAAAAATCTCATGTGATGCACTTTGTGGGGGTTACAGCTGTGTCATCAAACAGAATAATGGATGCTTTATTCAGTTATTGAATTAGCAATTAATTAATTAATAACATTACCTGAAAATCCACTCAGGTTTAGGACCTGCTGCCCATTCAGCCCATTTTGCAAAGGCACTTTAAGTCCAGTTATCCCAAATAAGGAGATAAAAATAACCTGGATAAAGGGGAAAATAAAGAAAAGAAACCTCATTTACAGACCAAAGTAAGAGAACATTTGTATTTTACTTCCCAAAACCTTGCAGACAAAGTGGAGCAAGAAAGGAGAGCAGAACATCCCTGGTGTTCCTGGCACTGTGCTTGGGAATCTGGAGGGGTTTGGATCCTGTTCCACCAGGGAATTGTGCACAGCACAAGGCACAGGCTCATCCTGGGAGAGCCTGGTTGGATTTTTGGGGACTGCCATGAATTCTGCCTCTGGAATGTTCTCTTGCAGAGCCCTGTGAGGTTCGACACCTTCGACAGCCTCTCCCTGAGCATTCCAGCAGCCGTGTGGGTACGTATCCCACTGCTCCCTGATCCAGCCCTGGCCCTCCCAGGGCCTCCCTCAGCTGCACAGGATACTCAGAGCTACTTCAGGGCTTGATTTTCCTGCTCTTTTATAATCTTGTGCTGCTGCAGGACTTTGCTCCCTAAAGGGTGGTGTAAGGTACCAATGAGTCCAACAAACACAACTTGGTGACACCATCAAAGCTCTCTGTTTCTCCTGGTGGAGGATTTGGTCTTTTCTGTGGAATTTGAAGAGCCCAGATCACATCCCAAGGGCTGCTTCCCATCCTGGGAAGGTGACCTTCAGCTGGGGTTCCCCTGGCAGGTCACACCTTACCCCATCCAGGCTTTTCCATCGAGTGATTTCAACTGGGAATTGTTTCCATTTCTTTCTGCCTCTGAAAAACTTCAAATGACAAAACCCTGTGGATTTTTGGGCCAACATCTGCAGGATATTTTTGGACTGTAAGAGTTTGTTATTTCATGTCTGGTAGTGATTTCTTTTCACAGCTACCAGTACTCATGGAAATTGTGATTCCTATTTGCAGAGTGCCCTCCTGGGCAGCCAGGATTGGGATTTGGACACATCTTCTCTCTTTGTGTTTTGTTTTATCCACTCTTTGGCAGGGCAGGATAAGAGGAAGGGCAGGAAGGAGGCCTAAATTCAGTTAAAAGCTGTATTTTTCCTATGGAGAGGGTGAGAGAGCATAAAGTGAGCCCTGAAGTGCTGGAATGAGAGAGAAATAGGAACAGGACAGGAATCTGTGGTTTAAAACCCCACTGAAGGGCTCACACAGGGAATCACTGCTGTTGGTATCAACAGGCTGCAAAGTTTTCCATGTTTAATCCAGGCTCAGGGAGAATCCCCACAGTGACATGATCACCCAAAGCCATTTAGGCAGTTCTTTTAAGAAACAAATCTGCAGTTCTGTAGTTTTTCTGTGGAAGAAATCATTAAAAATCCTTTCCTAAAATCCTAGAGTGGAATGCACTCTTAATATTCCTGCAAATAATTCTGGCTTCTCTTGGCCCTCAGGGTCGTCCCATGACACTGGACCACTGCCTCCATCACTTCATCTCCTCAGAGTCTGTGAAGGATGTTGTGTGTGACAACTGCACCAAAGTAGGTCCCTTCCATTCCTCTCACTTCCATTCCTGTCACTTCCACTCCTCTCACCTCCCTGTTCAGTTTTGAACCTGCTGACACAATCCTGCCTTCACTTCCCACCTCTTTTTTTTTCTTCAGGACTTCAGGGAAGCCTCTGGGATTTCAGATATTTAACAAGGGGTTTTTATCTCACAGAATATTTTCAGGCTTTACTTACTATTGCTGTTACAAAATCTACAAATATTTTATTCCCTATTTAGCAGGGATATCTTTTTTTTGCTGTGGTATTGTTTAAAAATCAGCAGAAAAGGCAAATGAGTGCAGTTCTGAGTGAATGAAGTTCTGTAAATTATCATTGCTGCTTGATTTTGGTTTAGAATTGTGATCCTTTAGGATCCTTCAGGAATTCTGAAGAGCATTCCTAGTGTGATTAATGCACTGAGCATTGTTGTAAACAGACAATTCATTGCTCCTGTCTGCAAGTGCCTTCATTTTTTTATCCCTTTTGATTCCAGATCCAGGCAGAAGGAATTCTGAATGGACAGGGCATAGAGAACCAGAGAACAACGTTTGTTAAGCAGCTAAAGTTAGGAAAGGTGAGGCAAAGAAACCCCTCCAGATCTCCTAAATCCTCTCACACAGTAACTTCTTTCTCTGAGCTGGCTGTGGCCACTTCTTGCTATTAGACCACAAATGTTTTACTTTTCAAAGTAAACTCACCTGGCAAATATTTGTGGGCATTGAGGCCTCAACTCAGCAAAACATCAAACATTAAACACTTAAAGGTTGTGAATATTCTCCTGTTATTTAGCAAAACACTTAAATGTGAGTTTGGACCAGTGGCATTTCTTAGATTTTACATTAATTCTTTGGTGAGCAAATTGATTTCTGTTCTCAGGGTTTGCAGCATCTTTAGCAATTCCACATTTCAGAGAAATTAAAATACTCTAAATACAGCTGGTGAATAAACATCAGGTGTGATTTCTGGGGGAAAACTCTTTTTTTTTTTTTGTTCTGTCACCTTGTCCTGCAAAGGCCAGTAGGGCACTGGTGTGTAATTAGGAGCCTTGGGTGATAATAATAGTAATAATAATAATAATAATAATAAATGTCCTTCTTGCTACAGCAATGATTTTGAATTTCAGCTCTTTATAGCACCTGATGTTTTGGTTTTCCCCTGTGCAAAGCCATCAATTATTGGGGATTAGGAAATAGCAGGAATTTCACAGGATTTATTGTAATGTTTTAGTGACACTGGTACCACTGAGCTTGCACAGAGATAAGGGAACAGGGCAATGCATTTCCTTATTCCCTGGACTTACCCCCTGTTTCTTTCCATGAAAAACCTGGATTTTCCTTTGCTGAACACATTCCTGAAGCTGCCCCAGTGTTTGTGCATCCACCTGCAAAGGCTGAGCTGGTCAAACCAAGGCACTCCCCTGAAGAGACACGAACACGTCCAGTTCAACGAGTTCCTGGTCATGGACATCTACAAATATCGAGTTCCTGGTCCCAAATCCAGCCAGGAGCAGCTCAGCCAGAAGAACTTTGAGGAGACAACACCTGGAATAAAGGATGGGAGAGCAGGGAAACCTTCAGGTACCTCCTAAAATAGATCAGCTCTGCATTTCAGAGTTCAAACATTCCCTGCAAAATCAAGCCATGAGCAGCATCTTGATGTGGGGATCTGCAAAGAGGACAGAAATCCCTTTCCCATTCCCAGATTTACAGTTCAGTTAGGATAATTCCATTTTGATCCTACTAAATATGTATTAAGCACAGCACAGAATTCACGTATTTTATGTCCAAAGGAGTGTTGAACTTGGGATGTCCCAGGGTTTTTCTTGTTAGGGATCCTCTTCCAAGGCTTCAGGACAAGCAGAGAAGGAATGCTGGGAATGGTGAATCCTTGAAAAACAATTGGAAGACCCAGAGGTCTGTCCTTAGGCAGCTCAATGCTCCCTTTGGTTGGGATTTTGGACACATGGGAGTTTTCATATTTGTCATGTAAAACCAGTTTGGATATTAGAGCCCTCTGGGTCTGTGCAATGAATGCAAATCAATAAAACACCTTCAATATTCCATGAGAAAAGGCACTGCAGAAGCAGGGGTGCTGTTCTTAGCAACAGCATTAAAGTTAAATCCCTGAATTTCTCCTTCCTCTGGCAGATGCAGAACAACCAGCTGGTACCAAACCTCTCTTCATGAATGGTGCCTCCTCTTCCTCCTCCTCTTCCTCATTTTTAATGTCCCCAGGCACTTTCCCACTTGCTGCATTCCCTGAGTGCAGGTAAGTTAGAGATTTGTACTCTCTCTCTTCACTTCTGTCCCTCAACCTGTCTCCCTTTCCTCTGTCCTTGTCCTGGGGCTGCCCAGTCACAGAATGTAGCCTTGGTCCCACCTCCTGTGCCTGGGTGATTTTTAGTCCTGGGAAAGGGAGTAGAGCAAGTTACAAGCAAAACTCAAAATCTCCTTCCTGTGGCTCATGGTGCATTAAGTCTTGGGACAGCCATAATCTCATTGCTGCAGGTTTCCTCTTTTCCTTCATGTTAAAATAGTTGTAAGAAATCCATAGATTTTTCCTTTTCTCAGAGATTTTTGATCTCAGTTGCACCTGCCACGATTCCACTTGGTAAATCACCCCTGATACAGGTGATAATGCTTTTCCATAGAATCCCAGAATTGAGTGGGTTGGTAAGGGAATTTAGGGACCATCCAGTGCAATCCTCTTCCCAGGGGCAGGGACACCTTCCTCTATCCCAGGTTGCTCCAAACTCCATCCAGCCCATCCTTGAGTACTTCCAGCAGGTTTGAATCCCATCATCCCAGAGTGGTTTGGGCTGGAAGGAGACTTGGAGATCATCCATGGGCAGGGACACCTTCCACTATCCCAGGTGTCTGTCCAACCTGGCCTTGGACACTTCCAGGGATGGAACAGCGGGAAAAAGCACTTTGAATGGGTTTGGGTTGGGAGGGAGCTCAGAGATTATCCCAAATCCTTGCCACGGGCAGGGACACCATCCACCAGACCAGGAACATCCCGGGGCAGAGCCTCACCCTCCACCGCAGCTCCCCTCGGGGTGGGGAGGGTGCTCGGGGGAGGGTGTGTGCGGCCCGCGCTGAGCCCGCGTGTCCCCGCAGGGCCCCGCTGTACCTGTACCGCCTGATGGCCGTGGTGGTGCACCACGGGGACATGCACTCGGGACACTTTGTCACCTTCCGGCGCGCTCCCGGCGCCCGCGGCGCGCAGTGGCTCTGGATCTCGGACGAGTCTGTGCGCAGGGCCAGCCTGCACGAGGTGCTGGCTGCCAGCGCCTACCTGCTGTTCTACGAGCGTGTGCACGGCCGGGCACAGCCCCCGAGCCCGGCCCGGGACTGAGCCCTCGGGCCGCGCCTCTCCCTTATGCAATTCCCCGCCTCCAGCCTCCCTCCCCTGCGGCGGTGGCCGGGAATTGTGGTTTGTAGCCAAATCCCGGCGTCCTGCGGCCCCGGGGGGGTGTGTTGAGAAGCGTTTTTCAGCCTTGTCCCAAGGCTCTATTCCATGTCCTGGCACGGCACTTTTCCCAGGGAGATGCTTTATCCCGCACCTTTCCCAAGGGGGAGCCCTGGAAGGGGTTGATGTCAAGCTGCTGTTGCAGAGCCCCTGCCCATCCCAGTCCCTCCCCTGGCACCTCTCCATTGTGCACACCCCACTCCCAGGTTCCCTTCCCTGTGGCAATGGCTGGGAATTGTGTTTTGCACCAAAATTCCCAGAGCTGTGCAGCCCCAAGTGTGTGTGGAGAAGCCTTTGTCTGTCAGGCAGGGATTTTATCCCAAGGCTCTATTCCCAACGTTTCCCAGTGGGGAGCCCTGGGAGGGGGCGATGGGAAGCTGCTGTTGGCAAAGGCAGATGATTTAAGACACAAAGTGCCTTGAGCTTCCCTGAACAGCTGCATTGCCACCTGCCCAGCCCTCTGCATGCCCACCCTGTCCTGGGAACACCTCACAACCATGGGATGAACTCATGGAATCACATTTCCCCTGACATCCCAGCCAATCTACCTATCAAGTCAAGGCATCTCCACCAACGACCCAAAAGATTTCCCTGTGCACACAATTTCCCTCCTCCTGTAGTTCTTTATAAAGTCCTTCTCCTGATTTAAATTGCTTCGCCCAGGAGATAATTTTTTATCTATTATGAGCTGAAACCTTAATTTATTGCTCCATACCTTTGGAATATAGCTGGAATCAGCACATGGAAGTGTTTGTTAGTGCTCAGTGTTGCCATTTCCTTCAGCACTGTTGAATCCAGTTGTTTTGTAGCATCAACTACAACTTTTAATGCTGTGATTTCCAAGCTGCTGTAACTGTTCTAGACTTGCCCTTCCCATTTTATTGCTGGAATCTGCCATTCCCAGCATTGGGATCCACGTTCCTGGCTTGCAGCTGAGCTGCAGAGCAGCCCCCAGCCTTGTTAAATGGAATATAAACAACAGGGCCAGGACTGGTGGGCACTTATTGGTCTCATGAAGAAATCTGGGAATCCTGGTGTCACTGCATCAGCTCCAGGCTGCCCTGTAAATAGAAATAAGGGGAATTCTGCTGTTCTGGATTGTTTGATGTGAAAAAAAAAAAAAAATCCTAAACAAAGCACAGAGGGAGAAGCAGCAAAAATCCTCCTTTAAAAACCTGCTTTTAAATGACCAGGAATAAAATATGTAGGTTGTTTTTAGCTCTTTTCTGTCCTTGTAAGCTTGGAGGAGAAAACCCCTCATCAGAGAAGCTTTTTTTCAGTGTGAAGTTTTCAGATAACAACTGTCTTAAATAGTTTTTTTAGGGCAACTTTGTACCTCATGAATTCATAGTGCTGCCCAAAGCTCGGGGGTGTTGACACTTCCTCAGGAGAGGCTCCAAACCAGCCAAAGCAGGAGTGGTAAAGTGGGTGGATATGCAAAATTACTTACACAACTCATCATTCCAGAGTCTGGAGCACAATTCCTGCTCCAGGTAATGCTCATAGTACATAAATATTGATAAATCCACTGCTGGACTGGGTCCTGATTCCTGGCTGTGCTGCACGAGCAGTGGCTTGGTTTTAACCTCTTTTAACTTATAGAAAACCCAGAAAACAAACAAAAAAACCCTTGAAGGATGCAAAAATGCCAAAAAATTGCTCTGCCCATTGAAGGGAGAGCTGACAGAGCCAGAGAAGGAGCCAGCCCTCCCTCCCGGGAGCACTGGGGGTCATCTACAGCAATCACCCAAACATCTCTCTCCAGCAGATCTGCACCTCAGAGCCAAAACCATTCCCAGTGCCAGCAGTGGTGTCCTGCATTCTCCATGCTCAATGCCCTGCTTAGAGGTTTTTCCTGGGTTTGGGAGTTCAGCTGAGCAGCCCCTTGGTTGAGTTGTGCTGGAAGAGGGGCAGAGGACACGCACACCATGGACTGTCAGAGATCTGGCAGCTGGGACAGGGACAGAGTCACCTCTTCCTGCACAGCCAGCAGGTTTTCTCTTGCCAAGAGCTGTTTCCCTGGGCTCTGGGTTGACTCTGGGTCCCCCTCAAGGGCTATCAAGGGGAGGGCTGAGCCTTTGTTCTGGCTTTGCCTGCTGGGGAGGAGTGGATGGGCTTGGCTTAACCCTCAGGTGAGGAAGGGAGCAAAGCCCAGCACCTCCATCCTGGTCCTGAGCTGTGCAAGCTCCTCCCTGTGAGCATCAGATCCCTGCAAGGCTTTGGGAGCTCATCCTCCCCTCTGGAGGTCACTGGATCTCTGTTTTCCAACCAGCCACACCTATGGAGGTCACTGGAATTTGTGCAGGTGTTTGGGAGCCCTTTGGAGGTCCCAGGGCTTGGAGTTTGCCAACCAAGCCTTCCCTCTGGAGGTCACTGGGATTTGTTTTCCAGCCAAACCTCCCCTCTGAAGGTCCCAGGGCTCCATGCAGGCACAAGGCTCAAACACTGGTAACTTGTCCCTCCCAAGCTGCCCTGGTGGTGAAGATGTTAATAAATTGTAAAGAATTAAGAGCTCCAAGATTACATCTCTGTGTTTGGATTATTCTTGTCTTATTTTGTGTGTTAATTTAAAAATGTCTGTTCCAGTCCAAGCACTGCACTGCTGTTGGAAGTTGCTTTTTTCACTTCAGGGTATTTTTGTAACTGTACAGTAGCAATAAAGGAACAAACTTGGTAGAAAAAAAATAAATCAGTGTGGGAATGTCTTGAAACAAACACCAGCAGGATTCCCTGTGGGCATGGGAGGGGGGGGTGGCTTTCAGGTACTCAGGATGGGATCCCTAGGGATAATTATTTAGGAAAACACCCTCTCAGAGTGACAGCCTTCCAATGGAAATGGGACGGCCCAGTTCTTCCCCAAGAGAAGATTTTTTGCTGCCTGGTTTTTTGTACAAAGGACCTGAGGAAGGGAATTGTGCTTCCTCTTGCAAGAGCAGCCTCCCCAAGGAGCAGAGGGTTTCAAACAGGAGTCCCAGGGACTCAAACACTCCTCACACTCCCTGTCATCACCTCAGCACTCCCCTTCTCCATGTCGGGCTCATTTGTGCTTTATTTTAACTAAAAAACCCCAACAAACCAGAGCTCATTGACAGAAAGTGCCACCTGTAGAGTCTCAGCTTTAAATGATCCCAGTTGTGCCTCAGAATGTTTCTGAACTGCTGCCTCCAGGCTATGGAGCATTTCCATCTTCTTGGAACACTGCTTAGATTAGGATCAGCTGAGAACAAACCTCCTCCCGGGCAAAACAAGGGGAGCAATCACCAAAAATAAAGATCAGCAGGACCAGAGCATCATTTCCCAGAGGAAGAAAAACCTCTGAGATCAGCAGTCACAGGCTTTAGCAGCAAAAGTACGAAACCTCTCGGTTCCATTTGGAAACCACAGGGGGAATCCAGAGTCCCAGCAGGAACTAAAAGCTTCACTTCTCAGAGCCCAAAAGCCCTGACTGCCGAGCACTTCCCAGCCCGGCCCCGGGCAGGACGTTCCTGAAGGTGAGGTTGACCCTGGGGGCCAGCACCCTCCTGCGCGGGGGCAGGCTGTGGTGCCAGTGCAGGTTCGTGGGGTGCTTCATGAGGAGCAGGCTGCCGTGGGCCAGCTCCAGCGTGATCCTCACCGCTCCCGCCCCGCGGCGCCGCAGCACGAAATCCCGGCAGGCTCCGAAGGACACGGAGGCGATGGGGCTGCGCGGAACCAGCTCCTTCTCGTCATCCCTGTGCTCCCCGATGTGGTCCAGGCCGTCTTTGTACCTGTGCACACAACCCTACCGCTAATTAACACAGTAATTAATTATGTGTCGGTCAGCTCCTCGCTGCTGCGCGAGCTGTTGGTTTCGTTTCAGCTCGTTGGCGGCGGCGGGGAAGGGGCTGTACCTGTTGATAAGGACGAAGTTAAAGGCGTGTCCTGTTTCCGAGGTGACACGCTCCCGGATCCGGGTCAGCACCGGGATCCACGGCTTGGGGTGGAACGTGACCCCCGAGTAAGTGTAGGACAGGCCAGGGTCTCCGTAGGTCACCTTTTTCCTGGGAATCTTGTGCCACGTGCCAAATATGTGCAGTTTTGTCATGTCGTCTGTTGAAACGAGAGAGGGGAAGGGTCACAGCCAGGTCTGTACTGTCTCTGCACAGTCCAGTGTTCTCCTGGATCTGCAGCTTCTGGAATCTCCAGACAGGAATGAGAGTGCTCATGTCAAGCCAAAAGCTGTCACCCCTGTTCCCGGTGTTTCTGTCCCAACCTCGAATGGGATGGACCAGCACCTCCATCAGGCATCTCATATCCTGCATCTCCCAACACATCCCAGTCACCACTCCACGATTATCCCTTGACAAACACCTCCAGCTGAGCAAAACCGACCCTGCAGGGTCAGACCTGTGTTCTTGGCTTCTCAGGGCCACGTTTTACAAACACCAGGTGGCTGCAGAAACCCCCCAGGGCCTGCCAGCTGTGCCCGGGCCCTGGGACTCAGCTGGGTGGGCTGGACAGGGAAATGCTTCACTGGGAAGGGGGATATGGAGGAGAATTGAGCTGGACAAAGAGGAGTTGAAGTTAGAAGGGACCAGTGGGGGTCATCGAGGTCACTCTCCTGCCCAAGCAGGGTCTCCAGGAGCACTGTCCAGGCCCTTTGGGAGGCCCCTGGAGTCTCCCCGGACAGCCCGCGCTCCGGCACACTCACAGGGCAGGAATTTACCTTCGAAATACTCCACCTCCTTCTCCAGCTCCTGGAAGATCTCGTCCGCCTCGGCCCTGCCGAAGATGATGCGATAATCACAGTTGAGGCCCTCGGCGCGGATCTCCCGCGGCG
>VZRX01023129.1:0-64058 GCA_013398075.1 Notiomystis cincta | reverse complement strand
TTTTTTTTTTTTTCAGTTCAGCCAGTGAATCAAAAAATTGCTTATTTTCACAGCTTTCCCATGATTACCTCCAGAGCAGGTAAAAGCAAAGTTTTTAGTAGAAATGGGGAAAATAAGGCTGTCTGGGGACTGGCACTGTGAGGAGAGAGGGAGAGCTGTGTGCTGACAGCTTTGATGTTTGGTGCATTCCTGGTCCCATGTGGGGAGTGGGAGCTGCCACCTGCACCCCTTTCCTGTGGCCCTTTGCCCATGAAAGGCCAGGGCTCCTGAGCTGAAGATCAACAAATTAGTCTTCATCTCCCCCACTGCAGAACGTTATCCATCTAAAGATTTCCTTTAATTTAGAGCTGTGTAGAGTTTGAAAAGCCCTTCAAGTTCACTTGGGCTGATGAATTGGTAATTGAGTGTACCTGGATGTCGGTGCTGACTCTGCCTCCCTCTGCATTTGTATCAGTCCTTGTTTGTTTTCTCCAGCTGTAAATCACTCAGAACTTGGAGAGGCTTTTATCAAATCCTGCTAGGAGCCAGTTGTTTTCCCTTTCACAAACACATTGCTAATACCACGTGGAACCCACCGGCTTTGGTGTTCATTTAAAAACAATGAGGATGGTATTAAATGGGAAGAAAAAAAGCCTTAGCACCAGAGGAGAAGGAGGAGGAAAAGAATTGCTCCTGTGTCTCTGGAATTTGCTCCTTTGGTCTAATGTCTGTCCCACTGGTCTCCTAATATACTCTGCTTTGAGAGCCTGATTTCTTGCCCCACACTCTGTTATCCCCCTGTGTGTTCCAGCTGACCTTGTTCTCAGCTCCTGCAGCCACCACAGGTCAGCTGCCAGCCTTGCTCCAGCCCCAACAGTGCTTCCCCCTCCTGGGCTGCTCACCTGTGCCCCTTTCTCCACAGCCCTGGACCGCACTGGGCATGGGGAGTTAAGCAGGTGGTTTTAAAGGTTTAAGGGAGTTGGGGTCATCATCCTAATGTCTCCAGGTTCTCCAGTGTGTCCTTGGTGTCAACCTCTCCAGCGGCTTTGATGATACCTGGCCTTCTCCATCAGCTGTAGAGGAACCACAGCTGGCCCCCTTCCCACACTGCCCAAATCCATGGCTCAGTCCAGTCAATGTGCTCCAGCACTGACAGATTTGGCAAAAGGGAATTTCAAACAAGACAGGTAACAGCCCTGATTTGCATTTCTTGAAGGCTGCTCTGATCCCTCACCCAATGGAAGAACTGAAGGAACAGCACCACGTGTCTGGCATAACACATCCACCCAGCCTGTGCTTGAATGTAGATTTTTTTTTCAATGAACTGTTACGTTGCTATTTGCTCAGTGGAAAAAAAAAAAAAAACAACCCAGCAAGTTATATCCATTGACAAAGAAATGTGAGGACTTTGCAATCTGTGTTTGAATGTTTCGTGAGCATAAAATGAGGTGAAGTTTGCCAAACGATTATTCATTAGGAATTGTTCATTCAGCTCTAATTGCTTGGGCCTAACTGTTCTTAGAAGGGCTGTGTGACATCTTTGTAATACACAGTTAAGGTCAGAAAAGTGCTGGTAGAAATTGCTTCATGCTAAGTCAAGCTTTTCTCTGGGTGTAACAGTGCTACTCCTGCTTAGCTTAGAAAGAGCAGTAAATGATGCTGCCTGGTTTCCTGTCAGGCCTGTGCAGCCCAGCTGGCTAATGGAGGGTGAGTGGTGCCTTATTGACTCCCACTTCTCCATGGAAGGAGTAATTAAATTCACCTGCAGAATCCCCATCTCCTCATGCATGGCAGTGTGCAACTTCCCTGCATCTCAGCTAACTGGATTAGAGATTTTGCATGCAGATGAGAAAGCACCAGCTAGAAAGGATCTGGCTTGGCTTTCAGATCCCAGCTGTTATTTGCAGGATTTGTGCTTAGGAAAAGCATCACTTTTTTGTTTTTGCTTCTAACCTGACAAACTTTGTCTGGAAACCCAGAGGAACCAGCACAAGGGAGCCCCACTGTCTGTCTTTCAGCAGCATTTTCTGAAATGGAACAACACTTTAAAGTCTCACCAGCTCAGCCTTTCACTTCACAGAATATGTGCCTGTCTCTAAAATACCAGGTTATTTTTCCTTACCCCCATAATATTCTCATCCAACATTCACTCTCCTGGAAATCACCAATCCAACATTCACCCACCTGCATTCAAACACCTGTTCCTGTGCTACTGCCCTTCTCCTTCCAATTGAGAGATTATATTTCCTAACTGACCTCCAACTACCTATTGCCTCCCTGTGACACTTCACCCTTGTCTGCCTGATTGATTAGTCTATTATGCTCTCCACTCTTCCTGATGACTTACAGATTGCCCAGTATCTGTCACAGGCTTCCTTTTGTTCTCTAATATTCTTGGAGGTTTGGAACACCCTCTGGCTGCCATTCTCTCTCCATATTCCCTGGCCACCACCTGCCTCTCTTATGAATGTCTAGTTTGGAAAAATGAGAAGAAATCTTCTGCAAAATAAACCCCTACCTGCTGAGAGTTCACACATTTGCTGGTAAAACACACTTCTAAAACACTGTCATTTTCAATGGGGCTCTTTATTTCCTTTGCAGCATTTGGAGGTATAAAAATGTCACTAAATCAGGCTGTGATCAGTGACATGGCTTGGAAGGAAGCTTTCCCCAGCAAATTTCCTCACCTGCATAAGTCAATGAAGCAGTGACAGAGAGGGAGTTTAAATGTTGTGTTTAAAGATGTGTGTGGGTAGGAGGGTTCTGTGTCTGCTGGGGAAGAGGTCTGGGACGTGTCCCAGTTCCATCCATCTCCCTGTGCTTGTCAGAGGTTGTCCAGCTCTCTGATACTGTTCCAGGCTTGTCCCAGCTCTGTCCATCACTCTGACATTTAATTAACTGCCCCATTCTCCTGGATCCTGCACCAGATTTGTGTTGTCTTTCTGAAATACCTCTTAGGTCACTTCCGAATATTACTAACAGGAGGAGTAACAAAATGGTTGTCACTAATATTGCTATTATTGTTACTGTGTAGATGATAATAAAACAAGACATTGAATATCACAAAGATGAGTACTGTTACAGTCAGTGTCACTTCTTCTTGCTGTGCTGGTTGTTTGGCATCACAGGTGAGCAGGAACTGACAGCAGTGGGAAGCAGAGATGCCAGCCAGGCATCCAAAAGTAACAAAAAACCAACGAGGGTGTGGGAGCTGACCACTGAGAGCAGTAAAATCACACTGAAGATTTAAAAAGACATTTATAAGACCAATCTTCAGGTGTAAGGAGGATTATTAAGCTTATTAAAACCTGCACATGCTGGGTGGCTGGTGCTGGTGGTGGCAGTGGCTCCTCACTCCTCCAGGAGCTCTGCACTGATGTTTTGTACCATCTGCCCTGGGCATGCCCAGAGCCATCCCTCTTCCTTGCATCTTTTTCCATCCTTGTCTGGCATTTGTCCCATTCTTTTTACTTCAGTCCCAGGTCCCCTTCCAGCATTTCTCACAGCCCCTCTTCCACTGGCAAGTGGATTTCTTTTCCCTTTTAGTTACTCTGTTGAGCAGCTGCTCTCATTTGGATCTCCCTGTGGTCTTCTTCCCCTTCACCTCTGCTCCCTGTGTCTCTGTGTTTGATCCATGGCTTAAGCAGCTGTTCTGTCCCTGGGATGGCTTGGTGTTGATCAAGCCATCAATCAATCTTCTATCCCCTCTGATGAAAACTCCCTCTCATGCTTTGTCTTTTATCCCTGCAGTTCCAGTACTGGGCTTGGTGACCTCGTGGGATCCCGAATGCCGTGTCCAGTGTGCCTGCCAGCCCCTGAGGACAGCAACTAGGAGACATCCAGGGCTGTGGCTGGAGCCAGCAGTGACACACAGGCTCAGAGGTGAGGGCTGGCCTTGTCCATGGCATCTCTGGAGTGAGAGCAGTGGCTGGTGTGAGAAGCTGCCAGCAGGGATGGAGAAAGTCTTTCTGGAGAGACTCCAGTGCTGGGGAATCCTCCCCAGAGTGGCTGGTGAAGGGGAGCCTCGTGGCACTCATTTCCAGTGTGAAAGAGTCTGATGCAGACACAGACAGCGAGCCAGGGCTGTGTTTCTCACTGCTGTTCTTGGGGTGGTTCCTGGTGGGACCCTTCTCTGAGTGCTGACCTTCCTGGGGAAACCCTGAGCAGCTGAGCTGCAGCTGCTGCACTCCTGAAAGTGTGGTAGCAGTCAAAGTTATCATGGGTGCATTGTTAATTTTTTTTTTTTTTTTAAAGATTGAACTCACATTCTTCTATTGAGACTTAGGGAATAAAGAAAAACCATATTATTTCTCCCCTGCAGATGAGAAGTGCAGTGTGTGCCTCCATCCCAACTTCTACAAAATTCCCTTTTACAAAGCAGAAAAAAGAACATTGGGTTCATGTTGGAGCTGTAGCTCAGTTTTCTAAGAGCAGATTTTGCCCCATGTCTCCTGTTCAAATGACTAGCTTTGCTGGGCACTTGGAAATTTTCTCCCTCTTCCTCATCTCCACCTTGACATTATGAAAAGGGTTTTCATCAATCCATTGAAAGGAGATAACTTTTATATAAAAGTGCACGGTTGACAGGGTTGAGTTTTTTGGGTAGTATGTAATCTTTTTTACACTGTTATTATTTAAAATATGCTTTCTAAGAGGACAAAAGGGAATAGCTTAATGGAAACAAATTTCTGTAGCAAAATGTGCAGCTGGATAAAAAAAGATTATTTCTGTTATTGCTTGGTTAGACAGGTGAATTTCGAATTTGAGTACAAAAGGTGCTAGAAAGTGTGCTTAAACTTCTCTTCAGTGTGCTGTTGAGATTGAAAAGAATAATTTTTGGAGAAAAACTTTTCTCTGAGCCTCTATTTCCAGCATTGTCAAATCTTTAGCTGCGGCCTTTTCCCACATCTATTATGATGTTTTCACCTTTTCTTCTTCCACCTCATTTGTCCTTTTTTTGAAGAAAATGTAGTGCTGGTGAAAGGCAGGCAGGTCCATGGGCTGGCACTGATCTGCAAGGGAGGGACAGCAGAGCTGGAGGTGCATGGGCATCTCTGGAAGCCAGAGCAGAGCAGGGATGCAGTCCCAGGGAAAGATGGACAGCCTGGCCTGGGGGAAGTCATTTTGAAAGCTTCTACAAACCTACAGCCCTTAAGACCACTTCTCCAAAATGACTTTTAACCAATTAGGAACCTAAGCACCAATGAAGATAAGCAGAGCTGAGGTGCTCAGGTCCCTCGGGGCACACACAAATATCTCAGCAATGCAGACAGATAGACAGTTTGCCTGTCCAGATGGATCCAAACCCAGAGCCAGCAATGAATTACAAATATAAGTGCCAAAACAGCAGGCTTGGGACACAAAGGATAAGAGACAGTTGTGTTATTTGAGCTGATAAGCTCTGTGTCTCGTCTGGAAGATGCCGGCATCAAAGGCTCCTGCAGGGATTTCACAATGAAGTGTTTCACCATCCAGCACTGAGTTACCTAAGATGTAAAATGGGCCTTGCAGAGAAAGCTTCATGCCTGCCACAAAGGAGCAGAATAAGAGTTTGTTTTGAGGACTATTAGGCTGAATAATTTGCCTCTGATCTCCATGGACACTGTGAGATATTGCTCCCAACAGAGCAGTGATTGCCATTAGTGTCTCAGCTCCCTGCCTTCTTCCTCCTTTTTCTTCCCAGCCTTTGCAAGGGCTGGGTCAAATGGTGCCCAGGCAGCATGAACAATATTTCCTCCTTTTTTTTTGGTAATCATTGTCCCTTCTATTCATTCTTCAGAAGCCTTTTCACAAGCAAGAGGTATTTTCAAGGGTTGTAAGCGTTCATCTCAATGTACATTTTTATGCCTATTCTCCTTGGAAGAGCTGGAGAAGTAATTTACTTTATTAAACCAAATGAGAGGAGCTTATGGGAGGTAGCCTTGTGCAGGAGGTCAGGGAGCTAGAGAGGAGAGACCTCTGAGACTGCTGTGGAATTTCTTGCAGGAGCTGAAAAGTAGCTTTTGCTGTTTAGATTGGTGCTGTTCTTCCTTGCATTGTGCTGGCTCTGGTTCCAGCACTGAGATCTGCATGGTCCCATCACTGGTCCAGCCACGAAGGCTTAGGAGCAGTAACATCTCTAAGCACTTGGAGGCAGCCAGGCTCACAGCACTGGGTTGCTCAGCCAGGGAGGAGGTGCCCAGGGGGCTCTGGTGAAGGTTCCCACCATGAGGAGCCCCAGCCAGCCTATCCCAGGCAACACTGTGCAAACCCTTCTCCAAGCAGCTCCATGCAGTGAGCAGCTGACTAAAACCCGTCTCCTGGGCAATTCACTTCATTCATCAATTAAATTGTTTGCTGTGAACGGTTTGGCCCCATCCAGCTCCAGGATTTCAGCCTTGTAATTTTGCTGGCAGAGGACAGCGGTGCCGTGTCCGTGAAATCTGCCTGCCAACTGCTTCCCTTGCTAAGCATTTTCTAGGCTAACGATCCTGAAAACCTTGCCAGCAGCCCCAGCTCTGTCCCTTTCAGGGCAAGCCACTCATTTAAACGTGAGCACATCTAAATGACTCCATCTGCTAAGTGACGTTGGTAAAGAAAAGATTATAGCAGGAGTTAGTGCTGTGTCCTCGGGTTGTAACCCTGTTATAAAATGGGCTGGGAGAACAAGGGGACTGTGAGGAGCTGAGGCTCAAAACCACCTGGGTGACTGTCAGCTTGATTTATTTTCTTGCTCATTAGATAAATTAGAAAACTGGCAAAAGGAATCATCTCCTGCTCTCAGCTGCTTGGTAACCTGCCACGTGGCAGGAGATGCTGGCTGCAGGGAGATGCAGCTCCTTCCCACCTCCCCAGGGACACGGGATGGGACTTGGGTGTGATGGTGCCACACATCTCCTTGATCATCCTGCCCCCCTAAACCACCTCCCTGACCCATCTGGCCGATTGCTGGCAACCACTAGAGTTTCACTTTTCTCTAATACTGTTGATATTTGGATAGTAGCTATTTTCTAGGTGAAAACAGCAGCACCAAATATTGCTTTTGAACACTGGCTTTGACCTCAGAAGTGCTTGTTACCCTCATTTCACAAATCAGACAAGCTAAAGCAAAATAACCTGGTTTGTGGCTGTATCATCAGGCAGGACCTGCTCCCCTTCAGAGATGTTGTTCAACACTTTGATTTTGTGGCTTGTGACCAGTCTGCCTTCAGCAGCTGCCCCCCTTGCTTATGAACCTGACTAATTTTTGTCTGTCAGAAGGATGAAGTTTAATGGTCAGACTTGATTTTAATCCCTGGGTAAAATTCACTGCCTAGGAGGTCAGGCTCCATTTACAGCACCTTCTAACCTAAAAACTCACTGAAATACTCAGCCTACATAACCAAATGTTAAATTTGGATCATTTAAGCCATCTTCAGTACCTTTAGCTGTGTCTGATGCACTCCTATAGTGTGAAATGAGGCCACTGTTATACACATTGTATTTACACATGAGGAAAAGCTTCCAGCCAGGATGAGCTATTAAGAGACTGCAATGCATTTCTCAGCCAAAGTGAAGGAATCCCTGCTGCAAACAGATGCTGAAACCGGGGGAGAGCCAGGGCAGGACCTCCTGGGAAGGAGACCCGGGGGTTCCCAGCACTGCTGTGCCAGTGCAAGGAGGTGGGGCAGTACCTGCCCTGTGAAGGATGGCTGGAGCAGATTTCCTCTGCTGTCCTGCCTCTTCTTCTGCCCGAGGGACTCCTGCACCGCCTGCACAGGATCCCGGTCAGCCTGTGCCTGGCAGGCAGCGGGACACGCGTGTCCCGTGGCTCAGCCCCCCGCCAGGTGTGTGCCCATGTGCTCGAACGCTGCCCGAGGCACGGGGCGGAGAGACCCGGCTAATTCCTTCCTGTCGTACCGAGGAATCGGCTTACGGCCGGAGCTCCGATTACTCTTATCTTAGCCTGCCTGATGCTGGCCACATCCTGAAATTACCCGGATTTTTTCGAAATCCAGGGGATGGCTTGGGTTCGCCCATCCGACGTGAGCAAACTCCAGCCCTGCTGTCAGCCCTGGCAGGTTTGAGAGGCTGTGAGTCCGTGCAGATGTTGGGGGATGTGCTTTGAACTTCCAAATGCACCTGATGGGAAGTGCCTGGCTGTGATGCCCAATCCACCTGAAATACCTGATGGAGCCCCACGTGGAACAACACCAACAGCCCCTTCCCAGCCTCTGTGCAGAGCTGACTGCTCAGGCACTCACCTGCTGGGATCCTGGCAGATAACATGGCTCTGAAATGGCCAGCCAGGAGAGAAGCTGTCAAGCAAAACATGGAGTGAAATGTTTGGCTGCAAGGATTAAACTGTGAATCCCACCTGTCTGCTGTGTGACATGCAGCACCGCACTCCTCACCACCACTGCTCCCCACTCCCCATCACCGCCTGCCAAGCCCACCCTGCCTGGAAATTAGAGTGGGGAAATCAAAGTCCTTCTCTACCCACTCCTGCTGTGCCTCTCAGCCACTGACATTAACACTGAACTGGCTGACATTAGCTTTGAATGGATTTTAATTACCCCCTTGTGAGCCTGAATTACCCACACAGCATGAGGGCCACTCTGAGTTTGGAGACCTGGGATGAGCAGGGCATCAGGGGCCAGACCAGCTCCCCAGGCTGTGGACACAGGGCCAGACCCACTCAAGGGGCTGCAGTGGCTTCTGCCAGTGGCAGCTGCTGGTGTGGAACCCTGGCAGTTGCCTGGCCCCTGGAGAGCTGCTGCTCTGGCACCTGCTGCTCACAAGTGTCCTGCCACCAGCAGGTCTGCAAGGGGCTGATGAGCTTCCCAACACTGGGGATGCTGGTCCAGGTGCCCACCTCCATGGGATGTTCTCCCCTCTGGAGCAAGGTGTGGCTGCTGCAGGGTGATGAGAATCCCCAGTGCCATCAGTGAGAGCATCCCCAGCCCCTACATGGCATAAAATAGCAGCCTTGGTTCAGCTGCCTCTGTGCATGGAATACTAAATAAGATGATGCCTGGCCCAGCTGGGAGTCCAGACTAGTGTATGAAAATCTAGCAAGAAGATTAAAAGGTATCCCCAGGCAGGAGAGGGTATTTATTCCTCTCTTTGTGGCTGAGGTGCACACGGCGTGGGAGTCGCAGGGACGTGACCTCCCCTGAGCACCTGCACATGGGCAGTGCTGTGTCCCCACGGGGTCTGATCCTGGGGACAGGACACTGAGCACAAAAGCTCCTTCTCAGATACAGGTGGACACCTCCAATTTCCCCTCCTGCACCAGGAAAGGGCTTCCTGCCTGGGATCTTCCCTGCCAGCCCTGCAGCTCCTCTGCAAAGGGAAAACCCCTCATTTTTCCTCTTCTTTTACAACAGGAAAGCTAAAAGAGATGGTCATGTGGTTCTCACTTCTGAAATATGCAGGGCCTGCAAACATGCTCTGAAGTTACTTTTACTCTGTTACAGCTCACAAGATCTGAGCAAGTGATGCAGCCTCCTTGGCCAAAGTCACACCACCCTTTGGGTGGAGAGTGATGATTTCTAGCTGCCATTGAAATCCACAGGGATTTCCAGTGTGGAAACAGGAATATCCATGGGGATATGGACAGGAGATCCCAACTGGGGTGGGCCAGCAGCTGCTCCAAGTCAGGCTCTACAGGGGCTGTGAAATCATCAGGCACTTGCAAGAACTGGTACTGAAAACAACCCCTGCAAAAATGACCATTGAGTTATATTTAAAGGGCTCCTTCATACTAAGTAAATGCAAATAATTTACTCAGAAAATATTTCCCACTAAGATCATTTCTACATGAAATGCTAACAGATTGAGATTATGACTCTAATGATTATTTTTATTGCTGGTTTACATTTAAATGGCATATATTTCCCCCTACTGTTCCCTCTTTGGGTTAAATCAATAAATCCTATTAAGAAGATTCTTCTTCCTCTAAGATTCCTCCCTCTCTTCTTTCTTTCTCATCTCCACTGGTGCCCTTTTTATCCACCCACCACCAGAGATTTTTCAGAGCTGCCTCCACGATATTGGTGCCAAGGATTTGAACATCCCCTTTGACAGAGTGGAGTGAATCCAGTCTTTGCTGAGATGAGGGAGTACAGAGGAACTCCAGCGCTGTTCCCTTTCCTCCTCTTGGGCTGTACTGCAAGGAGAGGAAGTTGGAGCCTCTTCCCACCCTCTTTTAACATAGAAGCTCTGCCTGTCTGTACTGTTACACCTCCTCAGCTGTGGATGTTCTTGTTCCTTCAAACAGTGGCTCTGGCTCACCAAGGAGGTGCTGGATTTCTGTTTGGAGAGGAATTATCCTGGTATATACGTAGCAAAAACCATTAAGACGCTGACCTTTAAATTGGGCTTCTTCCTGCTCGTGTAGGGAGGAGGTGGGTTGAGTGCCCAAATCTTATTCATTTTAATGACAAATCCCTCACACTGAGGCTTTGAAATGCTCAGCATTAATGCAGCTCTCCTCCCTCTGCTGCAGCTTGGCTTTGCTGTGCAGGGGATGTCTCTGCTTCCCTCTCACAGTGACAGACCCTCCAGATTTGCTCCCTAACTACCGTGCCCAGGTACCATTGTGTATGGATTTGTGAGCTTAAGGCAGTGCTAAAGCAGAGATCTCCATGCTTCTTAATCAGTATCACTGACCTTTCTTCCCTCCATTACTCTCAGCATCACTTTTTTTTTCCCCAGCTTAATTTGCATAGGTCTCATGTTATCCATGTTTTTGCTTTGTCCCTGTTATCCCATTACCCTGGATAATCAAAGTTGGCTGTAATGGAAACAGCAGAAACAATTTGCTTACCCTTCTATTACAAGATATTCCCTCTACTAAGCCTGAGAATACCTGCAGTTCTGTGGTAATGCTAATTAACTGTGCATACATATAGAAAGTAAAGCAAACGGCACCAGGATCCTTTGGGATGGTGGGGATTAAAGAAAGATGAGATATTATTCTCTTCTTTCTCTGTGCTTCACTGTCCTTACCCTCAATGGAAATTGCTCTGCACTTATAGAATAAAATGTAATACATGGTGAGGGAGTCACTGACTCTGCAGAGAGATGGAGTTGGAAGAGCAGAGTTCTCTGCTAGTAAACCCACTGTGGAAACAGTGATCCTCCCTGATCCTCCTCCTCCTTCTTGGCTATTCCCACAGTGGGATGGGGTCTCTTCCCCATGCAGGTCCCCCTGCCTTGGAGCCCAGTGCTGGTTCCTCAGGGCCACAGCTGTCCCCCAGAACAGAGCTCCAGCACCATATGGGTGGAAAACCTCCTGCCCAGCCTCCAGGGTTGGTTGGAGCAGTGTCTGTAAATGAATGCCTGTGGCAGTGCAGGGTACCTGCTGTTGGAAGTGGCTTTTGTGTCCATCAGGATGCTCATGCATCCTTCACTCCTCTTGGGTGGCTGAGGCAGCAGCAGCTTCAGAAAAAGTGAAAGGCCTGGGGAGAAGAAGAAAAATGGTTATGAAAAAAGAAAGATCATGGGGAGAGGGGAGACTGTCCCAGCCATCATTTTGCACTGCACAATGCCTCGAGTCCTGCTCATCCCTGAAGGTTCATGGGGCAATCTCCCACCATTAGTGTGCAGCATCCTCTGAGAGTGTCAGCTAAACCAGGAGTGACTGACACAGCCAGGCATGCGTGGAGGACTGCTGAGCTCTCCATGCAGGAGAAATCCCACTCAACTCCACCCACTAGCTCCTTGCTGAGTTCCCCAGCTCCTCTGCCAGCAGCATGGACAGACCACCTCGCTGCACCTGCGTGGAGCATCTCAGACTGGCCCTGACACACTGTGCCCCTGGGTATGGACCCTGTGCTCCAGGAGGGTGGTTAGTCAGCCCTTGCACTACTCCTGCCCCTGAATTGTGAGGGAGATGTTATTTGTGCTCTGATAACCACAGAACCTTTGATGCAATACTCATGTTTGGGATTTTACCACATCTCTCATCCTCCAGGTCTGTCAAGGAGCTTTACGCAGCCGTGACTCAGAGAGAGGCAGCAGTGGAGAGAGGCTGTAGATACAGCCAGCAGCTGTCATGTGGAGGGCATTAATAATGTATGTGCAGGTATATATGCATGACCTACGAGCTCAGGACCTTCCCTGTCTGAATGGTACCAACTCCTTTAAAAGATCTCTGCACGATGCCCTGGCTCTGGCCAAGCCAGAGGGCTGGGATTGCACAGACATCACACACATCTGTCCGAGGTAAATGGGCAAGAAAAGGGCTGATAGGGGTGAGGGATGGGTGCTGCATGTCTCTCCTTTTCTACTTGAGCTATGTAATAACTCCTTCCTTGTCACTGAAACCTTCAGTGCTTGGCTCACCATCACCCTGTGAGGGGTCTCAGGACTGTGCCTTGCTCTGCTCACAAACCTGATGATGTTTAAGATGCTTTGAAACTGCTCCCATGGTATTCATCATTTAAATCAACCCAAGTTGTTGGTACAAAGGGCTTTTAAGGTGTTTGGGTGAGGCCAAAGGGATTTTCAGGAGCAGTCAGGGCCCTACTGGCTGCACACCAAGGGCCTGAACAGAGCTGTGCTGTGCCTTGCATGTGCATTATCCCAGCATTATCAGCAGTCCTGAAACACTTGAACCTCAGCAGAAGTGAGGAGACTCAGATTTGAGTGCTGGCTGAAGTCAGTCCCAAAATCCAGCCCAGCCATCTGAGACATTTGGGTTCTGATCAGGCAGCACAAACTCTAATTGTAAGAAGGGTTCAAAAATGAAGATATGAGTTTGACTTGTAGGAAGGGATTGGAGATGGAACCATGTATCACTATGATCAGTTGGAAATTTCTTGTTGATCTTACATAGCTGAGCCAAAGGTAGACCTGCTATTAACTGCCCTGAGAGAGTTTATAATGATTTGACCCTTAAAATTAAAGATTTGCAGTTACTGACTCCAGCACAGCTGTGCTGGTGGAGTTCAAGAAGCACACTGAAACAGCCAGCAGCTTTCAGCAGCAATTGCACTCAGCACTGTTCTGTCTCCTCAGCTCCTGACATCATTTGGGGAAAAAAAGGCAAAGGTTGAATTCGCGGGTTTTGTTTCCCTGCAGTTCAAAGGACACAAGAGCCTGGTTTTTAATTGGCACTGAGTTCTCTCAGCTGGTACCCAGGGCAGTCCTGAGAATGATACCCAGCCAGGCAGGAGGAGCCAAGGGGAGGAGGCTGTTTGAAGTGCTGGGTGCCTGCCACCCATCTGCAGGGGCTCAGAAGTCTCCTTCCTAGCCCTGGGGGCAGAGGAGCATTGCTTCATTTCTGATCATTAATGCATTGGTCTCTTCTCTGTTTTCTTTCCACTGCTCCTCCCTGTGCACAGTCTGGGGAGAGCCACACGCTGAGTGGTTTGTGCTGGAGATCACAGTGCACAGATAATGAAGCAGTTTTCTTACCCTTGTGGTTCCTCTCAGTGCTGCTCAGCCTGGCCCCACTGAGTGCCCAGCCCCAGGGCTGGGGCCTGCAGGAGGCTGAGTGGGCTGCACATCCCTGCAGAGGGAAGCAGGGGTATCTCAGGCTGTGCACACCCTCACCTTAACCCCAACACCTGGGCCAAGTGGATTTCAGCAGTGCTGACATGCAGAGTCTGTGGAGGGAAGGAGCTGCTGGGGTGGAGGGGGTGTCAGCCAGGAATGGAGGGGTTGACTTTGTTGGGGAAGCCCTGGGGTGTCCCAGTGAGAGTCAGAACCCCTCTGACAAGGGTCTCAGGGTGTCTGTGGCACCCTGCACTCATACATGGAGCACAGACTGACTTCAAGCACAGGTGGGGAGGGAGCAGAGTGACCTGCTTCAATAGGCACTGACTTGAAAATCCCCTGTTGACTGAGATCTAACCAAAGCATCTTCCCAGGCTTCTTTCCTCTCTGCCCAGGAGCAGGAAGGCTCTGTGCCTTCTACAGGCTCTGTGAGCAGTGCAGCTCCCATTTCCTAATGCTTAGAATGGGGTCCCACCTGCTTCTCTCTGCAGCATCACTCCCACCTTTCTGGTTGCCTGCTTTCCTTGACCTCACCTCTCCTTGGCAAGCTGGCTCATGGCTTTGCATCCTGCAGACTTCCTCACCCCTCTGTCTTTTCTGCTCATTTGTGATTTGACCTCAGGAAAGCACCATTACAGGTGCCCTCTGCTCCATGCTCATTGTGCTCCATGCCCATACCTGCTTTGCCCAAGGTGCCTTTATCATTTCCACCAGCACAGTCTCAGTAAATCCTGTGCAAGACAAAAACCTCAGCAAAGCATTGTCACTCCACCTGGCCCATGCCAAGCTGGAGCTGTCAGTCCCAAAAGCTCAGTGGGGTGGATATACTTATTGCCAGAAAGCTTTATATTTACCATGGCCTTTCTGACATTACAGTAAATGCATTTCAGAGCCCAAGAAGTACAAAAATAAACTGCAAGAAAATCAAGACAGCTAATTAGCCAAAGGTTACTGCTGGGCTCTGTGACTGTCAGCCCTTTTGAAGTTCTCCTTTACACAGGCAATGTGTGTGCAATGCTGCTGCTCCTTTGAATAAATGTCTTGGTTTCCAGAGCAGCTTCATATCTGGATGTGACTGAACACATGTGAGGCCTGTCACAGTGAGCCTGGACAGGATAATCAACATCCTTTAACCCTGCACTTCTCCAGTGCTGAAGAGCACCTCATCTTGTGGAGTGGCTGTGCTGTGCTGTGCTGCCTCCCAGCCCCTCACGAGCAGGGCTGAGCTGGGAGCTCAGGAGGGGCCAGAGATCTGTCTGTCTGCACAGACAGCCCTCAGTCCTGGAGAGGCTCCTTCCCCTCTGGTGGCCCTGCCCTCTGCACTGTGCTCACAGGCTGCTGAGGGTTGCTCTGGTCATGCAGGGTTTGGATGGTGCCTTTGGGGTGCAGCTCTGTGGGGACGAGGAGCCTGAGAAGTGCTGGAGCACGTACCCCAGAATGAGATGGTCTCACCCCACATGTCCATCATTCCTCAGTATCTCATACTTTCCTGAGGATGATATTCTTGTGTGGAGCTGCAGGTACACCAGATGGGAGAAGAGGCAGGGGAGTGGGGGTCCTGGCTGAGCTGAGAGCTGAGGGAGAGGTGTGATTGCCACACCAGGGGAGAGAGGCTGAGCTGGTCACGGCCCTGGTGGGCTGGAATACTGAGTCCAGAGAAGGGTTTTGTTCATGTTTGGGCAGGAGAGCCCTGGAGCAGTGAAGGACTCCTTGGATTTTGAGCCATGTCCCTTCAGCCCAGCCATGCCCTGGCCACAGGCTGTGTGAGCTTTCTCTCCCTGAGCTCTGAACTGCTCCACCCAGGGATCAGTGAGAGTTTGGGCACAGTGACCTTACAGGAACCACCAGCACCATCTGTGCTGTCCTCTCACTTCTCCTCTCAGGTGTTGCTCTTTCCCTCGTTCTGCTCTCTCTGGGCTCCCTTTCCCCTTGGAAAGAAAGCCCTTTTTGCAGCTCCCTCTTCCCTCTCTGCCAGTTTCTCCTCCTCCTGCCTCGCTGCAGCTTGTGTTTGCTCAGCATTGCTTCTCCTGGAACATTAATTTGCTGCTCATTTCCTTACAGACTTTACACCACGAGTTGGGGCTTTGTGTGCATGTGTGTGTGTGATTCAATTAAACAAAACACAATAAAATCAGGGGAAACTGAGGGAGACACAGGCAGATAGCAATTCCCTGCTCTCTGAGGGCTAAGCTTGTCTGCTGGTGAGCTCGGCCCCAGCATGGCTTTCTGATGTTGCCACATGGATTTGCTTGTAACAACTCTCTGGATTTCATGCTTGGGGTTTCCATCCCTCTGCTGGGACCCTGGGACGGCAGCTGCTTCTCCTCTGCTGTCAGGAGTTGGGGCTGCTCCGTCACATGAGGTGAACCTTGAAGGAGCTGACTGTTCATTTTAAATAAGCCCTGAAATGCTGAGGCATCTCCAAGTACCCAGCCTCTTCCATCCCTCCTCTCCCTCTCTACAGCTCAGTCTCAGCAGCCCTCAAGATCCTCCAAGTCAGCAACTTCCCTACTCCACATCCTGGGGTGACAGATTCCCCCTGTTCTAGGACCAAGCTTTCTCCCAAATCACACTTTTTCCTTGCAGTGCAACCTGAAAAGTAGCAGCTGTGCTGTGCAGGGCTTTGCCTGGCTGGAGAGCTTCCCTTCCACTGCTCTGTGCCCCTCTCTGTCAGGCTCTTCCCTTGCCAACCTCATTCCTGCCTTGTTTCTTTCCCATTTCCCCCTCTAATCCATTCATAGTGTGAACACATGCTTTCTTAGCATCCTTTGCTCCCAGGCTTCTCCTTGGCAGGTTGCTCCACGTGCACGAGGCCGTGGGTGTCTCTCCCTCCTGGAGAGCCTGTTCCTGCTCACTCTGCCCTGGCTGGCTCCTGGGCTCTGCAGATTTATTCTGTGGCTCCAGCCTCTCCCCCCGGGCGAGCTGCTGGGCTGCAGATCTGACACCTAAAGTGGGTCAGTGTGAGTGGAAGGAGGTGGTCCCAGGAAGGGCAGAGAGAGAGCAGGCATGAGAGGCAGCCCCTGCCAGATCACAGGGTGGGTGGGAGAGGAGCAGATGCTCTTAAAAAGTGAAGATTTCAAGGGTTTTTAAAATGCACATAAAATGTGATTAACGAAATCCTGGTGCTGAATGCCCTCTCCTTAGGAAAAAATACTGACAGCAGAAGTGATCCCCCCTTTCCCAATAGCAGCCCTCACCCTACAGAGCCCTCCTAGGGATGTGAAGGGTCTCACTGTGCCATCACCCCTGGGTTTAACACCCCTCTGAAGTCCTGAAGGGGCCTTGTGCTGCTGAAAGGGAAAGGTCATCCCTGAGAGTGCATTAGGGCTTGTGCTTGTTCAGCAGAGCAATTGCATCTTGCCCAGACACCACCAGCCACCCTCAGAGTGGGCTCAGGAAACACTTTGGGCCTCTGCCCTCTGTCCCTTAAATGTAACCTCAGAGCTCCTTCTTTCTCCATGGGGGGCTCCTCCTGGTCCCAAAGGGGGTCCTCACCTCTCCTTGGTGCAGTGCTCAGTGCAGCAGCAGGAGGAGGTGCTACTCCCCATCCTGTGTCGTGGCAGTGGTGTGGCTGTCAGAGGACCCTGGCTCCTGTCTCTGGTGGCTGCATGCCCAGCACAGGCAGGATGGATGAAATGGCACATCCCACCTCAGGTTTGGCTTCCACAGGCTGGGACTGTCCCATCACTTGGACTGTGTGGACCTTCTTGCTGGGCAAAGTCACAGGATGGGGCCAGCTGTCCTGGTGAGCAAGAGAGGGGAAGGAGCTGCCTTGAGAAGCAGAGGACTGAGGGATTGTCCACCTTTGTCCTAAGCTTGTCCAGCTCCTCCACATGGGACCTGTGGTTCCCATACTTTTGTCCTCACAGACCACACATGTCCACAGCACAGGAATAATTTTCAGCTGACAGCAGTACTGCAGCATTTCCTGTGCATGCAGCCAATGCACCTGGAGCAATTCCCAGATGTCTCTCCTCATTAATGCCCCCTTAGCAATTTTCTGAGGACCAGCATCCATCTCCAGCATTAAAAACAGTTCCTTCCTCTTTGATTTATGGATATTAATCCATGCCAGCAGGCAAGAGGCATGACATGTCTACATAATATATTCATTATTAAATTATTTTTGTTCCTTTCCTTTCTCCTCCACCTCCAAGGCTACACCTTTCTTATTTCTCTGTAACACTTGAACCTGCATGCTGCACTCAGAGACAGCTTGCCACATGGAGCAGTCAGCATCACTTGGTGGATCAGCCTCACAAGTCTGTGCTTCCTCACCAGTGGCCACAGTCAGCTCCAGCAGAGAGAAGACCCACTTAGCCCCATCTCCCAGGGTATGGCTGCTCCAGAACTCTGCTCAGGGTAACTGCTGCCGTGGCCAGGGCTGTCAGTCCCATATCACTGATCATTACACAGGACAGGCCAACTGCATGAGCCTGCTGGCAGCTGTGCCTGAAACAGTGCCCAGGCAGGGCTCCAGTGAGGGTGAGCTTCTTCTGCAGTCACTCAGATGCTGGCTCCAGATCAGTGGTGGCTCATGTTTGTCCAGCCCTCTGATTCAGGGACCAAAACCCAGATGAAAGAGTGTCACCTCCCCCAGCTCCAGTCTTCCACCTGCCCGAGCTGTGCTCCTGGCTCTGGGCTGGCAGCCACCTTTGCAGCTCATTGATGACTCCTGCAGTACTTTGCTGTTCCCAAAGTACAGGACAGGTCAGATTTAGCAGCCAGCTTCCAGTGATCTCATTGTACTATGGCCTGGGAGAAGAGGAGAGGAAGATCTGAGGACCTTGGCATGGGGCTGCTTCAATTTTCCTTTTGTGTGTCTGTGCTGGATGAGAACTCAGCCTGCTCTGCACCCTCAGGACAGCCCTGTCAGCAAGGCCCTTCGTCCCACTGAGATGCACCCTGCTGCCCATGGCAGTTTCTGCAGACCCATCTCCCTGCCCAGTCACTTGTCCTGGTAAAGGAGTGGAGGACAGGCAGTTTTGGGATCCCATCCCTCTGCTTCCTTCATTGCCCATGTCCTGGCCTTGCTCTCAGCAGTGCCACAGCTGTGATGGGAAAGTGAGGTGGTTCTCTCTGTTGTATCTTGATAATCCAGATCCAAGGAGTCCCTGCAGCTCAGACACCTGCCCAGGAGCCCTGGCCCATTCCTTCCCCTCTCAGCAGTGCTGCACAGGGACAGCTGCCCACTGTGTGCTGGGGGCTCTGTGCACACCATGTCCTCTGAAAGTTGTGCTTTTCTCTGTTCCTTAAAGGAATGGAAGGACAGGCTTGCCTGAATGGCTGAGCCCCTTGAAACACAGCCTGTCCCATGCCTGCCCCTCATCTCCCCCCAGGCATAGCCAGGTTTCTCCAGGCCTCCCATCTCCCTGCTGTAAAACAGCAGTTGAAGAAAAAGGTGCAGCCAAAAAAACTGATGGCATCTCTCTTTTCAGCCTAGCATAGCTGAGCCTGCCCCAAATCACCTTCCTCTCTCTTGCCCACAGCTGACAGGATTGCCCCCACTTTGCACTGCCCACGTGTCCCTGCTGTGGCTCTGTGCCACCACTCCCAGGGACCTCAGGGAGGGGAAGCAGCAGGACATTAGCAACTTAGGGAGCTCAAGAGCAGCTTAAAAAATACTTGTGTTCCTTTGGTAAATATGAATTTGTCCCAGTGGTAATAAGGCTGGTTTTGTTCAGCAGGCTCTTAGCAGTGATTATTGTTGTTTTTCAATTTAAAAACCAGGCAGTCTATTTATAATGTATAGTATGTGGACTGAGATTCTTTTCTTCTCTTTAACCCAGCCTCTAAAACATGCTGTCATTTCCACTACTACAATCCAAGGAAGCAGAGGGATGTCTGTCACCTGCAGACCTCATGAGTGGAATGATAAGTAAAACACAGTTAACAGAGCAAGGCTGCAGCAATGCTTTGGGGAACTGGTGAAAGGTGCCAGGAGGGAAAGGTCTGGGTGTGTAGCTGGGAGGTTTTGGTGGGGTTGGAAGGGCTCTGGACACAGGTGCTGAGTATTTGGACTATCTCTGGCCACACTGCTGTCCATTTTTTCTCACTTGTCCAGAGCAGGGATGATCAGAGCTGACATCAGCACCATCCTCAGTGCATCCTCAGAGACCAGGGAAAAGCCAAGCTCCAGTGTTGGCCTGGCACTGGCTCCAAGCTGGCAAAGACCCCTGAAAAGTTGGCAATGCCCATGAGTGCTGGGGTGATGCTGAGAAGGATGGTGGTCCCAGGGGTGCATTAAGAGGTCCATGGGCTCCTGCAGACATTATATGAACACTTTTACATGGTCTGGGCATTGGCCCAGCGTTGGGCTGGCATGGTCCCTCCCAGGCTAACAGCTCACCAGCCCTGTGTGCTGCTCAGCTGCAGGCCTTGCTTGGCTTTGCCAGTGCCAGACACTCGGAGACACTGGACACTGAGCACAGAAATGCTGTAAGAGTCTGTTGAGTGCTCCCACACAGGTTGTGGGGGCTGCTTTGGCTCCTCTGTGCCTTGCTCTCTAAGCACAGTCCAGCATCACTGAATAGCAGGAAATTTCACACTTGCATGTGAGTGACTGAGTCCCTCTTGGCCAACTCCAGCTCACCTGTTGACCCGAGAAGCTTCTCGAGGCAGACTTTGCTGCACACAGGTGTTCTGAAGGACAGGTTACCTTGTGTTTGCAGCCAAGCTGGAGGCCACAGCTCTGCTGCCTCTGCCATGCTGAGGCTGCTGTTTGTTCCCTTTCTTCCTGCAGCTTATCTGACAGTGTTCCTCTCTCCATTTCCCCACACAGCCCCTTTTACTGCCACCGTTTAGTTATTTTCTTAATTAAATATAGATTATGGCTCTGGGAATAAGGGATTATTACTTATTCATAAGCTACTTAGATTTTAAAGTGTGTGCAGAGTAGGGCTTATCACATGTCTGTGTCTGCATCATTACCATGGCAAGAGCCAAGGTGAGCTCCTGTGTCTGCCAGGGCTTCACCCAAACCTTGCTCCTCTTCTTTCTTCATGACCTCTGCACCCAGAGGAGCTCTGCTATCTCTTCCTTGCTATCCTTTTTCCAGTTGAGGCTTGCCAGCCTTTTCCCAAGGAAGCCATTCCCACTGCCCTCTCCCAAGCTGTTCAGGCCCTCCATTACGCCTCTGCTTTGCCCCCTCCCCAGGGCTGTTGGCAGCTCTCTCCCGATGCTCCCCCAGCCTTCCCGCTGTGCCAGCAGCTGTTTCACCTGCCCTCCGCAGCAGAATGGGGACCTATCAGGAAGCAGCTCTGCAGGAGGTGCTGTTCTGCAAAGTTTTCTAGGAAATTCCTCCCAGTATGTGGGTAATTGTTGACTGAACTGCAGCCTTCCTAAGGGGCAGGAGGAGGAGGCAGAGGAAGGGGCTGTTGGCAAGCTGGTGGGAGAAGCAGAGGGAAGAGAGTGTGGTGGGAAGATGGATGCTGTTGTAGATCCATAATGTTTGTCCAAGGCCTTGTGCTCCTGCAGTGTGCCCAAGCAGAAGGGTTGGGAGCTGCTCCTTCCACCCAGGACAAGCAGCAGCTTCCCAAGACTCTTTCTCTGCCTTAAAGAGTGGAGCACTCCAACCTCTGGGTAATAATAATTATCATCATCACCAAAATCATAGCAACAATAAAAACATCTGACCTGGTTTGTGCACACCAGGGTGGACTTCTGTCTGCATCTTACTCCAGCTTTTCTGTTTTTCTGTCCCCAAATAGTGCCATTAACACCTGGTGCTGCAGGGCTTCTCCTGGTCTGCTGGCAAGCCCTCAGGTGGGAACAGGGCAGCTCATCACACGCTGACCTGAAAGGAAAGAGGCACCATTAAATCCCAGTGCTCATCTCCCCTCCATCCTCCTGTTCCAGGGCTGTCCCCAGGGCTGCAGCAGGGTCCCAGCATCCCTCAGCAAGTATCCCTGCTCTCACCCTTGGGGGCCCATTAGCATTTCCATCTTGCTCCTTCTGTCTCCTCCTCTTGCTTCTGCTCCTTGCCTGGCTGAGATGGCAGCGTGGGGCTGTTCCTGTGTGAGCCAGTCTGTCACTTCCCCCCACCACTGTCCCCATGCCTCCCATGTGGTTCTCTCTGACTATTTCCAGGACTGATGCAAAGCTCTGGCTTGATAGCCCTGAGGTCTAAAGACCTTTTGTCAGCAGAGCAGATATAAGACAAGCTGCTGCCAGATTCCTCAGAGCAAAATGATCTTGATAAATTGGAGAAATGGCCTGAAATCAATACACTGAAATTCAATAAAGTCAAGTGCAAAGTGTTGCACTTAGGAAGGCGATATTGAAATTGCAGATATAGGATGGGGAAGGACTGGTAAGTCAGCAGGAGAGTGGCTCAGGCAGTGGAGTAGCCCTCAAACTGAGCAGCAGATAATAACCTGCTTGAGAAAGGGAGAGCAAAGGCACAGGTTGCCCACAGTTGTCCAAATAGTTTAGGGTAGAAGGCAGAGAAGTAATTTATTTGGCTCTATTTAGTGCTAGTGATGCATCAGCTGGAGACATATATCTCCAGGCTTTGGCATCACAACTGTAAGAGAGGTTCAGACAAATTGAGTGAGTTCACAGAGTTTTGAAAACATGCCCCAGGGAAGATGGACTGAGAGAGCTGGGTTGTGCTCCAGGACTGAGACAGCTGGAGGTAGGATGTGTAACATTCATCAGTGCAGAAAAAAGCAGTTGTAAAAATGATGGTGATCAATTGGTCAAGGGCTGGACAAGCTGTAATAGGCTTAAACTGCAGCCAAGAGGTCTTGGGTTAGATGCTCAGGAAAAGCTTCCTAAGGACAAGGTTGGCTGAGAGCCTTTGCAGGCTGTAAAGGGGGTGTGTGGGAGCCCTGACCCCAGGAGAGCTTCAACAACCGACTGAGGAGGCATCTGCATGGAGGTCACCTCCACAGCAGGGATGAAGTTTCACCCCAAGCAGGATTAGCCATGTCCTTGGGATTACCAGGTTGTGACAAGCAATTTGCTTTCTCTTGTCTCATGTCCTCATCTTAGCAGCTGTACCAGGGGCACCTGGATATATCTACACACACATTACATTTATCCAATTCTCAGCTTGCCTTACAAACTGGAAAAGCCAATAAAAGAAACCAGGGACTGAGACCATCAAGCCACATGTCACCAAGGATGCTTTGCTGTCTGCACCAGCACCGCTGATTTGGAGTTTTCTAATTTGGTGGCCAGCTGCCCCCCTCCTCCAGATCGAGCCCTCTCAGTTGCATTTTCTGATCATAATTAATGTTTGCTGTGTAATTACATTGATTTTTTTTCAACGTGCTCTGAGGGACGAGGGGAATTCTTAGCCTGAGCACAGGAGGGGGTGTGAGGCTGGAGGGAGAGCAGCGGGGCGGCTCCGGCCGTGTGTGAGGGGGACCCTGCTCGGGAAGCCCGTGTTACACCAAGCTGCGGCGACAAGGGGCAGGACACGGAGATGTTTGCACTGCTGCTCCTTTCTTCCCTGCCCAAACCGCTCAGGGCTTCCCACCTGCCAGCCCTGCTTGTCTGCAGCCCTGGCAGCCCTGTTGCCATCACTGAGCTCAGCAGGGAACAGGGGTTTATTTATTTACCAAGACATAGTGGGAGGGGAGATTTCAGGGCAGCCTGAGCTTCCCAGAGCTGTGAGAAGTGGATAAAACCTTCTCCAGCTTTGTACAGGGAGGTTTCTGCAAGGAAGAAACCTCAGCCTGTGCACAGCCAGAGCTGTGTCCCTGTTGCTCCTCACTCACTCACTACCAAGCAGCTTTGTCATGAGCTTGTAGAAATGTAAGAGGCACCTGTAAGCCTGCTCTGTGCTTCCTGAACAGCCAAACTGGTACAGCCAGCACCTGCACAGCAAGCCCTGGGAGATGCTGCACTCAAGGCTATCAAAACCTCGAGGATTTGGGTGGCGACACCAGCAATGAGCTTCAGGATCATTTTATTCATGATAAAAACTACCTGGGTGGTGCTGGGCCTACAGAACTAATGATAAAGGAGAAAGATTCTGGGCTTTCAGCCATCTGGGGGTGTCTGCTGGGTTCACTGTCCACAGCTGGCAAGGCCAGGGCTGTGGCAGCTCCTGGTTCCTCGTGCCACAGCACGGGTGGTGACATTTCCCAGCCACATCTGGCATGCTGCAAATGTTTGTCAGAGCAGGAATGAGCAGGGCAGGTGCCCACAGCAGCTGTGCAAATGGCAGAAGGGCAGTTTGTGTTCCTGCTGCCAACAGCCCCCTTGGGCTCAGCAGGTCCCAGAGCAGCAAGTCACTGCTGTGGCACACGAGAGGGCAGGCCTTGCCTGTGCCCCCCTCAGGGAGCAGGCAGCTCCTGGGCTAGAGCTGGGGGCAGCCACAAGGTGGATTCCTGGCAAGAACTGGGGTGCAAACACTGCCCAAAATGTTGATGGAAAGGCCAAATCCCTTCTGCCATCCCCTCTTCCCATAATGCCAGAGCTGGGTTGGCAGCCCAGCTCTCCATCTGAGTGCCAGCAGCATTTGTTCAGGTACTGCAAACTCATCACCTGCTCATCCCAAGCTTTCCCCTTTTAAAAGGGGTGTCGTTCATATTTTTTTCCTCAGCACCTTGTTTTCCAGCACATGTTAATTACCTGCCCTCCAAGGATCATTCCTGCCTGAGCAGTTCAGAGGAGGCCTCACAGCCCTGACTCAGCACTGCCCAGATGAGACGTTGTGACAATCGCTGCTGAAAATCAGCCTTGTCGCACACAGGTGTTAGGAAGCAGCCACAGATGTTAAACAGTTTTTTCAATTAAAACTCCATAAATTAAAAAAAATAATGAGGCAGGCACTGTGCTCAGCAGAGACAAAGGAACAAGCTGTCAGTGCCATTGTGCTGGGCACACTCGGCACTCTGGGCAAGGAATGCTCAGCTGGTCACACAGTGCAGTGGCCAAACACCTGTGGGGACTTTGTGTGACAGGAGTGGTGTGAGGAACATTTGATTTCTCCACTGGCAAAGGCTGTCCAGCCCCACTGCTCCCCCCTCTTCCTGGCTGGAGTTGTGGGCAGGCAGGACCAGTCCTGGAGCTGCAGCCATTGGTGACCACTCCTAGCATTGAGTGGATATTGCAGGAATTGGGAATTAGCCCTTTAAGTAGGCTGAGAGCCCATTGGTACAACAAAAGTTTTGTCTTCGGGGTTTGAGAGCCGTGGTGAATGGAGGTGGGTCTCCCTTTTGTGTTGTGTGTGTGTCCTAAATGCAATTATTTGGCTCCTACCATGTCTGATATTATTATTGTTCTTGCTATCTTTGGTACTTTTATGGCCCCATCACCATAGTAACTGAGCATCTCAAAACCCTGTGAGGAGGGAATAATATTATTCCCCTTGTAGAGTTGAGGGAAGAGAACAACAACAAGGCTCAGAGCTGGAGACACAGGAGGACTGGAGTCCATCCATGGCCAGGGACTTGGGTGTCATACTCCTGCTGCCTCCAGTTTTAAGCAGTCACACCAAGTTTTCCCGGTCAGCCCCAGGCCACATTTCCATCCCACTTCTCTTCCTCCTTCCTCGAGTTAGTGCAACACCAGCCTCCCATCTGGAGCTGCTCCCTCCAGCTGCCCCCTTGCCCCACACTCTACCAGCTGATGGGCACTGCCCCAGGCAGGGGAAATGCTGGTTTGCTCTGCTGAAGACCCTTCCTTTGCACAGACTATTTGAAAGCATCTCAGGCCAACCCCTGCTCAAACTTGTCTTTAAATATTGAATGAAAAACAGAGTAACATCAGAGCCAGACACGTCAGATTTTCTTCATCCCTGACCTATTCCAGACTAATTTCCACCCTGGGGGTTTAGCTGTTTTTCTTGAGAGACAACTGATAGAGACTCAGAAAGAGGGGTTTGAAACCAAGTCCTCAGCAGCACAAACTAAAGATTCAACAGGTAAGGGTAGGCCGATGTGGTGGCCAAAAGATTGACCTGGATTTCCACCTACCTGGCTCTGGCTGTTCTCTCCTTCCCTGGGCTCCTTCTCCTGGTATGGGAGACTGCTCCCTCCCTCCCTGGCTCACCTCTGCCACCAGTTCATGGCTTGTGGTGCTGCCATCACACTCCCCAACACTTCGTCTCTTAACTGCCTTCCCTGCCTCAGGTTGTTCTGGAATAAAACAATCTTCAATTATTTCTCGCCTTTTTTCCCCCCCCTTTTGTGCAATATATCATTTTTTAATTAAAAAATGCCTCGTGGAAGTGAAACAGGCTATTAAATGTTTTGGTCCATAATTAACATCAAACCCTTGACTTAAAATCTTTATGGATTGAGTGATCTTCATTAGCCATTGTATGGATAACACTGCACAACTCTTGGTGGCCCAGGGGCTTCAAATCACCCATATTCCCCTGCAAAGGGAAAAATAAACCCAGAAAGTCCTCACCAAGGACTCTGCTCCATCCCAGCGTTGTGAGCCATCCTGGGGCAAGCAGCCCCCGCCCTGCACGCAGCAATTCCCCCCGGGGAAGGATATCGAAGCCCTGTGACAGCGGGAGTGCCCCCCTTCTCCGGGGGAAGGCAGGATGCGATCCTGGAGAGGAGTTATCTCCCTGCACAAATCGCTGCCTGGCAAACCCAGCGGCCCCGCGGGGCAGATAACGCTGCTGTCGCGGCGGTGGCGAACCCATGGCGGTGACAGGAGCCTCGGGGGGCCCTGCCAGCACTCAGCACTGGGCACGACTTGCTGGGCACTTGCTGCACGTTTCTCACCCGCCTGCCCAGCTCCCAGGGGAAGGGCTGGCAGGCTGCCTTGAGGCTTTGTGCTCGAGTTGCGGGTTGGAGATAAATGCTGTCAGCACGGAGGGGACAGCAGGGTCCTGTGTGTTGTCCCTGCAGCACGGGCTCAGCAGGAAACACATTTGAGCTGGTGCTGGAGGTGTCTCCAACTCCCTGCCCACCTCGAGCCCAGCTGCAGGTGTCAGCCCCAGCAGGCCATTGATGCTCATGCTGATGCACATCCCGGGCACACCCTCGCTGCCTTCTCCAGAGGACTTGGGGCTTGAGGAGTTTTGAATCCCCTGATGATTCTCAGCACTTGCTGTAATGAATTAATAGCATTTCACAGCCTGGATCACCACCCAGCATTGGCTCTCAGCAGAAGTGACACATCTGTTGGGGCTGCTGGCAAATTTCAAGCATATTTCCACCCACACTTTAAAGGTGGAAATAACATTGGAGTTGAAGAATTGGTCTTTGATCCTGCCGGATTTTATGGATGACCAGCTCTTGTTTGAGCTGATGAATGCAGCTGCCACCTTGCCAATTTATGGTATTATTCTTTCTGGGCATCTCCACTGGCATATTTGATATGGCCATTGGACACTAAGTGGCAACTTCCATATTCTTGGCTTTCTGAATGAGGCTGGAGTTAGGAGATACTGGTGTTCTCATTAGGGCTCTGCTGTGTACTTAGCTATTAGCCTGCTCTTGCTAAGCAGCTCTGGACTGTCTTTCAGGCTTTGCTTGCACATGGAATGAGCTGTCAATTCAAAAACCCTTGGCTCTATTTCATAGCTTGGCTGTCACTCCAGCACCTCATAACAGCAAGGACATCAGAAACAGGCACTCTCCAATGTATGAGAAGATGGTCAACTTTCAGCACTTTTATGTTTTTCTCTAGAGCCTAAAATGATTTTTTTTCCTTGAAGGAATCTTGTTTCATCTGGGACAGGATCCAGCTGCAGTCCCCAGTGCTACACGGGCATGGCAGCTTGGCCATCCTCTGTAATCCATCTTCTCCTTCCAGCTCCAGCTCTTGAGTGAGGAGAACTTGAGAGAAAGGCCAGGCTGTGGAGGGGACACTCATGTCCCTGCTTGGGACAGCACTGCCACATGAATGTGAGCAAGCAAGGTGTGCTGCCACTGTGTCCAGAAACCAGACTGTGCCACAGGCACAACTAAGGACTCACAACGTGGCAAAAGGAAGGCAGAAGCAGGCTTGGCTCCGTGGGCTGTGTTAAAATGACACCAAGTCCCATCCTGCTCCTGTTGCAGTGTGGGAAAGAACTGACACCACTTTCCCCATGGCAGGGCTTGCCTATACCAGAGTGTTCTGGGGGAAAGTGGAGAGATATTTTAATAATAAGTATTAGTTGCATCCCCAGACCCCTCCTTGAGACTGATGCTGGGCAGTGAGGCTGAAAATTAATTGCTTACAGGATTTTAATTTTTTTCATTATTTCTTCATTTTTCTTCTTTTTATTTGATTCTCATCTCAGCTGTATTAAACTTTAAATCAATAGAATTTGGGATATACAGCAGGGATTCTGCCAGCTCTCTTCTGCTCTCCTCCACTTCCATCCCAGCCCTGTGGGTCAGCAACAACATTTGCTGCACACAGCCAAGAGCCTGTGGAGAAAACAAAGCTGGGAAGAGTCCATTTTCTGTTGCTTTGTTTCCAACCCTGCCCAGGAATGGAATAAACTCAAACAGGCACTGTTTCAATCAAGTCAGCTTCTGCTGAGTCAGCTCCATTTAAAACTTGGCCTTTCCAAAAACCTGCAACTCTCAGAAACCCCGGCCAAGACTACGGGTAAATATAAAATGAATTAGGAGGCAGGTTTTTAAAATAAAGGATTGCTCTTGGAACCCAGGGGTAATAATAATTCCTGAGGAGAACACAGAATCTCTCAATCTGTAGCCCCAAGGGGCACACTCAGCAGCACAGTGGAGGTGTGGAAGTGGATGGAGCTGCTCTTGGACACTGTGGTGGATTCCCCATCCTGGCCCCTGGCACAGCACCTGCTGCTCAGTGGGGGCACAGCTGGGTGGAAGGGACCCTGGTTTTGCTTTCTTTTTGTCTCTCTGGTAACAACAATCCTGTGAGCTGGCTAAAAAACACCTCTAGGCAAGTCTGTGCACTCAGAACTGGTGATTCAACCCCACCCGATTGTCTGGAGGGGAGAGATGGGTTTCATTGTTGTTTTCAGCAGGGACATTATCAAACAGGTTTCATTTGGATGCTGTCATTTCAGCTTGACTGTGTGGGGTGGCTGGGATGCTCTGCTTCGTTTGTGTTACAATCGAGTGACTGAAAGAGATGAGAGGAAAAAGGAAAATCAATTTTGAAGTATTTCTTTACTGCAAGAAAAATAACCCAAAACATTGACTTGTGCCCTCAGTCTGCTACCAAATCAAGTTTTGCTATCATGAATCTTCTCACAAGACAAAATGACTGGGATTTGTCCAGCCAGCTGAGGGGATTACTGCAGGATGATCTCACTTTGGACAATCCAGGAGCTCCAGACATCCTGTTGAAGGCACCACAGGGGCATGGAGAGGATGTGGCCCTGCCCCAGGGCATCCCCCTCTCCCCATGGGTGTTTGCCAGCATGTCCCCAGTCAGTGTTTGTGTTTGCAGTGACAGAGCCCCTCCACCTCCCAGGTAACCACTGCCTTGCTCCATGAGCCTTTTTTGTCCCCAAGTCTAACCTGATTTTTCTTGCTGTAATTTAAGCTGATTATTTCTTGTCCTGTCCACCATGGACATAAAGAACAGATTATTCTCTTCCCCTTAGCAGCAGCCTTTTAAGCACTTGAAAACTGTTATCACATCTCTTCTTCCATCATCTCTTTTAGGCAAAATAACCCAGTTCTTTCAATCTTTCTTTGTAGGTCATGCTCATAGACCTCTGATCATCCTGTTTGCTCCGTGCTGCCTACAGCAGCGCCACCTCCTTTCTGATATGAGCTGCCAATACCAGAATCTACTCCAGTGTAGACCTCATAGCCCTGAACAGATAAGAAAGCTGATTTTGTGAGGCTCCTAGGCCACTCTGCAGCTCACATATCCCAGGGCTCTGCCTGCCTCTTGATGTGACACGGATACTTCGTGTTCAGCTTGTGACCCGCTATAATTCGTAGACCTTTTTCTGGGGAGTTGTTGCTTGTGGGCTTGGTGTTTCCCATGAGGTTTTGAGGGGAGTAGCAAAAGGCAGGAATGAAGCATCTCGAGTGAATGTTGTGTTCTCTTGTGTTTGTCAGTCTCTTCTGGGTCCTGATTTTGGTGTGTTCATGCATTCAGAGCACTTTTGGTCAGATGTTTGACTAGGCTGTGTGATATCTGGGTTAGCTCTTACTCTGTCCATGCTGAAGAAGCATTATTGGTGATCCTTTGAGTTGCTGACTCCCATTGCCTCATACTTTCTAGTGTTTTATCTCTTTTTTGCCTGTCCTTTCACTATCTAAGACATGCTTGGGTTTAGCACTGGCTGATCAGCGTTTTATGCAAAAAATATGAGATTTTCAATTTTCTGCAGCCAACAGAGCATTGAAAAGCCTGTCTCCATCCCTCAGGAGCTGTTTTTAGAGTGAGCTGAGCCTTTTTCCATGACTTGACTCTTTTCCTTAGAAACTGGAGGGTTCTGCTCAGAAGGACTCTGTAGAGGAAAGCTCAAGGCTGGTCCCTGGGGCTCAAACCTGAAGAGACTCAGTGCAAGGACTCCAGATGATCCCAGGGGAAGCATTTCCACCAGCCCGCCACGGAGTCAGTCTCCAATGAATATTTAACTCGTTTATGCCCTGTGGAGAAGCCCACGCCCCAGGGATGGGGCGGCACCGCCGCTGCGGCTCCGCGGGGCAGCGGGCGAAGGAGGGGAAGGAAGCCCCGGTGCTGCGGTGAGCTCTGAGCCCGGAGCCAAGCTGCCAGCAGACCTGTCCTCCTCCCCGGGGGCTATCCCAGCATCGGCTTCGTCCTCCTGCAGGCAGCAGCGCTGGAAGGTCCCGAGGGGAGGGAAATGCAGGTCACTGCTGGGACAGACGTTCCAGGCAGGGGAGCGCATGCCAAGGTACCCGGGCTGTGATAGTAATTAATGTGGACATTGCTGGTAATGGCAGAGCTGGTGCTTCAAGTAAGTGCACAGAGGCAGGAAATGAACCCCATCAATTTTTAAGGTGTCAGCTGTTTCATGGGGCAGCTGCAGAGACGGGAAGGAGCGGACCTTGTTTGTTAGGCAGGTCCTGCCCACCGCTGGCAGCTGGATGCAAACACGCTCCTCCCGTGTTTGCCTGCAGGGAGAGGGCCCTGGGAAGCTGGAAATGGTCCCAGCTCAGTGAGTGTCTTAGCAAGACTGTGGGTGACAGGGAATATTCAAGTGTTTGACCAAAGGGTGATGATTTAGATGAGGGTCTCTGTGTTGCTGTTCTGTCCATGCTTCCAATGGGTCCCAGTTCAGCAAGGCATGTTTCACTGCAGGTGAGGGCATTTCCACACCAAACCCTTCTCTTGCAGTGGAAGAACCCCTTTTTGTCCAGTGGTGTTTCTAACACTTGGGAAACCTCCCTGTTCCCAGTGAAAACCAGGTGCCTCTTGTCCCACAGAATCAGTACAGAGATTGTTGCAGAGTGGGTGTTTTTATGGACTGGCTGCTCTCTCCCTTCACAGTTCTAATTAAGTTGTATATTTTGGAAGTAAAAATGTCCTTTTTGATTATATTGGTTAGGAAAGCTTTCCAGCATCTCCAAGTAGAGAGCTGGGAAGAGGCAAGTGATCAAAGGCAGGCTGTAATGAGCTATCAGAGGCAGGCCCAAGGTCAGTGGGGGCAAAAGGGCCATTGTCACTCTGGCCTGTGATGCTCAGCTGGTTCCCTGCTCCTGCACACTCCTGTCCCCATCGTTGTAGCTGAGATTTGGGTCTGCACTCCCTAAACGTACATTGATGGGGAGAGACAGTCCCTGCCATGTGGACAACATGCTTTAAATACACACAGTGGAGAGGAGGGATGCTCACCTCACTTTAGGGAGGGGACAGGCACTTACCAAAGACCAACGCCCTTCTCCCTGCGGGGCTGAGAGCATCTGGTTGCTCTGGAAGGGGTGGAAGCACTGCAGGAGTCGTCTGCTGAGAGAGGCACTGCCTTGGCAGCAGGCAGAGATCTGGGGCACTGATGAGAGGAAATCTAGGGCATCAAAGAGCAGAGATCAGGATAATCAAGGAGAAGAGATCTAGGGCATGGAGGAGCAGAGATGTAGGTAATCAAGGAGCAGAGATCTGGGGCATCAACGAACAGAGATGTGGATAATCAAGGAGCAGCGATCTGGGGTGTGGAGGAGAAGAGGTCTTGAAGGAGTAACAATCTCAGGCATCAAGTGGGGTTGCTGTAGGACATCAAGGAGAGGGGATCTGAGGCACTGAGGAGGGCTGTGCCAGGAAGGTGGAGACAGGGCTAATGTCCAGCCCTGACCAGCATTTCATAGTCCAGGGTGGAGGGGAACAAACTTCCACAAGAAACACTGCAGCACAGTAAGCTCCCAGCGTTGTTCAGCACAGCTGAGCCTCAACTGGCAGCCCCAGGCTCCTCCAAGGAGGAACCATGGAGTTGCTTAGCCAGCAGGAGGGAGCCTGCCCCCCCATCAGCAGGCAGCAGCAAACATGATCTGTCTGAAAAACAGAGCCACGTTAACAGTTATTGATCTATAACTTTTAACCAATTTCTTTTTTACAGTATTGGATTGCGTGCTAATATTAGCTTTTTATGGTTGGCACTAGGCAAACTCCACTCCATCAGCGAAAAACAGCTCCTGTGGGCCAATCTGCACCTCCCATTGAGCTGAATGATAGAGGACTGGAACAATATTTTTTGACAGATCAGTTCCTGTTCAGGGTAGCGGTGGCCATTATGCAAATCGAGCTGTAAGAAGTTTAAAAGTCTGGAACCATTATATTTCTTTATTTCATTAACATCAATGCAAGCAGGAGAGTTAATACAACAGGGTGATCCCATTCCTGGGCTTGCACAAAATGCTGCCCCCATCATTAAACAGGACTGATGATTTCCCCTACAGGTGCTCCCAGCAGCTGTACTGCAGCACTGTGGCATTTTTTGCACCATGCAGCTGGGAGAGGGGTGGGTGACAAATGTCTGTGAGCAGATTAGTGCTCAGGAATCCTCTGCCTGAGCTGGCAGATGGCTGGGAGGGTCCTGCTCCTGGCAGCAGGCAGACATGCAGGAGGATGGGGGACGAGCAGGGGATCCATTAGCAGGGCCTGATTTCCCACTGGTCCTTGGGGAGCTGCTCCCCCACCTCAGAGCACCTGCACAGAATCTCTTACATGGTTCCCCCACCCCTAATTCTCTGCCCAGGCCGGGAGAAGCTGCTTGGGCAGAGCTGCCCTGGAGTCACAGAGTGCACAGAGGCATAAGCACATAAAATTCAGGTTTACAGGGCAAGGCAGCACAAGAACACAGTGTTAAGCCCATTTCCTCCAGCTCTGTTGCTGGGCACACACAATTTCCCAGCACAACAGCAATGTGAGGAGCTAAGCACTGATACAATACAGGCATGGTGTGATATAGGGCAGAGATTTGTGCTCCAGCACATGCCCTGACACCCAAAAGTTGGCCACCCTCCTCTCCATCATATCAGCATCACATCAGGCCTTCACAGCCATCCCTATCCTCCCATGGATCCCTCACCTCCACCCCACCAAGGCACTGGTGCATTCACTAGAACAGCTTTGCAGAAGGACACACAGCCCACATCATGGTGGGCTGAGGGTGTTGGTGCCTCTTTACAAATAGAAAATTAATACACAGTGCAGGGAAATCATGGGGGCCTGGGGCTCAACCCTTGCATTAGTGTCTTCAGAAAGGGAGTGGGTGATGCCTGGTCACCCACAAAAGCCAACAGTCCTGTGGGAAGCTGATTCTTTCCCACCATATAACTCCCACCCCAGAGACACAGCCACGTGCACACTCACACATTTGCATAAATCTGGAAAATAAAGATCACAGTGTGCCACACTAATGGGTCCCAGCACTACAATAGCTCCATTATAAATGGCAGTGTCTTGGAGAATTACTGCTAAAGACTCTACCTTTTAGTGTTGAAACTTTTAATTGATTTTAAAATACACAATCAATCACAGTTAATCAAGGAATCATGAAGAAGCTATCGTGCACAAATACACAAAGACAGCATATAAACTACAATTAATGACCACTTAAACAATGGGGGGAATGAAAATAGGATTATTTATTAGTGTTTATGGACAGTAATGGATAAAGTAATGAAGCAGTAGCATGGTGGTGTGTTAGAAGCCAGAGTTGGTGATACTTAACACCAAGTGGCCATAAATGACTTTTCATTGAAGGGGTCAATGGCAGGATTTAGAGCAGCCTTTTCCAAGGAAGGAGTTGTCTTTTCCCCCTCCTCTAAACACTACCATGGCCCTGCAGCTGCTGGTGGAGGTGATCCATCCTGAAGGAAGGATGTCAAAAGTAATTCCTGAGCTCTCACCACAAACCCTGTCTCTGTCCTAGGGCCAGTCAAACCTGTCAGGTACAGCTTTGCTCCATGGCAGGGGGACCTGTAGCCCCCCAACAAAAACACCTCTGGGCTGCCTTCAGCCAAATGCCCGTCTGTAACCTGTCAGGGAGCTGTCTAATGCAGCTGGACAGCTCTGGCCTAAGTGTTAGGGGTTTAAAACTCAGCTGTCTGCCCTGTCCCATCCTTGGAGAGCCAGTTCTTTGTGTCTCAGTGTGGCAAGCAGCCTGATGGGCCAGAGAAGGGTGAGCAAAGCAAGGGCCTGGGTCAAGGACAGTGAGCTTGGGCAGGGCAAAGGAGGTGAATTCCATGGGGGCATCTCGAGGCCCCTGAGGTCTGTCCTTGTCCACAGCTCCAGGTGGTCTGTTCAGGATTTAGTACAAAAGACTCTTTTGTCTAAGCTGGCTTTATTCACACCCACGTAGTGAGAGCCTTGTGAGCCCAGAGCCAGGCACTGCTGAGGCACACACTGACACAACCCCACCTGGGCTGCCTGCAGGCCCAGTTTGCTCTTTGCTGTGCTGGATCAAGCCTTTCTGTGCCTCCAAGCAATGCCTGCTGTCCCCAGGACAGTCAGAGGCACAGAGAGCAGTGGCAAAGCCCCCTAACTGAGCCCTTGCCATCCTGCTGTGCAGTTTGCAGCTTTACAGCCAGAGCTGTTTGGTTCTCTAAATTAATAAGCAGCACCCAGATCCCCACTCCTCCCTGCCTGGCACATGGTGCAATGGGGAGGCAGTGATGAAACAGCTCCTGGCAAGGAGAAGGGGAGAGTCCAGAGGAAAGTTTGTCCTGTTGCACCATTCCCTGGAAGGCCAGTGCCACCTAACTCCAGAAGACACCACCAGCACAATCCACCTGCTGGTGTCCCTGTAGAAAGGTGGGGATGTCCCTCTTCCCCTCCTGGGGCAGGAGTGTGGGGATATTCTTCTGCTGAGACCTTTCTGTAGCGAGATGGAGGTTTCACACTTGACCAAGGGCTGCTTTAGCACTGGACTTAAACTGCTATTAGTCATCTCAAATCTCTGAAAAGGAGCTGACAGCAGGTCAGCCCCCATAACCACATCTTCCCTGGGGCTTTGGTGGGGGCTGAGGATGCTGCAGCCCCTCTCTTCCAGCCCTGCCTGCCAGCAGCCTCCCTTCCCACAGTGCTTGCGCTCGCTCGCATGGATCAATGTCTTCCTCTCCTCCACCGTCTCTTTTATTGCCTTGCAAGTTGGCCCCAGGATGTTTTATCACACCACAGCACATAATACAAATGAAAAACAAAGGGGAAAAGTTTGAATCATTTTTTTAATATATTCATCCCTGTGCTGGGGAACAATGATCCATCTGATTAAATCCGCATGCTAGAGTTTATTAAACCAGGTTGGCCTCTCGCTTTCTCTCTCCTTTAGGCAGGGACAGGCTCATTAAAATGAACATGCTCTGCTCCCTCCCCAGTGCAATGCTGCTTCACACAGTCCCTGTGCTGCTGCTATCTCAGAGACATCTCCAGGAGCTGATGAATAGGGCTCTGCAGCTCAGTGTTCCCTGGCAGCAGCACAGCAGCCGAGCCGTGGCTTTTTGGCAAAGGGCAGGAGATGCCTTCAGCCTCACAGCCACTGGGAACACACATCCACGGAAAAACTGGAGGGAGGTGAGAGGGCAGGGACTGACCACCTCAGTCTAGCCCTGCCCCAGCACCTGATAGGTCATTTGCCTCCTCCTGAGCTCTGTTTCCCACCTCTAAAATGGTTTTCACAGGCGCTGCTTCCCCATTAGGATAATTAATGGCTATAAAGCACTTTGGATCCTGCACTAAGAATAAACCCATCAGCAATGACAAGGTGACAAGTGGGTATCTGAGACTGTCTCTCTGGTACCAGGTCCCTTTGTAGGCTCCTAAGTCTGCCAGCAGCTGCTGTCCCTGCAGCTCCAGCTCTCCTTGGGCTACTCAGGAGGGTCCCCAGCCCATCCAGCCACCCTCACCAGGAGGCATTTCCAGCAGGATGGTATTTGCTGCAGCTCCTCTTCTTCCTCAGGAGCCCTTCAGAGGCAACCTAAGTCTGTTCCACCCTGGCAATAACAGTGGCTTAGGCCCTGTAATCCCTCCTTTACTTGACTTTGGGTTATTTTGAGCAGGAGATTAAAGGAGATTATCTGCATCACCTGAGATTCTGCACTTTCTATCTCTACCCCCTTTCCTCCATCCCCAGAGGCTCACCCAGGCCCAGCCAACTAAACCTCTCCCTCCTTCCCATATCCTCTGCCACACTCTTGCCTGGGGACAGCTGTCTGTCCACAGGGTGCTGCCATGTGGGGGTCCATCATCAGCCTTGCTTCTCAGATCCAGCCTCTCACCTGGCTACCCATGTGTCCTGCCTCCTGAGCGAAGTCCAGAGATGCTCCACGGGAGGGGAAGACAAAGGAGGGCACCCCAGCACACTGTAGCACTAATTGGGATTAGTTCTGTAGGCTTCTTGAGGAGGAGGTGGCAGCAGAGAGGATAAAGAAAGTCTTCCTTTGGGCACCAGGAGATGCTGGGTCCAACAGCAGACCCTAACTAGCCAGAGGATGGAGAAGGGTTGTCTGTTTGGGACACTATTAAAAAAACCCCAAAACCCAAAATCAAATAACATAGGAAAGGCACTGAAAAATGTCTGTTTCATATCCAAGGAGAAATCCCTGCAGCATCCAGTCAGGGGCAGGGAGCTCCTTTCCATGTTCTGGAGACCACATGGTGCTCTCCAGCTCACTTCAGCTTGGATTTAGCAAAGAACTTGGTGCTGCTTTGAATTTCTCCTGAACTCTTGCTGAAATCAGCAGCTTTAGCTAAATGAAGGTCTAAACAGGCAGAGCTACGAGCAGTGCCCAGAAATGTTAATTTGCCTTCTTTTATGCCTGAGAGATGCTCAAACATCCCAGTGTGGGGGAGCAGGTACCAAGAAGTAATTGTTCCCCTGGGAAGCAAATTCCCACACATGGCATCACACCAGCATGTGTGACCTGTGCACACATTCAGGGCAAGCTCACACCTCCATGGACTGCTTTTCCTCATTTCAGACTACACCAGCCTAGAATCCATCTGCCACCCTGGAAATTAATAGCAATCATTAAACAAAAAGAGCTGGCAAAAAGAAGCCTGAGGTGAAAAGCAGCTATTTCTGCCAGAAAAAAAAATTAAAACTATTTAGACATACAGAAAGTAATTTATTACTGTGAAGTCCTCCCTCCACCTGGGGTTTAAATCTCATTACAGTTTGTCCAAAACAGATGTTACCCTTTTACCAGTAGATTATTAACAATAAACTCCAATCCTCCAAAGAGGGTAGGTGTTTTGGGTTCACTTGTTTTTTTGGCTTGGGTAACCTCCACAGGAAATGTTTATGAAAAGGACAGGCAAGCCAAACACTGGCACAGCTCCCTGCTTCTGTTGTCTTGGACTCCAAAGTTTCTTCCCACTCTTCTGGACAAGCAGGGAAATGCAGAGGCCCGGAGAGTGGCCATGGACTTGCTGAGGAGCAGACAGGATGCTGAGGAAGGGCTCTGTGTGCTGTGAGCCCATCCTAACACACCAGCAGCTCCTGCTGCTGCTTCTCCACCATCACTGACCATGTGCCCAGACAAAAACAGTTTCTCTTGAAGTCTAGCTCGTGCACAACCCACTTTCCCAAGCTCCTCTGCATCTGGCCACACACTTTTTGGGGTAGAAGGCCATTTAGTTGAGCACCCTAAAGGAAAGCCAGTGGTCCCTCACAGCTGTAGCTGAAAATCCTCTATGGCCAAAGATGGGCTTTGCTTGTTCCCACCAGTGCATGGGCATACTCCAGTTGGAAATCAGCTGGTCTGGAGAGCAGCACTGGCTGGCACCATGTTTAGCCAGCCAAGCCCACAGTGGACTATCTTTGTTCTGTTTAGATTTAGCATAATGAAGATACCTGCTCAGGAATCTTAGGAGCCTTTTAATCATGCTGTAAACATAATCAAATGAGACATTAATATCAGCCCCAAACACATATGGCCATCTGCTGCCCAGCCATCTCCCTGACCATCTCAGATAGCGGGAAGCACATCCCCAGTGTTCTCCAGAGACACTTTTAAATAGCTGTTCTCACAGTGCCTCTCAGAGTGCCTGGAGAGGCAGTGAGAACCAGCTGTTTTGGGACTGTTGGGGGTGAAACCAGTACCAGCATCTCAGGGCTGCCTCAGTGCTATCAGTACAATTTTTCCTGCACCCGAAGGGAAGCATCAAGGGCTCTCCTGGGCCATGTATGTCTGTGAGTACCTACTGCTGGAGGAGAACCTTTCCCTCAGCACATCACATCTCAGGCCTTCAGGCTTTACAGGCTTTATGCCCAGTCCCTCCATGGAGCCCTGAGGGGCCCAAGGGGAGCCCCAGGAAAGGAGTGTACTCACCTCCCTACAGGTGCAGGGTATTCTTGGGGTGAATCTGTTGCACATCCATTCACTCTGTGTCAAAGGCATGATGGAATAACTGCAGAGGCTGTGCTGCTGGCAAGAAAAGGCTGTAATTGATGGCTGAAATGAAGCCATTAAAGAGCAGCTGAGGTCAATAAATACAAACAACCATCTTGTGGACTCTGTCCTCTGCCAGAGGGTACAGCCACTGCTGTCTCACATCCCTGTGCCTCCTCATGTGCTAATCTGCACCAGCCCATCATCCTCTCACTCCCATCCCAGACCCAGCTGGAGCACAGGCCTGCAACATCCAGGCCACCAACAGGCTGAGACCACTGACCCACCTCCCAAATATCCAAATAAATGGATATTTGTTTGAAGCCTGGGTGTCTGACCCATGAGGAGTGTCCTATTTAAAAAAAAATGGTGAGTGCATATTTCCACTGCTGAAACAATGAAACAACAGACCCACAGCCTGATAAACTGCTTTTCTGTAGAAACACAGCATCTGTTTGGGCTAAGAGGGCAGGGTTGGAAATGTTGATGAGGACCTGAGTTGACCTAGGAAAGGGTCTCCTCCAGGAGTGGACAAACCTGAGCTGCTCCAGCAGAGCCACCTGCAGGAGCAGGGCTGGGATGGGTAAGCTGTACGTGGAAGGTGGTCACGCTTGGTTTCCTCTGCAATGCTGTTATCCTGAATAAACATGAGATTGGTTTTGGAGGGCTGCCCAGATGATCATTAACCTTCTCCTGGCCCATGACAAGAAGCCAGCCTGCAGCACTGAGCTAAAATTGGGCTTGTAGGGCACTGGGGCTTGCCAGGTATAGCAATATCTGGGCAGAAACCCCCTTCAGAAAGTGGATAGCCAGAGGGTCCAGCCTTAAGCTGGGCTCCTCAGCTCCAAGACAAGAGCTACACCATTAAAATCACAAGATAACTTGGATTTGGAGAGACACCTGAAAGTGTCCAACCAGGAAAGCAGGACCAGCTTCCAAGGTGAGCGAGTCCATGAGAGGTTAGCAGAGGTGTTTGCTCACAGCACAGGCAGAACAATTCCTGTGTGCAGGACACATGCAGATGGAAAGGTGAGTTCTGTTCTGCCTGCCCAGAGGTCACAGATCATTACCATGAAGTCCTTCAAGAGCTGTGTATTTTCTTGTCCATCTCTCAACACTCAACATTACAGCCCACCTAGAAACTGTGATGTTGCACTGGCCAGAGACCCCTTCACAGGGGAAGGGCAGGACCCAGAGGGGGAAGTGTTCTTCTGCAAATAAAACCATAAAAAAATCAGAGCAAACAAATCACTTGCACCTCTAAAAATAATTTCTAACAAACTCACCATTTCACCAGATTTTCCCCTGTGTAAAAGTGGGTTTTCCCATCTGGGAGGCAAAGGGTTATGCATGCCTCCTGCAAAAATAAATTAATGAATGAAAGCAGTAAACCTTTTTCCAAACAGCAGCAAAGACAGGGGAGACAAGGCTCAGCTCAGACTGTCAGTGCTGAGGAGCACCAGCAGCTCCTTTTCCCAGCGTGGGGCTGGCTCCCTCCATTGCATCAGTGCTGGAAAACATCCTTTGATCTTCAGCACTATTTACAGGGGAAAACGGGAGTCTTGCTTCCACACCAGACCTCTGCTTCTCCCCAGCCTGCCATCAGCATAACCATCCCATAATAAACCTGTGATTCAGACTGATTATTTCTAAGGGAAAAATCCCATCAAGCAAGTATCAGAGAGGCTTTCACCCATGGAAACACACCTTTCTTATTGCTAGGGTTGTACCTGATCACAGCTCTTACTTCTCCACATCCCCTAAAACCTTTTTCCTCTTCACCTTCCTCTAACTCTGCCCTCTCCTCACACTCCTCAGCTCCTTGAGGGCTCAGCTGCACTGTCAGGGACTGGAGCTGGTGTTCCATGGCCACTCGTGCTGATGTTTTGGAAGGCTGGTTTAATGCACAGGTACCCCAGCTGGGCTTGAGAGGTTGCTCACCAAGAAGATCTTTTATGCATTTACTTAAACTCAGCAGAGGCTTCTGCTCAGTGGCCCAGAGCAATGTGAGATAGGGTTGTCATCTCAACAGACCCTGGAAACTAAGCAGCATGAGATGGATGTAAATGACTTCAGACTGCAGCTGAGTAACAGCAGAATAGTCTTATTTGCTGAAATCCCATGAGTTTGTCTAGAAAATATTGTCATTTTAAACCAGAATTTATCTTGCCATAATAAAAAGGATTCTTAAAAATGTTTGTGCAAACAGGTCTGTTCTGGCCATTCCCAGGCTGCAGCTCTGGGGTCGTCCTGGCTCTTTGAGGCAGAGTGGCTTTGAACTCAGACACTCCAGCACCCAAGTTTACTGATAAATTAAATGGGGTTGAATATCAGCTTCCAGTAAAGATCATAACTTTTTCAGTCAAGGTTAAAATAGGAATAAGCCAAGGAGAGATTGTCCCCAGCACCACACAGAGCCCACGTGAGTGTTGACATACTGGTAATATTACTGTCCCTGTATGGAGAACAGGTGTGTCATTTCTCTTTGTTTCTCCCAGAATCTCCCAGAGGAGTTCTCTCTTTGCCATCCCTCCCACCTGGACACTTGTCATACAGTCTGTGACCTCCCAGAGTCTCAGTAAAAGCTGTCCTGGATGCAATGCTGGGCACTCTCTCTCAGCCTCCCCTTTACCTCTCTGCTTCATTCCTTCTTAATCTCTCCTCAAACCTCAGTGGAAAATATATCTCTTCTCCCTCGTCTGTTTTTCTTAAATAATAAATAATAGCAGGAGAGAGAGTAGAATTGACTGGAGAACTCTATTATCTAATACTGTGAGGCATTTGGGAATAAGGTTGGGAAGCACAAAATGCTGCCTAAACCCTGTCAGGGAAGGATTTTAGGACCAGGATGTCTGGATATAAAATGCACTTGAATTTTACAGGCCTGAGCATCTGTATTATTCAGGAAGGTTGTGATTCTGACCAGCATCACCCAGCAGGGGTCATGGAGCAAAGACCAGGAATACAAATGAGGGGAAAACCTGCCTGGGAGCCTCCTTTCCCCACCTGCCATATACAGGATATACAGCTATTTAGGGGTAATTTCATCACTCTTAAAGATTTTATCTGTCATCTTGGAGCTGCCTCCCCAGATTATCTTACACATAATGAAGACCCAAGGTTCACTTTAAAATCTGGTTCCTGTTAGCCAAATTTTCCCTCCCCACCTGTTTGGGTGACCAATCACTCATTTTGTAATGGACCGCTCCCATTTTCCTCTGGCTTTCTTTGCAGTGGGGATCATTTTTTTGATAAAACAGCCCAAGTGGCTGTGAAAGGGGATGCAAGAAAAGCTGGAGATGGAGCAGCTAGGGAAAAGGAAGTTATGGAGGTGCAGAAATGCCAAGGAGAGGAGCACTGTTGTGTGCACGCACACGCACACACAGGGTAATCTTGCATTCCCTCAGTAAATGTAATCCACAGTTTGAAATAACTCATTCAGTAAAATAACAAAATTAGGAACTCAGTGCCAGCTCCCTTCCCAGCCCCCATGGCTGCTTTGTTTGCTTCCTTGCAGCTGCTGCTCTGGTTTAATTTTCCAAGATGCCATTAGTTGGGGAATGGAAGCAAAAACTTCCCAGCCAGCTTGCACTGGATTTTGAAGGTCCAGCTTTGCCTTTTCCTCTCCACCTCCCTTGCTGTGGGTTTTCAGCCAGGATCGAGGGTGCTGCTGCTCATCCAGTGCAGGCTGCAGCTTTGTGGGCATCCCAAAATTCCAGCTGTCCCTCTTTGCTGCTGGGCTGTTGACAGGGACCAGGGCTGGAGCAGCAGGGATGGGCAGGAGGAGAGCATATCACAGTCAGGGCTGAGGATTAGCAGGGGGAAGTGTGGATCTGGGCTCCAGCAGAGATATTGGGTATCAGAGGCATGGGGCAGCAGGAGCAAGGACTGAGGGAGTTGTCATTGCCCCTTTGCTGGCTTCTGTTAGCCACAAAACCCAACATCATCTCAGCTGGTCAAACCATTCTGCAAGAAAAGGGAATTACAGCAGTGTCTGCAGGGCCCAGGGAACTGTGCAGGAATGGTGTTTCCTGGGTGCCTACCATGGCCTTGTCATGGATGTGGCCTGCTGTCATTGTCACCATGGTGCCACACTTCAGGAAACCTCTGACTGAGATTAAATCCATCATTCCAAAGCACTTCTATTGTTATTCCACACTGTCTTCATCCCTACCTTTTTCTTCTTTTTCCAGCAGTGAAGGGGACCCCCAAATCACCACTTTCCTGGTTGGTTTTCATGTGAGAAGTTTGCTGGTTTATTCCCAGGTTTTCTCAGGATGCTCTGGGGGGGTTCAGAGGACTGGAAAAAGCGATGTGCAATTGTGTTACCAGGAGAATAAACTCAGGACAGCTGGGCAGAGATAACTCAGGCAGGCAGGAGAGTTGAACCACTAGATCCTTGTGGGATGCTCAGTGCTGGTGTCACTCAGGCACTCCCCCACAGCCACCACGGGCTGGGATGGAGGCTCTCAGAAGGCAGAGAGATGAACTATTATGCCTTTTGTGCAAAGCAACAAGACCCACTTCTCCAGTCACCAGTCATGTCCTGGCAATCTAATAAAAAGGGAGATTAGCCCCTCTTTCCTCTCTCACATCTCCTTAATGCTGTCATTTTATTCACACTTTGTAAAGCAAATAAAACAGCAAATTGCTTGCTTTAATGAGCTGAAATTAAACTCGGGCTGCTGATAAAATGCCATTTCTCCTTTCTGTTGTTGGGAAGGACTTGGCTGATAGGCAGTGTATGGGAAAGAAGAGAAAACATACAGTGGGAGCCTTACTGAATGTGTTTGAGTCATTTACTGCTGCTCTTCTTTATCCCAGCACCTCCAATTAGATGGGGGAGGCACCTGGCTGCTACAGGGAAGGCTGTAGGGGGTCAGCCTGGCAAGGTCTGTGGGGACTCTGCCTCTGCTCTTTGCTCATAGATGGTCCCACTCCACTAAATCCTTCTGGCACAGGATGCTGCCCACAGCCTTCCCAGGGAAGAGTGAGAAGAACCTTCCTCTGTGAGGAGAAGGCTGGTTTGGCTCTGCAGAGCCTTCCCAAACACAGCCTGGCCCACTGAGGGCGGTTGGGTCACGGTGGGAGACAGAGGAGACAGAATCAGTTCTTGCTGAAGGGAATATGCCAAGGTGCATCCCTCCCTGCTGCTTGTGCTCAGTTTGGCAGGGCTTCCCTTGCCTCTGGGACATTCCTGGAACCCTCAAGTCCATGGAGGAGGACAGGAGATGCTGGAACCAAGTGCCACCCCGAAGAGACAACTGGGGCAGGCCACTGCTTATGGCTCTGCAGGCCAGGAATCCCCTTGTCCCACACCCTTCAGGGGCACACAATACCCCACAGGATGCAGGAGGAGCTGGACACCAGGCTGCTCCCTGTGGCAGAGGAGAGCGGGCACACCTAGAGAGAAAGTCTCCACCTGCAGCACAGTGCACGTGCTGGGATTTTCACCCCAACAAGAGGAGCTCAGGGCACTTTGCCGCAGTCTCCCACCACCCCGTGAAGTGCTATCATTATCTCATGGTACCAGAGAGGAGGCTGGAGTGCAGAGAGGTTAATTGAGTTGTCTAACACCAGAGGGATGCAGCAGCAGACGTGTTTCAGTCTGGCACTGCAGCCGTGTCTCGCTGTGGGGGCGCAGGGAGGGGGCACTCACCTGCAACCTCCCAGGGAGCACAGTCCCTCTTCCTTCCTCCCTGGCTCCAAGGACTCAGCTGTGTTAAAATGGACTTCCAGAGCATCCCAGGGCAGTGACAGCACACAGAGGAAAGGCTGGAAAGTCTCATGTGCAGAGAGCTGATGTGAGAGAAAGTCTTGTTATTCATGTTCTGGAAACCCAGCTGTCACCAGGGAACAGACTCACTGTTCACAGTCCAACCAAATAAACTGTTTGACTGCTTATTATTACTGGCCTGTTTACCAAGGCATAAACTGAATGGTGAACAGGGATCTCTGCAGTGAAGTATGGGCTCCTTCCCTACCTGGAATTGTGGCTGGAAGAGAACCTGGTTTCTTTGGGACGAGGGTCAGAGTATGGCATCTGCCTCTAAACAATCAGCCCCACATGATTTTCAGGTATATAGCACTAAGAACAGTCCAGCCTGGGCACTGTGACATGGTTTGGAAAACTGTTTCTGGGTTTATAGTATTTTTCACATTTAATGAAAGACAATTTTGGATGTAAGATGTGGCCCTATCTCCTTCACAACTTCCCAAGAAACCTCCAGTTATGTTTTCAAAGAGTATTGGTGATGTCTTCCCTGGATTCTTTGTCTGCCCTTGGACAAGGGAGACAAACAGCATTTCCATTTCCAAAAGAAGTTAAAAGGAGGATTTTTCTAGATAGGCCATGATGATTTCTCTCCATTTGTGGGCAACTCCATCTCTGCCACAACATCTCACTGCATGCATCCTGCCAGCCCAGAGTTCTGTTGGCAGTAAAGATATTTTGGCACAGATGATATTTTCAATGTCTTGTAAGAAAACATGACCCAGGAGATGCTGATGCTCATGCACTTCCCACCTCTCCACTTTTGCCTTCCTGTTTCCCTAAGAAATTAGAGAAGGAAGTAGGAGCTGTCCGTAGATATCTATGCTTAGTCAAAAATTTAGGGGGAAAGAAAGGAAAATATGAGCCAGGAATGAGTTTCTCAGTGGGAGGTGAGGCTGCTGGCAGCCCCACAGGTTTGTGTCTAGTGAAGACTTTTCCTAGTCTTCAAACAGCTGCTTCTGTCTGGGGAGGGAAGTCTTGTCCCATCCTCTGCGCATGCTCTTGTTATGCCACTGAATGTTTGCTGGTTTTCCACACCTCTGCATTATTTCACCTGGGAGGGAGGCCTTGGAGAGGCAACAAGCCCAACCAGGGACAAGGACACAGGGTGGTTGACGATCACACCAGTGGGTTGTGCAAAGAGCGCCCTGAAACCACTGCTCATGTTGCCAGAAACAAGGCCAAGCGTTTGATGCTGGGCTGTGTCCCAGCTGGCACATGGCAGTGCAGGCACAGAGACACGGTGTCCTCGACCAGCACCCCTTCTGTGGGCACTGCTGCTGCGCACACCAGCACACGAGACAGTCAGGATTCCCCTCAGCAAAACGCTGCAGCATCAAATCTACATCAGAGCGAGTTGTCTAGACTTCATCTGCTCTCAGCGGAGAGGAACAGACACTTCTGGGGCATCACTCCTCTCCTCCTCAGGTAGACACCTAAATAGGTCAGACAAATGGTGCACTGGATGTATGTTGGTCTCTCAACTGCCAAAAAAGTGATGCTGGACAAGGGCTCAGAGGGTGACCTCAATGGTCAGTGACCACCTCTCCTTGTGCTGCCAAATAGTGCTGGTGGCAGCCAAATAAACCAAAGGCTCCTTGAAAGGTGGTTGCCTGAATGAGAAGGCAAGTGCCTCACTAAGAGGGGAGTTGGATGGATCTCCAACACCTCTAAATGCTGTCTTTCTTTGTGCTTAGTTTGTGCTTGTGTTTTGTTTTGAGCAGGTGAAGCGAGGGGCCGAGCGGGGACAGCCAAAGGCACGGAGGCACAGGGAGATGGGGACCAGCGCCATGATGTGCAGCAAAAAGAAAACGAGGAGAAGTACTATAAAAAATGAGAGGAAGGCTTGTCTCTAAGCCTGAACCGCCCCTCCACACAGGCGCTTAACTTCATGACTCCCTCCTCGAGATGTCAGAGACCTGGTGATGTGGGACCAGCCTCAGCCACCAAGGCCTTGGTAGCAGCCCCTGGCTGCTGGCTGCCGAGTACCGTGGGCGCCGAGATCCGCTTTCTCCGCAGACGCTTCCCTCCCGTCTCCGAGCCATGAGGGGAAGGGAGAGGCAAGCAAGGCTGCCGAAGGAGCACTAGCCCACACCTTCCCGGCCCCTGTCCTGTTGCCCACTTCCAGCAGACCAGGAGCCCCTTCTCCGTGCTGCCCTTCCAGATGGCAGGTCGCCGGTGGGCCGCGACGTCAGCCCTCTGCATGTGCGTGGCGGCCGTGTCTCTCCTGCACGCCGGCGGGGTGCGAGCGGACTGCTGGCTCATCGAGGGGGACAAGGGCTTCGTCTGGTTGGCCATCTGCAGCCAAAACCAGCCCCCCTACGAGTCCATCCCCCAGCAGATCAACAGCACCATCGTGGACTTGCGGCTGAACGACAACAAGATCAAGAGCGTGCAGTACGCCTCGCTCAGCCGCTTCGGCAACCTGACATACCTCAACCTGACGAAGAACGAGATCTCCTACATCGAGGACGGTGCCTTTTCAGGACAGTTCAACCTCCAGGTGCTGCAGCTGGGTTACAACCGACTGAGGAACCTCACTGAGGGCATCCTCCGGGGCCTGGGGAAGCTGGAGTACCTCTATCTCCAGGCCAACCTCATTGAGACCGTCACCCCCAATGCCTTCTGGGAGTGCCCCAACATAGTGAACATTGACCTGTCCATGAACAGGATCCAGAGACTGGACAGCAACACTTTTCGGGGCCTAAACAAGCTCTCTGTCTGTGAACTCTACAGTAACCCCTTCTACTGCTCCTGCGAGCTCCTCGGCTTCCTGCAATGGCTGGAGGCTTTCACCAACATGACACGCACCTATGACCGGATGCAGTGCGACTCCCCGCCCGACTACATGGGCTACTACTTGTTGGGCCAAGGCCGGACTGGCTACCGCAATGCTCTGAGCATGCTCTCTTCCCTTTGCACTGGTGGCTCCTACACTGTGATCCCTCGTTTTATCCCTCCCAGGTACCAGGTGACCACGGTGCCCTCCGAAAGCCCCTGCTCCGAGGAGGAGTGCTCCTCCGGCGACGGCACGACGCCGCAGTTCTCCCTGTTCACGCCCATCGGTGAGACGGAGGTGCGCCCCAACATCCAGGTGAAGCACCTCAACCACAACTCGGCCGTCCTCACCGTGCAGATCCCCTACCCCTTCAGCAAGATGTACATCCTCTCCCAGTTCGAAAACGGCTTCTCCTCCATGATCACCAAGCTCAGGAAGAAGGAGGAGAACATCACCGTGAGCAACCTAGTAGCACAAAGGGATTACACCTACTGTGTAGTCTCTGTTCACCAGTACTCCAAGTACAACCACACGTGTGTCACCATCACCCCCACCAGACCCAACCGCAAGGAGCCGGTGCCCACCCCTTCCACTGCCACCCATTATATCATGACAATCCTGGGCTGTCTCTTCGGCATGGTGATTGTCCTGGGCGTGGTGTATTACTGCCTCCGGAAGAGGCGCCAGCAGGAGGAGAAGCACAAAAAGGCTGCCGGCAGCATGAAGAAGACCATCATCGAGCTGAAGTACGGGCCAGAAATGGAGACCACCAGCATTACCCAGCTGTCCCAGGGACAGATACTGGGTGGGGAGACAGTGACCCGCATCCCCTACCTACCTTCTGCTGGCGAGGTCGAGCAGTACAAGCTCATTGAGAGCAGCGAGACCCCCAAGGCCACCAAGGGCAACTACATGGAGGTGAGGACGGGTGAGCAGCCCGAGAGGCGAGACTGTGAGCTGTCCCTGCCGCCAGACACCCAGGGCTCTGTGGCTGAGATCTCCACCATTGCCAAGGAGGTGGACAAGGTAAACCAGATCATCAACAACTGCATCGATGCCTTGAAATCCGAGTCCACCTCCTTCCAAGGGGTGAAATCGGGGGCAGTCTCCACTGTGGAGCCTCAGCTGGTGCTCTTATCAGAGCAGATCCCCAGCAAGCACGGATTCCTTTCCCCTGTCTACAAGGAAAGCTACAACCACCCTCTCCAGCGACACCACAGCATGGAGGCGGCCCCCAAACGCTCCAGCACCTCTTCCAGTGGCTCCATACGGAGCCCCAGGTCCTACCGCTCTGAGGGATCGGGCCACAAATCCGAAGCCAAATACATTGAGAAGACATCCCCCACCACCGACACCATCCTCACTGTGACACCGGCCGCGGCCATCCTGCGGGCAGAGGCGGAGAAGATCCGCCAGTACAGCGAACACCGGCACTCGTACCCCAGCTCGCACCCAGGGGAGCAGCACGACAGCATGGGCGGGAGGAAGCCCTCCATCCTGGAGCCTCTGACCCGTCCTCGCCCCAGAGACCTGGCCTACTCCCAGCTCTCGCCTCAGTATCACAACCTGAGCTACACCTCCAGCCCAGAGTACACCTGCAAACCATCGCACAGCATCTGGGAGCGCTTCAAACTCAACCGCAAGCGGCACAAAGACGAGGAGGAGTACATGGCAGCCGGCCATGCCCTACGCAAAAAGGTCCAGTTTGCCAAAGACGAGGATCTTCACGACATCTTAGACTACTGGAAGGGCGTCTCTGCCCAGCAAAAGTCCTGAGTCCTCACACAACTCGTGACTTAACACACTAACTGGACCAAAAGAAATCCGCAGCAGCTATTTTTATTCAGACTGTCTTTGAAACAAAATAAAATTTAAAAAAAGAAATAAAAAGAGAGAGAGAATCAATAAAAAAATAAAAGAGAGAACAAATAATGAAAAAAAATCTATAAATATTCTATATAATATATAAAGTGAGATATTAAAATGTCTTCACGTTGGTGAGACATGCACCAAATTTGAACACAAACTTTGCAAAACAAACAAACTGTGGAGTGGGGAAAAAAAAAAGTTTTGTTTCATTTTGATTTTTTAAAAAAATATAAGAAAAAAGAAAAAATTGAATATAAAATGAAAATGAAAGAGCGGGCAGAGAGCTGAGGTCTGGCGTTTCCCAATATTGCATTGCATGAGTCCCTATTCCGTGATTTTGTGGATTCTTTGTGAACAGTTTGTGTTCTTCCTTCCTTCCCTTCCAAAATCAACAGCGACAAAAACAGCAACAAAAACCAAAANAAAAAAAACAATACTACATCTACTAAAAAAAATATATATATATATATATATCTATATTCACCTGTTTGTACCAGGTTTTAATCATGGATTTTAGAGAAAGAGATGGAGTTTTGTTTGAAGGACNGAAGGCCCGTTCACATTTTCACTCACTAAAAGGTTTTACCACACATTGCATTGTAAACCGAAGTCGTTAATTGTACAGAGAAAATTTCTATATTTGCAATGTTTGCTGTATAATGAGAAAGAGAGAGGAGAAAAAAAACAATACTACATCTACTAAAAAAAATATATATATATATATATATCTATATTCACCTGTTTGTACCAGGTTTTAATCATGGATTTTAGAGAAAGAGATGGAGTTTTGTTTGAAGGACTTTTTTGTTGGTTGGTTGGTTGGTTGGTTGGTGGGATATCTTTTGGAGGGGGGAGTGTTTGGATTCTAAGTGCTTGGTTTTGATTTCTTCCACCAATTGTCTGTGTCCAAGCTCTCATCGCTTCCAAATGCATTGAAGAAAAAAAGGCACATACCCAGGAAAATACAATCCCTCACCTTAATCCAGGTGGGAGACCACACCACCAGGAACTGGGAAAGGGATGAGAAGTAAAGGGTTCTTGGCTGAGCAGGTGCCACCATGCAATGGGATTTCTCCTGCAAATAGAAAGGTACTGGTCTCTGCCCCTAAACAGATGTGTCTGGGCAGTGGTGGCCCTTGGGACCAGCTGCTGAGGGGTGGATTATCCCCCCACTTTCATGCCAGGGAGCTGGTGATGAGTTAGAGCACAAAGCCTCTTGCTGCTCTGCAGATAAGGAGAGACTGGAGGGGGTGATTTTGCTTCTGAGGTAAAAAACACTCATCATTTACAGCTTGCCCCTACTGAGACACCCTGGGGAGCCCCTGGCCATCCCTTGGCACTCTGACATTGGAAAGGAAGGTGAAGGCTCTGTGTCCATGGGCCTACCCAAGCAGCCACGTGCCCCTCAACCACTGCTGTCCAACACTGGTCCAAGACTCCACAGATTTTTGCCCCATCTCTAAAATACTGACAGGTGGTGCTTTACTCACAAGGTGAGAAGGGAGGTATTGAGGCCATGGGAACACTCCTAGGTCACACTGGTGGCCAAAGGACACAATTTTGTGTGATCAGCTGCGTCACAAGCCCCTGTGTCTCACCCATCCCATGACCAACAAAAAGTGAGGGCTTCATGAGGGTCTGAGAGCTGCCCTGCTCCCAGGTGAGTGTGTGAGAGCCCAGGGAGCCAGCACAGTGAGGTGCTAAGTTCCCCAAATGCAGCCCTGTGAGGCTCTGCTGCTTACCAGAGTTTTTCCCTTTGCATCCTGCTCACAAGTCGCTTTGGATGGACGTCCTGAGTCCTGACGGATGGGCACTAGGGCCCAGGAGCAAACCATATCCCATCCTGTTATTTCAATATTTCAAACTGATTTTGACAGGTATTCTTGCAAAAGGTTATGTTTGTTCAGAAAGGAGCTGAGCCAGGAAGACACAGAGCAGGCTGGGAAGTGCACGAGTTCATTCCCTGCAGTTATTTGTGTAGACAACAAACCATTAGCAGGATTTCATAATAAAAGGCAGGTAATTTCTCCAGGAATACATTCACTTTGCCTGAGCAAAAGCACACTCCTCCACCTCTTCCAGGTGCCCCAGATCCTGCCCACAGCACACAGCTTCCCAAGGCTGTGTCTTGCTCACCAGGCAGTGAACAGGACCTGGAGGAGGGAGTTGAGGGTCACCCCTCTCTTTTTTAGTGCCATCATGGCAGGTCCCTCCCCAAATCTCAGCTGTAGCACCTGGACCAAAGCAAACCCTTCAGCTGAAACAGTCTTTCCTTGCAAACCCTGAGTGCTTCCTCAAAGGGCCATAGAATGGTTTGGGTGGGAAGGGGCCATAAAAGTCATCTAGGATTATAAAATAAAAAGTCATCATCACTTAGTTCCAACTCCCTGGACGTGGGCAGGGATGCCACCCACTAAATCAGGTTGCTCAAGGTCCCATCCAGGAGAAATAAGAATTGGTCAGCAAGGATGGATGATGGAAACCGTAGTGGGGCCTCCTGGTCCCACAGGATTCCTTATCAAGAGGCCAGGGTGGTCCAAGGTGGTGGCAGCTCATGAGTTAATTTGGGCTCAGATGGTCCAGTGTTGACAGTCACTGATAGATACCCAAAGATCTTCCTCAGGTGACCCCTGCATTGAGGCCATTCCCACACCAGTTTGGAAATGGCACCATGATCATCTCCATGGAATGGGAGCAATGGCCCAGCCAGTGGCGTGTGAGGCCTCGCTGTGGAGGCAGCAGCCAGCTCAGCTCTTTAGCTGGGGCCACTCATTTTGCTCCTCTGCCTCTGTTTCCTCCTCTGCAAGTGCTTCCTTCTGGCATTGAGGACACAGGCTGGCTGGGGAGGCTCAATTAATTAATTGCCTGTCTGTGAAGCCCATTTAGCTCCTAGAATAAAAGCTGCTATCGAAATGCAAAGCTGTTAGTGGAGTAAAACAGCGGGGGCAGATGAAATCAAAGCCTGATTCTGTTTTCACACCAGGATTTCACTGGTCATAAACCAACAGAGACCGACACAGGAATGTGATACAGCAGTGCTGGCCTTTCTAAATTAAACACTTCCCACATGCAAACTGTCTGCAACTGGAAAAAAGAGGATTAGAAAAAGTCTAGGCCCACCAACCTCCAAGGTATCTCTAAGGCATCACCCAGTACCCCCTTGTTGCTGGGGCCTCACCACAGATGGCTCCTGGGCTGCTGAGCACCTTCCAGCCCCTTGCCCTCCCTCCAAAACAAGGTGCAATCCTGGCAGTCATGGTCCACATCCCTTGGCAGGAGATGCCATAAAATGAGCTGTGAAAAAAGCCAGACAAGAGAAGGGAAGAGGTCCCACTGTCCCCAGGGCCACCAGCACATGGATGAGCCCCAGTGGTGCCTCTGCACAGGGCCTGGTGAGCTCTGTCCATAGCATCTTCCACCCCTCCAAACAGCTGCTTTACAGACCCCTCTGAGGACAGAGGGGGGATTTCATCACCTGTGACCTGCTGGGTGTTTTTGTTCCTTGTTTTATCTCCTGTTCAACCACCAAAGCTCTCAAGGTACTTCTGCAAAGAGAAGTGATGCTTTGTCCAGCCAGGCTGCTCCCAAACTCATCTAAAGGAAGAGGGCTCCCCACCAAGCTGAAAGGAGAGGGCACAGGAAAGGCTTGTTGGAGTGAAGAGGAAGGAAGGCTAGGGGGAAAAACAAATCTCAGTTCCCTGCAGTACAGTCATAGCCCTGGGACCACGTGGAAATGCATTCTGCTGATGCCCTTTCTGTGTTCACAAAACTGCTGTTGTCTCACCAACCTGTCTTCAAGGGCAAAGCCAAGGCAGCACTAAAAATCCTTCCTCTGATCCCTCCCCCAGCACCCAGCAAGGACAGCTTCTAGGTGGAGAGTAAATCCAAGCCCACATTGCCCATGGCTCAATGGTCACTCTAGCCCAGAGTCAGCAAAGGACCCTGCCACATGTTACAAAGTCTGTGTGACATCTAGAGCCTGGATATTATTTAAAAACCTGTCAATTAGGGCAGAAACACCCCTTTAGATAGACATGCACCATTTAAGCCCAGGATTCTGGAGGGAATGGCAGCCCTGGTGTGCACCCCAGGTGTGTCCATCTGTTCCAAAGCATGGCCTGTGGGAAGGGCCACGTTCACTGACAGAAGGAGGAGCAGCACAGGGTGGCAGTGGTGGCAGGCACTGCCTGCCCAGCCACCTCCTGATGCAGCAAGCACTTGGGAGGGGAGGGAGCTGGGGGCTGCCTTCTTCTGGGGTGTTGGAGGTGTGAACTGCCCCCCTTCCCAGCCAGCATTTGGGCCTCCTGATGGCTTCAGCTGAGTTTGCCATGAAAGCAGGTGCAGATCCCGTGGGAGGGGTCTGTGAGGGGAAGAAGGGAAGGTGCTCCCATGTACCACCCTGAGCCGACAACAGCCAGACTTCTTGGCTCTGCTCAAACCAAGCCAGTGACCTGCAGTGCTTCTGGGTGCTGGCACCTTTCCTAGGGCTGCCACGGGGCCACCTCTCTTCCAGCCCATGCATCAACACCTGGGTGATGCTCAGGGCCGCTGGAGAGCCAGAGCAGAGCCCTGGGCTCCAATGGCCCTGCCAGCTCCTGCCTGTTCCCTCACTCCCAACAACCTCAGCCAGCTCCCCTCCAAATGCTCCCTCTGCCCCTTTCTGAGGTCAGTCCTTCCCCGAACCAGGGCTGGTGTGGCCGAACCGAGAGCTCCGCTGCCCCAGAGCCCCAAACTCATCGCGGTGCTGGACGTGGCTCTGCAGAAATGGCGAGCAGCGACAGCCCCGGGCAGGCGCCGGTGGCAGCCTGGCTGCCTGTCGGGCTGTGGAGCAATAAATCACCTCGTCTGCAGCAGGAGGGGGTCAGCAGGGGTGGAGGACAGTGCAGTGGAGGTGGCCTCGCCCCGGAATCCTTCGGGCTCGGGGGGCCGGGAGGCAGCGGAGGGCGCGCTGCGGCGCGGCTGGACCGGGCCCAGGAGCGCGATCGATGAGGGTGATTGAAGCCAGCACGCACTGCGTTGGGCTATTTTTATCTCAGCCAGCAGAGCGGGAATTTGGGAGCCCAAGTCAGAATTTATTTGCATCTGTGAGTGCTCATCAGAGGGAGGACCAACAAGAAGACCCAGCCCGGGTGCGGCAGCGCCCTGCTGCGCGTTTTGGGACCTGTTCAGCTTGGCTTCAGCTCCTCTTTGGTGCACACCGTGTCCCTCTCCTCTGCAGTGCCCTTTGGGGCTGTGAGCACGTGGGTGCACATGGACACAGGATGGGGACAGAGCAGAGGACAGGGGAGGGGATGGACTTCAAGGGATGAAGGGTTTGTTTACACTGATCCTACCTTAAATGTGTAGGATGTGTGAAGAGGTCTTGTAGCGTGGCTGCAGCACTGCCATAGCCAGGCAGGTGTGGCCTTTGGAGGTGCCCCAGCCTCTCCTCCAGCTCCTCTCTCCCCATTTCCTCACCACAGGCTTTCTGCCTGTGGGTCAGTTTTTCTGGCTAAGTGTTCTGAGGTGAAATTGTCCTCCAGAGAGAGGAGTACAGCTTGTGTCCTTTCCTTCACCTCCAACCCCCTGATGCCCTTGGCACCCAAGGCTCTGAAGGTGCTGAAGATGCTGGTGGGCATGGCCAGTGCTGCTGGAGAAACCAACCCAACTCCTTGCTTGGAGCAGTGACTTTTTTTCCACCTGAATTCACTTAGGCTCCAATTTTTCATATCTCCTCTGTGCCACAGCCTCTGTTTTACCCCTCTCAGCCAGCTCACCAGCACCACCAGAAGGGTGGTAGAGATTATACAAATAATGCCTTGAGAGTTCTGCTCATTCCCACCTTCTCCCCCTGCCCAGAATTTAATGGAGGGAAACCACCCTATCCAGAGTGAAGCCAGTTTTCTGGACTCAGTTTCCTCTGTGCAAGGCATGAGAAGACACAGGAGAACCAGGGATGTGGATTGTCATTGCATGGGGAATATCCAGTCAGGATGTCAGTTTTTACTTCAGTTTTGCTGCCCTTTCTTTTGGTTCAAATTGAATGTAAACATGCCTGTTTCCATCCCTCTGCAACCTCCCTGTGCCTGCAGAGTAACCAGAGGAGCCTGCCAAGTGTCCAAGTTTGTGTGTGTGTGCCTTTTCAATAATTCAGTGGGAATGTTAATCACATGGCTGTGCTGTTGTTCCTGTACGGGCACGATCGCTTCTCACATCCCACCAACATCTGGTTTTTCACACTCAGCTCAGCTGTCTGGCAGTAGCCATTTGCTGCTCACCTTTTCTTGCCTTGTCATTAAAGAGCTCATTTTTGTACTCCATCCTTGCTTTCTTTGGGACCAAAAGATTTCCATGTCTGTCTTTTATTAGCTTTCACATGGCTTGTATCCTGTCCTCCCTCCACCATGCAATGCCCTTTTCTAATGAGCTCTTCTCTCCTGGTCTGTCTCATCCATTAAGATCTGTGAGTGCTGTCCCCTGCTTTGTCTTGCTCATCTCCTGGGCTCTGCTCTGGGTCTATCATATTCCTCAGTGTTTCCAGCTGTGAAAGGAAGCAATCAGCCCCACATACAACATCCACATTTCCTCCCACCTCACTTTCCTAGCAGCCCTCCAGTCTGGCTCATCCCACCACAGCATCAGCCTTGTCAGACTCCATCCTTGCAGAAGCCCCTGGCTGGCTTGACCTGATCTGCAGAAATGTGATGGAATGCCTCACTTTGTGTGTGGTGCCTGCAGCTTGTCTCTGCTGGGGGCCTCTTCAATCTGTTCCTCTCTCTCTCAGCACTGCTTTTATGCAGCAGAGCTCTCCTTGGGCATCTCCTGCCTTGCAATCAAAAGCTCCCAGCCCATCCAGACGCGGGAGGCCTCTCTGGGTACTGCAAAAGCTCCTCTGTGGTCTCACAAGTAAACACTGGCACTCTTCATGTGATGCAGCTAAATTAATTAATCTTGTTCCACCACATTTGGAGCCAAGACACAAAGGTTCCCATTCCCTGAAGCTGGAGCTTAAAGTCTGTCCCAAAAGTGCCCTCCTGCCCCACCTGGGATTTGTGTTGCAGTAAGATTGGAGGAGTGGCAGCACAGCAGCTCTTGGGAGTAGCTCCAAGAGGCTGGCAGAGCCAACAACCCCCTGGACAAGTGGCCATGGGCACAAACCATCTGCCACCATCCAGCTGTAACATCCCTGATGTGTCCAGCTCAGCTTAGGCTGACAAAAAGCTTGTGTGCACAAAACCAGTTGTGCTTTGGGTTTTTTCCTCAGCCGTCTCAGGTGCTGCAATTTATTACCTCTCCATACAACCCTTATCTCGATTATACCTCAGCTCATCCTGCTGTAACAACACTCCCACCCATCACAGAGGTTGCACACACACACAGAGCTCTGCCTAGGAAATCCCAGCCAGAAGCAAGGCAGTCCCACACACGACAAACCCTTCACAACCTGACAGCTGACAAGCCCTGAGCTGCTCCACAGCTGCCTCCAGCCTTGCAGGGCGATCACAGCTCCTAAAAGACAGATGCAGACACCAGAGCTCTGGGTGTGATGTGCCAGGAGGTTGGCAGCAGAGGCTGGGGAGGGCAGGTGCCTGGTTTGGCCACGCCAAAGGTATTTCCCTGGCAGAGCTCGCAGCCAGGGAGGACAGTGAGCTAAGGGGTGGGCTGGCTTCTGGTCTCTCACCCTCTCACACTTGTGTCCTGAAGACCAGTCGTGTCCCAACACAGCTGTCAGGAGTGGGGAAGCAGAGATGGAGGTGCTGGAGCAGAGCTGGGAGCTCCAGGAACCACCTGAGATGGTGAAACCCTTTTGGATCCAGTCAGGAGGCTCCTCTGGCTGAGGTGACAGAAGTCTCTGCCCAGAAGAGCCCACCTGTGGCTGTGAAGGGCTGGTCCATCCATTGCTGCTCTGAAGATGTCAGGAGATGGATTCACCCACTGGTGTGAAGTCTGAGCCACTCTTGTGCAAAGCCACAGATGTACAAGGGTGGAGACTCCCAGGTCTGATGAGAGATTGTTTGGCAGCACAGCACAAAGCCCTCACAAAGAAGAATAAGCCAAAACATCACAAGATGCCAGCAAGTGGGAGGAGACAGCTTATCCAGGGAGCTAATTTAGCTGGAAGGAAAGGGAAAGGATGCAAGATGTTCCCCTATTAAGAAGGAAAAATAGAATGCAAGAGCAAGGAGCTGGAGGTTGAAGTGCCCAACAGAAAGTGATGTGGATGCATTTGAGTTTAAGAAGCCAAAGCAGAGCTGGGGCAGATTCTGAACCCAGAAAAAAGGCTGTTTCTATCCAAGCTTGAAAGGCAGAGGTTAGGATGAGACTTGCAGAGACCTGGAAGCCACTGAGGTGGGTGAATTGTAAGTGGCACTGCATTTTATCTGAGCAGAATGCATATAATGTAATTGAAAGGGTTATTTAAACTGAGTATTCAGAGGGAAAAATAAAGCATTGCATGGAAAATAATAATACTTAGCACTTGTAATGTGCTTAGCATCCTCCAAACTGGTCAGCCATTAACTGATTGCTCCTCTGCTCAGTCCAAAGGCTAATAAAAAGGGATGGTTCATTTAGTTTTTTCACAGCTGAGCTTCTCAATAAGGAATGAGGAAGTGATAGCTGCTCTCCAGCATGTTGGTAAATAAACAGTTGGAAGTAGGAAAATACAAAATCCTCCAAGCACTTGGCCACAGCTTTGTGCTCGTCCCCTTCCTTCCTCACCTTGAGTTTGCTCAGACCAGACCTGTGACAGAGAGTTTGTCAGGAGGACTGGCTGGGGAGCATGCCATGGATGGGGGCCAGGCTTCCAACAGTTCCAGCTCTTGGTGTCTCCTGCCCCAGAAGTGCCCCTGTGCTCGTGTCCACACGAGCAGGGATATGGAATCTGCAGGGCACTTGTCCTGGGTGGCTGGGGTGGGTGACTGGGGCTCAGAGGGAGCCCCACCTGTGCAGCCTGGTGGCCTTGGCAAGCACAGAGGCTGAGGGAACCAGGCAGCCTTTTGGGCAGCAATAAAGAGGACAGTATGTTATATTTGTTTTACTTAAAAAGCAAACATTTCCTTTTGTGTTTGATGAGCAAGCAATTCCATAAAGTCTGCAGGGAAAACATGACACACTTGCACCTCGGTGATTTCCAGCCCCTTTTCTTGGCAGCAGCACTGGAGTAATGGAGAAGTGCCCGAGTAACTGCCCCCCACACACTCCCCCAGCTGCCTGGGGGTTTCCAGGGGTCTGGGGGCTGCTCCTGGTCAGGCCTGAAGGGAAGCAGCCAGGAAAAGGAAGTGCTTGTCAGCTGGAGCCATTCAGCCTGAATCATGTTCAGTGCCAGCACGGGTGAACAACAAACCCATTGCATGTCAGGTGCTGCCACAGGCTCCACTTTGTGCCCCAGACGTGGTTGCTCACTCAAAACAAGCAGCCACTGGCTTTGGCACCCACTTTGGGATGGTTTCTGGCCTTATCAGCTTAGACACCCACTAAAACATGGCCTCATCACTCCAGAGAAAGGGAACTGCAGAGATACTCAGCTGCCCCCATACCAGTGCTCTGTTTCTGGTGCAGTGATGCTCCAGACCCTGCTTTGCTGGGGCACAGGTCTCCCAGAGACCCTGCTCCAGGTGTCCCAGTCCCATGCCAGAGGGATGTCTCCATAGGGTCCCCCCAGACTGTGCAAGCTCACCCTGAGCTGCTGGGACAGCAACCAGGAGAAGGCAATGGTTCACCTAGACCTGCCCAATCCCAATCCCAGCAGCAGAGACAAACTAGAAGATGTTAGGGAGTTATTTTCCCCCCTCACTGTTGAGTGATCCAAGAGGGGTCCTGCTGCTTTATAGGAGAGATGCACAAGAATTCATCTCTGAAAGCATTTCTTGGGATAGAATACACACACACACAGGGCATAGGGCTGAATTTGGCTTTTCTGGGACATGTCCAGCAGCAGAAGGGCTGTCATCAAAAGCCTTTGGTGGAGGGAGAGGTTGAGGGATCTTACATTCCCCTGTCTTTTTGCCCCAGGCACTGCCTCCTGCTCTCTCAGCTGTGCTCATGGACTTTGTGCTTTCTCTCCCTTTCTTCAGGTTTTCTTCCTCTTAAATGAAACATTCCCCAGCTCTGCTGTGAGCACAGCCCTATGGATCCTGTGCTAGAGGATGAGCCAGGTGAGAGCAGGGACTCCTAAACCCAGTGACACCCCTCAGTGCCTCTGCCCCGAGGCAGGTTTGCTGATGGGGGCATCCAAGTCAGGATCTCGATGATTTACAGTGCAGGACGTGTCCTCCTCATCATCTGGGGGACCTGGGGAAAGCACTGAGCACAGGGACAGCAGCAGCCTTGATGGGCTGCTTAAACACCTTTCTGAAGGGAGGAAATTTGGGATGTGGTGGGCTGAAGACTCCTTGTTCAGTTCTGTGGAACGCTCACGTAGAGCCAGGCAGCAGCCACACAGCTCCTCCTCTGCCTGCTCCTGCCATAACGAGGCCCAATGGGTGTGTGTAAACAAAGCAAGCATCTCTCTCACTGGACCTCATGCATCATTTATAGCCAGCTTTTCCGTGGCACAAGAAGCATTTACATATGCCAGCATTAATTCCGAGCGCCACTTCAAAGCCATCTCTGTCTAATGAGCCCCGCGCAGCAAATCCCACCCCAAAAATAATTAGCAACACACGCCACCAAAGCGTTACAAGGGGGACGCAGCACACCACCTGCTGAAGCAAAATGAATGCCTGATTTATTTATTTTTTGCCACTTTTTAGCAATATTCAGGCACTGAGTCAAAGCTCTGCTCTGTTCTCAGCTTTGTAGGGCCTCGGGAAGCGTAACGTTCCCTCTCTGCTTTCCGGTCTGAGAAGAGGTTGGTTTGGGAGGGTTATACAGAACCATAGGAAAGTTTGGGTTGGAAGGAACCTCAAATATCATCTGGTTCCAACCCCCCACCATGGACATGGACAGGACTTATGTTTTTCTTACATCTCAACTGGACAGAGCTGTGCGAGACCCTGCTGATTTCTCTGTGCCAGAGGTGCCAAGTGGGATTTAGGGTGCAGGCAGCTCCATGACCCTTTCTCTGAAGCTGCACAAGTCCCAAGCTTTTGGGATGCTGTGACCAGTCACAGACTGGTGGCTGGGAGCAGGACAGGACTCACTGAGTCTCACCCTGGTCTGACATTCCCACAGAGCCTTTAACCCTTGAGTGGGATCAGTCTCCCTGAGAGAAAAGGAAATGGGAAATGAGATTGGGAGTTGAGGGTTTTGGTGCCCCCACCAGCCATGGCACTCCCACCCTGTGCTGGCTACAGGCAGCCTGCTGTGAGCAGCTCAGGGGACAGAGCTGGCTGCACTGAAATGATTCCTTTAATCTCTGTCAGAGCTGCCCAGCCCAGCTCACAGCAGGAGGAGCAGCATGTTTAGCTCAAAGCCTGATTTGGTGGCATTGCCATGGGAGACCCAGGTCACAAACCACCATGGTAGAGAGATGGAGACCAAACCTGGATGTGGCTGTGGGCACAGGGGAACCAGCTGTGCCAGGATGATGCTGGGATCCTGCATTCTCCTAGCTCTGTCCTCCTGGAGTGGAGGGAAGGTGCTGTGCAGGGCACTGCTCTCAGCCTGTGCGTCTCTCCAGCATCAAACCATGGAATCCAAATTGTCAGTCTCTGCCTTTTTAGGAGGCAAGGGGTTAAACTGTTCTTCCTATGCAAATTAAGCTTAATTAATCCTTTTCATCAGTTGCAAATATACCTTCTGAACCCTATTAAAAACATGAATATGCAAATTCAGACCTTTTTTAATACTCATTTTCAAGGACTTGGAGTCAGGCTTGATTATTCGATTCCCGTTAACAGCCTGTAAAACCTGGTGCAAAATTTAATTTCCATTTTAAGTTACAAAAAAAAAAATGAATCTGTTGGTAATTAAGCTAATTACAGTGTTACACTAAAGAGGAGACAAACAAGGAGGACAAGATCATTCATTACATTTAACACTGGTTACAGGACCTGGGGACTGTCCCGTGTTAACTGTGAAGCCAGGAAAAAGCAGTGGTGGAAACAGGGTGTGTGTGAGGAGGCTGTGGCTTTTGGGCCTGGTGCTTTCCTTACCTTGGGAACAAACCTGCTTCAGTCCCATGAGCCATTCTCCTCCTGTTAAGGACAGAAGGCAGGAAGAGGAGGTGCAGCCAGGCTGGAGGGGTCCTGTGGGTGTCGTGGGGTCGCTGCACGGGTCAGGAACATTCTTGGGATTGGAGCTTCAAAGTAACCTGTAGAACCACCTGATCTGCCAGAGCTGAGCATCCTGTGCAGGTGGGATTTCCATCCTCCCTAAGCCCTTTCTCTGTGTGTGGGGTTCATAGGGGAGGTTTGCTGACAACTCCCTTTGCACTGCCAAAGCCACCAGGGAAGACTCTCTGCTGAGGCATCTACAAACTGCTGCTCCACAGCCATACTGGGGGGGCAAATGAGGTACAGGATCTGACCCTCGATTGCTCATGCCCGTGGCCAGCACATGTTGGGAGATGCCAGCTCAACTCACACCACCCAAACCTCCCTTGTGGTCACCCACCAGTGCTGGCAGTCAGTGCTGGTGGCTCTCAGCTTGCCCATCAACCATCCTGTGCCTCCAGGCTTTGCCTGCATTGAATTTAAAAAGAAAGTAATGCTACAGACTGTTAATTATGGTTTACCACCACAGTGGTCTCTTAAAATCAGTCCTTAGGATGCCCAGCATCTACTTGGTGCTTTCTAGCGAGTTTGCATAATTAATCTGTGCCTTACCAGAGCTGCAATCCTCACCTCGGGACGCCAGCGCAGCCTGGTGTGCTCAGGTGAGGAGTCCATGGCTGGGGTGGCACACACCGCCCCGGTGATGCTCTGCCGCGGCAGCTCAGGGCTCGGTGCCCGGGACACTCCGACACAGAACCGGAGCGCTGGCACTACCTACAGACCTACCCAAAGCCGCCCAGCAGCGGCAGGGCGGACCCACCCCAGGGATTCGTGCTATCTGGGCAGCTTCCCCCGCTCCTCCTCAGCTGCCAGCGCGATCGACTCGGCTCCCCGTGGGTTTGGTTCGCTGCTCGCCATCGCCTCCTCTCCAGGGCTGTTCCTTCCCCCTCCAGGACTCACGGCGAGAGGAGCTGTCACTTCGGAGCAGCCACTCCCGACGGCGGCATCGGGCGGAGCCCAGCGGGACTTTGGGGAGCGTGACTCCCAAAGGAGCTCAGGGGAGGCACAGGCACACGGAGGAGCCGGGAGAGCCGGGGGGAGAGGGACAGTGCGATTCGCCATCACCCCGCCGGGTACGAGGCTGGGCGCGGTCAGCGGAGAGTGGGAGGCACCTCCAGAATAAAGGAGCCAAGTGACTTCCACGGTCTGTGTTTCTTTTTGGAAAGCCACTCCTTTGTTATGGGGCAGCCTGGCAGATGAACCAGTCCCTACCAGCAAAGTGAAGTATCTGCCCTGGTACAGCCCAAATGTCACCCAGGTGAGGAAAGGTTCACCTGGCAAACTCCAGGGCCTTTCATCTGCCTGGAGACCATTTCCCACCACGCTGATACCAGAAGTTTCTGACCACACCAGTGGAGTGTGACAACAGAGATGATAAGGGAAGTGCTCTCACCCTCCAGCCAAGCCCTTTGACCTGCCTGGTGCATCTTGTCACCTGTATCATATTTTGGGGGGAGCCAGGGATGCAGAATTACCTTCTCAGTCCCTGCAGGCAATCAACTTGCTCCCCGAACCATGAGATATGATTGCCCTTATTACTTTAGCTTGCATAGCAGTGAGCCTTGTTAATGGTCATAAAATTATCCAGTCCTTATTTAAATCCTACGGCCGTCTGTGTTTCAATGACCTCCTGATGGTCTCTGGCTTTGCTCCAGGCTCAAGAAGCATTAGAAGGACCAGGAAGGAAAAAGAGACAGTGGGAAGATTAAAGAAAAAAGACCAAAACCCACAACAAGCAACAGTCAACAAAGAGAATTCAAAGTGAAACAGGGAATATTAAAGAGAGCTCAATCAGTCAGCTGGAGAGTTCAAAAAAACATAACCTGTCATGAAGAGAGAAGGAAGCAGCATCAGGTAAAATTAGCAACACTAATAAACTCATCAGCACTGGAGCCTGGGTGAGGAAACAGCACAGAGAAGATGAAGGTGTTGGTAGAGGCTTGATCCCATGTTGGGGAAGCAGAAGAAAACTGACACAACCCGAGGGAATGTGCTTTGGTGGAGGAATGTGGTTTGGGTGGAGACCAAAGACATGGGCTTCTTCTGAGACCTCCAGCAGCAAGAAGCTGCCTTTGTGCTCCTTAACATTGCAACATGTTCTTTAAAGTCTATTTTTCTTCTGTTTTGTTCCTTGTGCTTGCTCTGAGGGAAAAACACTCATAGAAGGAAGGCTGGAGACAGAGACACCGTGGGTGGAAGGAACAGGAGGAGCCTCTGGGATGGCCTGTCCAGGGCAAGGCTTTGGCCAGTGATCCTTCTGGAGCAAAATTCTCCTCTTTCTTTTGGATAAAAGATCATTCCCCTGTCTTTTCAAATAACATCTGCAAACCCCAGAGTACCAAAAGATTTTACAATAATAATCCCCCAAAAGAGGAAACAAGAACTGGAAAACCCCCAAGCAGCTGAGAACTGTTTTAATGTAACCAAGCTCCGACACAGATTTCCATCAATTTTGCAGCAAACCTGAGTCATGAAATTAAAAGTAGCATCAGCATATTTCCTATTAGCTACGGTTCCTTTTTCAGAACAGATCATACATTCCTACCCTATTTTTCTAGACACTTGTGTCAATGCGATATCATCAGATGCCGTTCAGTCTTTCCTCTTACCCTGAAAAAAGCTTTCCTGTTGGGAAGGATGGGATTTTAATATTTAAAAAAGACTTCGTGAAAAAGCTTTGCTGATTTTTTATTTATTTATTTATTTATTTATTTAATATCCCTCCCCTGCTCAGAGTGGGTGCGTTTTGTAGCTTTTAAATATCATGCAAGTTTTAGCAACGCTGCTATTAAATCCGAATCTGCTGTCACAGCAGGCAGCAGGAATGTGATTCACACCAGCACAGAGAGCCTGTTCTGTCCTCCCCAGCTCCTGTCCTTAGCTACAGTCACCTGGCATCAGACACCATCATTCTTTTCCCAGTGTCTCTGAACAGCTAAAAGCTCCCACAGAACCAATCCTGCCCTGGCTCTGCCCTCTCCCACCCCGGCAGCTGAGCCTGTCGGGGTCTGGCATCACCCCAGTGATGTCTGAGGAAGGCTTTTGCCTGCCACCCCCTGGGGTTTATTCAAACATGTCAAAATCATGCCCATCAGCCAACTCACACCACTCTCAGTTGCCTCTGAGCCCACTGCTGGGTTGGGAAATGAAAAGGGCAGGTGCTGCTCAGTGTTTCTTTGGAGCGAGGGGAGGGGAGCAACGGAGAAAAGACAGCAAGGCTGGCACTGCAGCTGTTCAGGAATGGTGGCTTCTCCTTCCATCCATGCCCTGTTTCTTCCATCCATCCATCCATC
>VZRX01023128.1:0-33607 GCA_013398075.1 Notiomystis cincta | reverse complement strand
GTCGGTGGGAAGGAGGGAGGGGTCAGTGAGAAAAGAGCTGTTTTTAAAGGCTTGTTTTACTTCTCAGATTCCTGCTCTGCTATTGTCAGTAATAAATTTACTTTCTATCTCTAAGATGAGCCTGTTTTGCCCTTGAAATGTTTTTCCTGGTCTTTATCTCAACTCATGAACCCTTTGTTAAATTTTCTCTCCTCTGTCCAGCAAGGGTGGGGGGGTGAGGGGGTGGCTTTCGTGGGTGCCTGGCATCTGGCCAACACCTAACCACTGCACAGATCCAAAACAAACAAAAGCTGGATGCAGTCCTATATTTTGTGATAGCTTTCTCAGCAGACAGCTTATACCATATCCTTGCATTTTAAATTTATTTCTTCAGACACATTTCTCACCTGATTTGGTGATTTCTGGGCACCTTGGGACACTGGAATGATTTAATTCTTAGCTCATTTTGAAAAGTAAACCAAAGCATCTTTTGTGGAACAACAGTATGGCTTCTGACAATGCTGAATAAAGAATCATAAATTAAAGGTTATTGAAACGTAGCAAGTGATTCTGAATAGAGTATGTCTTTGGTACAGGAGTCACCCTGATGATGAGCCATGTTTTAGGAATACTTCTCAAGGTGCCAAGTTACATGTTTTTGTTTAATTTTTGCTAGCCAATGTCTTAATGCTCACCTGATTGTTTATACAAAAAGCTGGATATTGCAAGCTGGCTGAAGTTTCTGGCCTGCTCTTTGGGAGCTTGATGCTTCAGAAACCACAATGGGTTTCCAAGGAATTGCTGTTGTCAAAATCTATCTGTGGTAAACTTCCATAAGAAACAGTCAAGGTAAACTGTAGAGGGAATATTCTCTGGATCTCTTTGGAGCTCTCCAGATATAACAGTGAAATGGGAAAGATTTATGTTCTCTAGACCACATATAAGCAGCTTCTGCTGAGATCATCACTCTGCCTCTGAGGTATTTAAGAGAGGTTGGCCAGGCACTCAGAGAGGGGCTGGGTGCTCTTGCAGTGCAGCTGAGAAGAGGATTGGCTCTTGGGAGCCCTGGGTTTAGGTTTCATCTTTCAGGCTGGCAGACGAGGAGGCTACAATTCCATTAATGATCTATCCAAACACACCTACTTATTATATGGACTCCTTTGTTTATAAAAGGAAATTATCCATTTAATGAGTAATAGCAAAAGAAGGGGAGAGGGAAGAGAAACCCACTCCTGCATCCACTGAGACACATTCCCTTGCAGAGGAAAGCCTTCTGTTTCCCATAATGAATTCCTCTGCAAATAGAAACATGTACTAAGTGCTCCTGCTGTGCCAGTGTGTATACATTATGTATATTAGCATAATTGTGCAATAGGTGTAGCATATGAGTAGATGCCACTTGGATATAAATGCACAGGCCTTGCAAAAACGTGGGGGCAAGTTTGGCATAAAATATGAAATTAGCTGGAATTTTTTCAGCTTCATTAATGAGGTGAAAGACTCCACGATTCCTAAGAAGTCCCTTCATCCCTGTGACATTCTTCCTCCTGTTCTCACTACCTACATCTTTAATGTAATTATTTCTGGAATCTGTTCATGCAGATCCATTTGTGAACCTGTAAAGCAGCAAGGTGGGAAAACCCAAATCATTTGAAAGGTTTTGTGGTACCTTCCAGGGGAGGGGGGAGTGTCAGGCTGTTTGTGAAAACAGTGGTTTCTTGGGACAGTAGGTTTCCTGATTCCTGTCATAAGAAAGGACAGCAGTGCTAAATCATCAGGAGAAAAGAAATTTGAGACCAGGATACAGCACTTCAGCTCTCACAGACAAATGAAGTGTAGAAAAGGAAGACCACCTTTCTTAGACACAAGGTCACTGATTCAAACAGTAGTGGCACCTTTGCAGGGACTCCTGCACATGCTCTGAAAATGTAAAGCCAAAGCACCCAATTCATCCATCAGACTGCTGTTGGTCAGGAAAATCCACTGTTTGCTTGGAGTCTGCATCTGTTACAGTTCCTTTGAAAAGTCACTGAGAGCAGGACCCAAAATCCTGCTTGGAAAAAGATGGGACAGAGAGGTAAAAGACATGAGAAAAGCAAGAAAGGTGGAACTGGTGTGAACAGCCCCATTTACATCTGTGCATGATTTGTCATTTTCTAAAACTCTTCCATTGCATTTGCCTGTTTGCAGGGAACAAACTGTTTCCTTCCCAAGCCTCCCTGTGCAGAAGCCAAATATTTCCAGAAGCTCTCTGGAGATTTGGTAGAGCCTTCTGAGGCTTTGACTTTCTGCATGTTCACCTGGGGGGCAGAAAGAAATGGGATGAATTGGCACCTGCTGGGGGTGGCATTATTTGTATTTTACCATCCTGTCCCTGTGAGGTCCACGGCTGTAAGTGTGAAAATAAGAGATTTTTACATGGTTGGGGAATACATTTTCAAGGGATGTAATTTGTTTTCTGACTTTTGTACCTTGTTTCTTCAGTCCTGGATTACTGTTTCATTTTAATGCCTTCGGGAAATTGCATTGTTAGATGAAGTTATATTTTCACTAAATTTTTATCCTCAAATTTGGTGGAGGGGCAGGGTAAATAGTAATTCCAGGTGCTTTCTGTGAATCTGTGTTAAAATTTAGTATGCTGCTTTCTCCACAGTGATTTTTAAGCAGTTACACTCAACAGGGAGATAAAAAGAAGCTGGGGAGGAGGAGGAGGTCACCTGTGTTCATTCACAGGCACTGGGTAACCTCTGCACTACCAGCATTGTTTGAGATTAAAGAGGTCCCAAAAACCACTTTGTTACTTCCCCTACATTTCTATCAATTTCTAAAAAAAAAAAAAATTAATAGAAAAGTAAAGATTAATTTAGAGGAGAAATAAAACACGATACTGAAAACGTTCTGACATTGAAACTGCAAGAGTTTAACTTTTTTAACTCCAGGCCAAAGAGAAGATGACATTTTGAAAGCAAACACTGCCATGGAAATGATCAGACCAGCATTTTTCTGCCTGCTTTACCCTTTTCTAAGCCTTTATTGCAGTTGCTTTCCTTGCACTTAGATCAGTGTTTGCTGTCATTACCACACACACACTGCATCTTAACCTTGCACTTCACTGACCAACAGCAGTCACTGCAAGCACAACCCAAACATTCTGACTTTCAAAAGCAAAATAAAAATACAACAGTTTTTATAATTAATGCATACATTTTCTGAATAGTGGAAAAGCATCTGGAAGTCAGCCTTTGCTTCTCTTGGGTCAAGGGATTCTTTTGAGTCTAAATTGCTTGAATATTTCCAAATACTTTTTAAACCAAAAATTCCAAAGTATTGAAATAATTAAACGCCACGAAAGTCTGCTGCAATTGATCTGTGGTTAATTACAAGGATTAAAATGTTTTCTTTATTGCATTTTAGATTTCTTAGGGGGAACTTCTTCTACTTTATCCTCAAGGTTGTAACTAGGACTTCAAATTAAGGTTGTTTAAAATCCCAGCACAAGTTTAGAGTGATGCACATTGCATTTTCTTCCATCTCTCTTCTCCTGATTTCTCATAGCTCTGGGCAAGCAACTTCACCCTCTTTCTGTGTTTTTTGTGCCAGCATGTGTCTGTTCACTCCCACCCTCTGTTTCTTTTGGGGGTTTTATGAGTATTTTAGGTGCTTTGTGTATGTCCTGACATGGTAGAATGGCAGATCCTGCTTAAAACCTTGTAGGTTCTACTGTAATAATAATGACAATCCCAAATAGTAAATAACAACCCCACAAGCACTTTCTACTTTACTGCAAACAGCTTTTGCTCATAATATGTACCTTCCTTTTTTTTTTTATTTTTAACAAATTAGAACATGTGAAGTCAAGATAAAAATCCCAGAGTACTCAGATACAATTACAAAATAAATTGCCTCTCAGGAAGAAACACCATGCACTTGAGTCACTTAAAAGAAGAAAGAAAGTGGCTAGAAATGCTGTTTTGCTGTCTAGATGGAAAACATGTCAAATATGCATGAAACTCTTGGCCCAGGGGGTGGGGAGGTTGAGAAATGGAATGCGGGGTTTTTTCAACCAGCTAAGAGAGATCATTTGCTTTCAGCCTCACCTCTAATCCTGATAAAAGAGTTTCTTGAACTCAGATGCTTTTCAAAGAGAGTTGAAGGGCACATTCTAATTTTCTTGCTTGGAGAAAGCTGAAATGACAACATTGTCTTTGGATTTTCAGCGCTGCTGCTGCTGCTGCTTCAGAGCTGGAAAAAAGCAAGAACAAAGCAGGAAAAACCCACTGTGTGTGCTCCCTCTCCCCAGACCTGCTGACAGGGTATTTTATTAGCATTGTTTGTACTTCCTTGCCCTCTGGTGAAGCTCAGCACCATGGCATGGACCATGGGGACCAGCCCATCCTGCTCTTGCTGGAGCTTCCACAGAACCTGGGACTCCAGGACCTCTGGAGGAAGGTCAGAGGACCACACTGGGGACTCTGCAATTTCCCCTTGCATCTGCAGTGATGAATCTCTGGAAAACGTTGCCATAAGTGCTGTTTCAGCCTTTGCTTTCTCAGCTCCTCTAAATGTCATGGCCTGTTTCTAAAGGGGCTGTGAAAGACCCAGGCCAAACCCAAGAACAAGCTTGCACATAGCTTAAGAAGAAATAAAAAGTCCTTATATTCATTAGCTTAAGGAAATTGTGCCAATAGAAAAGGTGAAATGCCACACCTTACACAGGTTTTCTAGAAACCTTCCTCATAAAACACTGGAAGAGTGGAAAACTGCTTGAGAGAAGGTGTGTGGTCCTGTAATGGTTGTTTTGAGGCACATCAGGTTGTATTCACACACTGCAGACGTCTTTTGCAAGCATTATGGTCACCTGGGGATTTTTGTCATTGTATGTCTTTCATCTGCTCATTTTGGACCTCCACAGACAATCAGGAGACAAGAGGAGTCTGGGATCTGAAGGAGGTCATCCTTTTTTTGTAGAGAAGGAGCAGGTTTTCCTTCCCTGTTTCTCAGCTTGCCAAAGCAAGGCACGATACCTTCACATCTGTTCTTTTCACATGGTTGGCCTGTACCACAGCTTCACAGTCCCTCTGGACTACACACTCCTGACACCTGCCACAGCCCCTCTTCTGTTTGAAATTTATCATTTTCTTATCTGCTGGGGTTAAAAAAAATAAAAGTGTTGCTTTTAACACCTTCTCGTTCTGTAAGACTGGAATTGTGCTGATAAAGAATGGGCAGAAATGAGCAAACAGCCACTCAGGGAGAGGAAAGGATGGTGTGGACACCTTAGTTTTGGCTTTTTGGCAGTCACTGGATCAGGTTCTGTGTCATTCATTATTTGGAGGTGGAGAGCAGTGCCTGGTGGTTGATCTGTTTTATGTGATGTGTAATACTGAAGAGTTGAGGAGGTTTTCCATTGTATAAATTACTTACAATTATTTTTTGGTTTCTCCTAATGTCCTTGTAATTCAGAGGGGAGGGAACATTTTGGTCAACTGCTGGTGGGGAAAGGTTAATTTAATAAGATTGATCATTTATCAGCTAATAAATTTGAATAGGATATGTCATTACTCTGCACAGTGTGTGCTGGTTACCAGTTCTGGTACTTGGTTCTTGCCCAGTCTTTATAACTTGTGATCCATAGGGGTTTTTTTCTAATGGGTTTTATGCCTCTTAGTTCAGTTTGCCAGTGTGGTATATTTGTCCTTTCATACAGCAAGTCCTGTCCCTGTATTATGCATGAATCTTCCTTCTTTTCAAGGCTCCCAGGTCTCCAGGTCCATAAATATTCCATTAATAGAAAGCCCCTTATGTTTCCCCTCTGGACTGGAAGTGGTTTAGAAAGAGGAGAGGTTACAGAACTAAGGGGGTGGGGCAAATGTTGAGAAATTATTCCGTTAATTCCTTTATAAAGAAAAAAATCTAAAAATCTTTGTGACTTTCTCCTTTTCACCTCTACTTACAGCATGTTTGGGCTGCTTTTTACACTGGAGTGGGGCAAGAAACTGTTTTATTATTTAGTTCCTGGTGTTTCAAATGTCCTTGGAACAATTTCAGTGTCAAATATCAGAGAATGGGAGGAGAAGAGATAACAATGGTTTGAAGTCAACATGTTGTTAATAGGATGTTATTTGTGAAATTAGCCAGTGAAGATGTAATGATACAGAACAGAATGTAGCTTTGGCATGCAGCATCAATAATAAAAGGGCTGAAATATTTATGGTTTTCTTCTCCATGTAGCAGTTGTAGTTTTAATTGTTCATTTTTATGCATCCATATGATGTTTCTTTGTCTTCCTGTGGTGCAGTTGTTTTTATGTAGCTTTTGTAACTCTTAACTTCCTATTGCCAGAGCAGCACCTGCTGGCTAGAATTGATAGAAATGTCATCTGAAATCCTTTGCTAATTTTCTTTATTTCCTATTTATTCAGGCCAGAACTATTTCCTTCCTTAGGTTTGAAGAGTAGTGCTAATTGTCAATGCAGAAAAATCACCATCAGTGTCCTAAAAAAGTCTAATTTTCCTGGGGAAATCAAGAAACAGGGTGCAGAGATGGGGTTAACAGCACTTCTGTACTCCCTTTTCCCTGATACATAAATTTTTGCTGCTGGACATACTATTTCAGTTCCCACCACAGTTCTCATGCCAAAACAGGGTATCTTTGAGCTCTGTCTCTTAAAATGTGCGAGCCAGCTTTCCAAAGGACCCTGGGATCTGCTGTTCCAACCTGTCCAGGAGGTGCCATCAGCTGGGAGAGCAGTGATGCACATCCTGGGATGGAAAGCAGTGGCTCAGTCTGTGCAGGGAAGTTTTGACCTTGTTGAAACACAGCCAACACTGTGTTACCAGGGACTGCTAAGATGAGTCCCTTAATACAGGCCAGGACATAGGACAAGGCAGTGAGGGAAATGCTTCCCCTGCAGTCCTCCCACTGCACCTGGTCTGCTTTTTCAGCCCCATTGTGGGTCTCTGAGAAAATTGGTTTTAACTTCCAAAGTTGCAAGTAAATACAGAGAATGAAGTGTGTGGTGCCATCCAGCTGGAAGCACCAAGTGGACCTTTTGGGACAGAGCTGAGCTGGGCTTGCCTGAGGACTTGTGAAGTGCTGGTGAAAGATATTTTTGGAAAGAGACGAGTTCTGGTGCTCGGCAAAGAGAGAAAATGTCTCTGAGAAGCATTTTTGGGAGGCTGTGAGGCTTCTGCCTTCGGCAAGTGTGATTTCCTGGTACCCACAGAGAGGGAGAAGGAGAAGGCAGCTCTCTGTTAGAGACTGGGAACCAGTTAGAGACTGGGAACCCTCTCAGGCAGCCTCAGGCCAGGAAGCAAAGTCTTAACGAGGGGAAAACAAGAGTTGCCCAAGAGCCCTGCAGCACCTGCTGCCCTCAGACTCAGCAGGACTCACTGAGCTGGCTCAGGAGTTTAAGGTATTTATTGTAAAGCAGGGAGTGATAATCTGCATTTTTGAGGGGATCATTCCTTAGGTAGCTGCATTTTCTCCACTGCTGCCTGTCTGAAGCTACTGCTGTAAACAGCAATGGAAACAAATAAAGGATCATTAGACCTACAAAAGGTGACTGCTCACAGCTGTAAGCACTGCTCATGGTCTTCATTTTGGTGTCCTTTGTAGAATTACAGAAAGGACACAAATGGTCTGAAAGGGAATCTTTCTGTTTAGAAACTCAAATTTTCACCTTGGAATGGGTTGCTGCTGGCTTCAGCTGTAGGTAACCACTTCCTGTTTTCTCCCTTAGTCTGAAAGCTCAGATCTGAGAAGTGAACTTTGCACACCTCTGCAGTGTGTGCACATCTCCACACAGCCACTGCTACTCTCTGCTGCAGAAATGCATTTGCCATGTCATATCACAGTTTGGAGAACGATATGTTGAACTATTTGAATATCTGAAATAAAAGCAAACAGAGTGAACAGATAATTTGTTATGCTCTTCATACTGATATATATAAAAAAATTAAAAACAAACAAAAAAAAAAGAAAACCAGCTCACTAAAGAAGCAAAAACTTCCTCTTTATGCACTTAACATATTTTTGGTGCTTTGCTTGCATATGAGATGGCTTAACTATGCAGTATAGTCTGGGAACTTAACTGAGCAGTATTTCTGCTCTCTGTCCTTTGTCACCTTGTGTTCCTGTTTCCAGAGGAAGTGGCCAGACTGGATCTTCAAAGCACAGTTCTCATCACTGTCCAACTTCTAATTATTCTACTACATCTGCTCCTGAAATACAGAGATTTTTCAGTGCTGGGGGCTGAAAGGAGAAAGGGAAACAGTATTCTTAGCCAGGAATGTGGGGTTAAACCTTTTTCTTCCCTGCTTTGCCTGGTGCTGCCCTGACCTCTCATAAACTCGAGGGAATTTCAGGACTGATGTGGAATTTACTCACATTTTTATCTGAAAGCTTAGTATTTTGAGCTGAGAATAATTTACTGAGCCAACCTCTGCCTGCTGGTTTTACTGAGCCAACCTCTGCCTGCCGATGAACAAGTGTGACGGTGAAATTAAAAGGGGGGGGAAAGGAGTTGTAGAGACAATTAATGGGAGAGGAGGGGAGAATTTTAGAACAGTTCTGACACCCTCATTTACTTGGGAAATCCTGTGCCCAGCAGCCTGTCCTGATGTAGCTCTTGTGAAGAGAACAGAACGAACTGGCCTGAGTAACTAAACTGTTAATGAAGTTGTCACAGGGGGCATGTGGGTGGGAGCCCTGGCAGAGCAGGAGTGGGTTTACTGTAATCCTCAGCTGTTCTTTGAGCAGCTCGACTTCCATTTGCAAAAATGTGAGTGTGCCTGTGAGAGTGCATGTGTGAATTGGTACCAAGGGCAGTTTCACAGCCTGCCCTTGGTTCCTCTGTGTGTGGCAGGCAGCTGGAGCAGAGAGGGAGCCCAGCTCACCCCTGGGCAGCTCGGCCGTGCAGCTGCAGGAGGGTTATTTGGATTTCCTGGTGTCTGCACAGCAGCCAGGACAAAACAAAGGTGTGTTTTGAAACCCTGAGCTCTGGCCATCCCAGGACAGAGTGCTGCTCCTGGTGCCATCAGCACTGGGAGGGGTGGGCAGGAGCACAGTGCAGTGTTTGTTCTCCAGAGCACCAGGGAGCTCTGAGATGGGCGTGAGTGATGTGTGGCAGGAGCAATCCCTCGGCATTCATCCCGTGTTTCCAAGTCTGGCAAAGATATTTTTTTATTTTTTTTTAACTTTAGATCCTGGCTCCACCAGCAGCAGTGCTATTCTGGCTGTGGGAAAGGAGAAGTAGGAAGTGTCAGGAAGGATTTCACAGTGTCTTTGACACGAGGCTCTTTGGTAGGAGAAGAGGGTGAAGAAAATGGGAAGTCCAAAGGCAATGCAGCTTGAAGTAGACCCAGGGAACATTTTTGTATGGAAAGAAATGGGTTATTTTACTGTGCACCGTGAATGAGGTAAAAAAAATTCCAAGCAAAAGCTTGAAAAAACCCCAATCCCATGTGAGCCAAAAGGGTTTTCATTGATATATATGTTTTTAAATGCCTTGTATCACAGCCTTTTCATAAACTCTTTTTCTTCAGGTTTTATTGTGTGTTTATTCCAAAATTTTTGTGCCTAGTGAGCACAAGATTTGTGAGTTTATGAGTATTGGCTTCCCTCTGCTTTGGAAGAAGGTCAGATGGTTTCATAAGCCATTCCTCATCTCGCTTTTCAGGTGAGCTCAGACACCTTGAAGACAACTAGAGAATTTTTCAGTCAGACATAAATGAGCAGAAACTGAAATTCATAGCTTCATCTATAGTTTTTTTCTCTAAGAGTCCAAGATAGAGCTGCAGGTGTTGTTGAAGTAAACAACAAATCTGTCAGCTAGTGGTTACCTTTTACTGTGGTTTTGACAGAGAACTGATTTGAGCCAAGTCAGGTAAGTGCAGGTTAACAAGCTCTTTCTGTGCCCTGCTGTATTCTTTCTGGTGAGCTCTGCTCAGATGCTGCCAGTTGTGCCAAAAGGTGGAGTGATTTTGCAGCAACCAAGGAGCAGGATGGGACTTGCCAAATACTTGTGTGCTTGCAGCTGATGCCAGAACTAAAAAAACCCTGTGGCTTTGGCTGCTTTGTTGAAAATGTTGCTTTTTATTTTTCCTTCCTTTTTGTCCTGCTTTCTAACAACGTTGCACAGTTGCAGTGGCAGCCTCCAGCTGTCCAAATACCTGTGGGCTTTTTTAGGTGTGTGACTTGGAGCAGGAGGAAAACAAAACAACTCTGCAGAAATTCTGTCCTTTCCCTACCCCCGTTCCCTTTGCCAGGGAAGGCGAGCTAGGCAGAATATTTAGCAGCGTTTATATCTGTAATTTTTAAGCTGCAAGTGGAAGGAACCTGGCCTAAATTAGTCCATTGGTCTCCTCTTTGTTTGCCCTTTTTCTATTCCTGGTTTTGGTCCGTCCTTTCCCACTGGATTCCTGTCAACGCGTTCCTGTAGGGTTTCACTGCCTGCAGCCAGCTCTGTGGCTCCCAAGCCACAGCCAGCAGAGCCATAAATCACACCCACTGCCCTGCCCTGGGAAGAAGGATGCTTTCAGCCAGCTCGGGGCTTGTAATGCAGATGAACGTCTCAGCCTCTCTGGGGAATGCTGGGGAGGGCAGGAAAGGGAGGGAGGCAGAGCTGCATCCCCATTCAGCAGCCCTGGAGCTGTGTGTAACTTGCCTTTGTTGAGTCCCAGTCAGGTCTCCCTTAGGTCACACATTTGCACTTGTTTTGAATGAGGCAGGAGAGCCCTGGAGAGGCTGCACTGCCAGAGAGGGCTGAGCAGGGCACAGGATGCACTGGGGGCTTGGGAAAGCGAAGGGAAAGCAAAGGGAAAGCAAAGGGACTGAGGTTCCCTCAGCGTGGCAAACGAAGGTCAGAGGTCTCCTCTGACCTTGCACTGCCTTTGTGACCTTTTCAAGGCTGTTGACTGGGATGATTCCCTGCCTGTGGGATTGCTGGCGTCTGCAGGCATTCCAGCAGCAGTTAAACACCTGTGAGTGTGCTGCTGACATTTCATTAGGACGAGTAATGAGCCTGGGTATTAAATGTCTGCCTCTCCTGCTGGTCAGGAGGGGAAACAGGAGGGAAGCTAGTCGTGTCTTGGGGCTTGTGAAATCCTCATTTCAGCTACAGCCAAGCTCTGTCCTCTCAGCCCTGCTGCTGCTGAGCAGAGCACAGAGAGCAGACCCAGCTCACCATGCCCTTCGCCTCCTGCACTGTGGCCAGGACCTGGAAACTCCTCTCATTTTTATAGCCGTGGCATAGCTCCCCTCTGTCCCTCTCAGGTCCTTCCTAGAAGGATAAAAAAGTTCAGTCAAAATGCCCACACCTGCGAGAAAGTTTATTCTGTAGTCTGCAGAAGATAATTCTGCTGGCTGCTGGGCTCCAGAGCTCTGTGGTGATGATGGGCTGTGCCCCACGGTGGCACATGGACAGGGTGGGCAGGAATGCCTGCAGCAGCCTGGGCTGAGGAAAGCACTGCTTCCCTCTGGCAGAGGGATGGGGCTGCTCTCCCAACAACCTGCAGGGCTGGGAAGCAAGGTGAAAACATGGGAGCATCCTACTGTTAAATTCAGCAAGTGAGATCCCAGGGGGTGAAATCCTCTCTGCTTATTTCAGTTGTCAGAGAATTGTATGTGTTTTGAAGTTGCTTATACCACTGGTACACCTACACCACAAACACATGCTTTTTCAAACCTAATAAATGTCAGGCTTAAACAAACAAACAAAACCCCAGGAGTGGGTTAATGAACATTTATTCTTTGCAGAAAGGTGTCTCTGCCTACAGCTCAATCTTGCAGCAAACTGCACCTCCAAATCTAAATCCTTTTTTGCTTGTGCAGGGGAGAGTGCTTAGACTTCTCCTAATAGAACCTGAAAGGGCTGGATTGCTGAGAAGGAAAGGGTGCTGTGCACACCTACAATGCCTGAAACCAAGGCAGAATTTTCCTCTTGGAGTGCTTTTTCACAGCAGAGATGGCAGCTGTCATTTCACTGCGTCTTTGAGCTCTGCTGAAATAAGATCTAGTGACTTGTACCCATGTTCAGAAAAACTGATGTCTCTTTGTTTATGCAGTAACATAAAGATGTGCTGCTCTTTACAGACAGTTGGCAAACTTCTGTACTCAACAGCTGGGCTTGGGATGGTTTAGAGGGGCTGGTGGAAGTGCCTTTGTAAATTTTAGGAGGTGTTAAAGTTACACTGAACAAGCAAAGATGGGATTCAATAACCATTCCTGTCTTCTGATAAAAGCTTACTGAAATAAGTGGGTTGAGAGGTAGATGTGGACCTCTAAGTATCCTGTTGGCTGAAGGACAGGAGAGGTGTCCCTCAAGCTTGTACTGATTTTAATTTGAGGCATGTTATGTTTCACACTGTCAATATGAATCAAAATGAGTTTACCATGGTGCAGAGAGCAGTTAGCTGGGTTGGGGTTTTTTTCCCCAGCCCTAGGGAAATTGTTGCAAGATTGTTGTATTCCTTTTGTTGCTGATGCACAGGACAATACTTTCATGGAGCAGCATTTTCCTTTCTGACAGCAGCTGGCCTATATATCACTTTGGCATAAAAGTATTGTTTGGAATCTGAAAACCACTTGTATCTTACATAACGGTGCTGCTCCTGCCACCCAGGCAGGAGTGTATTCACAGAAAGTCTGCTTAGACTCCTTTATTTACAACTGAAAGCAACAGTGGGGGTTTTTCCTTGTTCCCAGGTGTCCATGTGTTGGTTTGGTGTCTGTTTCCTGCCTCCCTTGTGCTGCAGGTATTGGTGTCTGTGTGGATTTTTCATGCAGGGCTCTGTGTGTGTCTCCCATTTCCCCACAGCTGTGCCTTGCCCCTCGAGGGCTCTGCTGTGGTGTAACCCCAGCAGCAGCTGAGCCCTACACTCACTCCCCACTGCTGGGGGAGAGAATCAGGAGCAAGAAACTCATGGGTGGAGGTGAAGGCAGTTCAACAGATGAAGCAAAAGACACAGACACAAGCAAAGCAATACAAGGAGTACACTCCCTGCTTAGGAGCAGGCAGGTGTTGAGCCAGGCTTCATCCTGTGTGGCAGTGACTTGGGAGCACAAACACCATCACACCACACTTCTCCTCCCTGCTGGGCACGAGGCCACCTGGTAAGGAGCAGCTGTCTTGGCTGTGTCCTCTCCCAGCTCCTTGTGCACCCCCAGCCTCCTCACTGCTGGGGGAGCAACAGGGGAGGCCTGGGCTCTGTGCAAGCACTGCTCAGCAGTTACAAAAACATCCTTGCACAAATGCAAAGCACAGTGCCATACAAACCTCTGTGGAGAAATTCACTCAAAAGTTAAAACCAGCTCTGAGTGTTTTCACCTTTGCTTGAACACTCCTGTCCCTGCTGTTCTTCTGCCCCTTCGCTGTCCTCCTCCCTTGGCAGAGCTGATAAACACATGGAATTGGTTCAGGGCTGTGCTCAGTCTGAACAGAACACTTCCTTGAGGCTGCAGCTCAGTCATGTTCACAGACAGCCCCTGTGGGCCACTAGATCCTGACTTCAGCTGAGCTGTCCTCCCTGTTGCTTCTGCATGTTGTGATCACTGCTCCCTCCAGCTTCCAACTTCTCCTGGCTCTTCCAGCAGTGATGTCTCCTGTGCTCCTGTGAGCTGAGAGACTCCCAAGAGGGTTTTGGTTTTTAACTCCTTTCCTGACACCATAAGTGTCTCGAGTGAAGCAGCCATGCTGTAACAGTGCAGATTTGTGGTGGGATTTGAGACACAAGAGCAGAGAGCTGCTTTGGCCTTGGGATGGTGTCATTTGGCCACCAGACCCTTCTCTGCTGCAGGACCAAGTGAACAGGATAATCAGGTCACAGCAGTGCTGGGGATTTTTGTTTTTACCAGGAAAGGGTGTGCTGGGCAAAGGCTTCTCATATGTCAGGGCTGGAGCAGTTTATTGAGGGAAGCAGTGGAAAGAGAAGGGGCAGAATGTTTGCTCTTTAATACAAGTGATAAAATTCCTGGTTCTCACTCTGATGAAGATACCAGAGGACCTGCAACTATCTGGTATTTCTCTAATTCCTAGGCACAAATGAGGGTGCAGTCTAGGAGAACCTGAGGAAGTTGTGTACTGACAGTGTTAAGTCTCTTCCCCCTCTCTAAGTTTTAGACCTGAGTGCAAGTGTCAGGATGTGGAAGTTTATATTTCCAAACTTACTGACCTCTAAATCTTCTGTGCTTCTCTATCTCTGATTGTCTATGTCTGAATACAGGTTTCATAACCAAAAGGGTTTGTATAGTAAAGACTGAGGCTAGGGAGGAAAACTCAAGCAGACTTTTTGAAAGACTAGAAATGTTTTTGTAATCACAGGGAAAATACTTTTCAGGAGCTGACACCCCTTTGTTAATTAACATTTTTCTTTATTTTGAAGTTGTCAAACAGAAAAAAAAAAAAAAAGCTTTATTTTAATACAGTTCACAGTGTTTGGGAATGAACCTAGCTGGGGTTCAAGCTGCTTTGCAAGCACAAGGAGAGTGAGAGCTATGAGTAACCGGACCAGCCATAAGTGGGGAAGACACAGCACTGATTTCTTTGTTCTGACAACTGTGCCAAGGTGCCACACATGTGTACTTGCTGAGTGGGGGATATTTTAAGCCACATGGAGCAGGAAAGAGCAAGCAGACTCAGATCATCTTTTCTCTAGCAGATTAATTGGGTTTTTTGTGCCCCAGTGGGTTTTGCTTCTGTTGTTCATTGGCAAGTGTGGCACAGGCAGCTCAGAGGGGAGGGCACTTGGCTGGCATGAGCACTGGCCATGCTGACTTTTTAAATTGCTGCTGCCAGGCAGGTGAGGTGGTGGGAGCCAGCCCAGACAGAGCTTCTGAACCTCTGCTGAGAGCTCAGCTGCACCCATTGCACTAATCAGAATTTAGGAGCTAGAAAAGGGCAGGTATAAGACACAGCTTACTTGCCCTTGAGCTAGGATTATGATTTCATGGACAGTGAGAAATTCTCTGGAACAAGGCAGGGTTTTGGGTTCTAAAGTGCTCTTTCTCTCTGGCTGTGCCAAATCAAGCCCACTGCTGCAGTCAGAGACATTCTGAGAGCAAATACTGAGGGAAATCTGCAAAATCACTGTAATTGGGTGGAACAAAGAGGCATAAATATGAGTGGGCTCCTTTTTGCTGAGCATCATATAAGCTTATGGTAACAGACAGTTCCTGCTGTCAGATTCCTGCAGTCAAGGATCAGGAGAAAAGAGGCCCAGGAGGTGAAATGGTGCTGCAGCTGTACAGCAGGTCTGGGAACCCTTGTGCCTCATGATCCAGCACACTCTCAACTTCAGCAGGGATGCATTTGCCTCTCTGTTCCACTTTTCAGTCAAAGCAAACCTTTGGGTCTCCTTTTCTCATAAAAATCCCTATTTCCTTAATACAAATATACATCTGAAAGGAAGAAAAACACTTTACAAGAAAAGTTGGTGAAAACAGTGATTAGTATTTTTTGGTTTGGGAAGTAAAGATCTCTGTAATGAAGTAACTCATGCTCTGTTCTGCTGCTCAAAAAGCAGTACTGCACTGAATGCAGGTGGGATCTGAAAAAGTACAGGATGTTGATCCAAATCTGCTGTCACTGAAGTCTTGTTTGAGGAAAACAAATTAAATTCCAGTGCCCCAAAACTGTCTGTTGGTTTCAAAGACTGTATAGAATGGCTGATGTGTCAAGTAGCTGTGATGAATCCTTAGATTTTCTTCTCAGTTCTGAAAAATACTATTCAGTGTTTAGCAAAACAAATATTCCTGTATAAAGGTATCACTTTTATTGCCTGAAAAGCTAACTCTTTTGGAGATGTCTTATCACTGTTTTTCAGTTCACTAAATAGGGGAGCTCCTAAAGTGGAATACTGAATGCTTTTTAAACAGAGATAAAACTGTAGTTTCATCAATGTCCAATATAAAATCAGACCAGTTCATGCAGAAACAGAAAAATCTTTGGTGACAATTAAGAGGAATCAGTCTAATTTCACTCCACACAAACCTTTTTATGATTAATCAGAAAAACCAAGTGCTTTTATTTCAGTGAAATGGTAGCTTACTCTAGAGGCACTGAAAGTCATCAAGGCTTTTGAAAAATGTGTTTTGAGTGGAATTGGTTTTCATCTTCTTTTCAGCTTGCACAAGGGGTGCTGGGATAAAGTCTCAGCAGATCCCTCTGCCAGCTGGCCTTGCACCCAGTGCCATGTGAGATCTTCCCCAGAGCTTTTCCTGTTCTGCTCTGCTCATCCCTGCCCTGGAGCCAGGGCAGGCTGCTGGAGAGGGGACACTTAGCAGAAATGCCAAGTGATGACATCATTTCACTCCGAGCTGCAAAATTATTTGAGCTGTTCTCCTCTGTCACTCTATGCCCAAGACTTTGAACTCAGACCCTGCTGGAATGCTGAAACAAGGAATTCTGCTGTCTTGCCACAGCCAGCCAAGGCCCAGGTATGCAGAAAACATTGCCTTTTGGTTTATTTTCCATAGGAAATTCCATGTAGTAGAGGATGCTAACTGGGCTTCGTTCCCTTATGGTGTGGTTGGCTGATATCTGATCTGTGTGTGAGGACTTGTTTGTGGGCAGTGGGAATTGGGATTTTAAACACACAAAAAGAGAGGGATTTAAATGGAGCTTAAATCATGTTGCGTTAGTTTTGTGCTATGCTGTAAATATTAAAGTCTGATTCTAAGCTGGGGAGGAGTTCACAGTGTAGATGTTTAATTTTGTTATCTCTTCACCTTACCAATAGCTTTGTCTCCTTTTTGCTCCCTTGCTGCTCCTGCTGCATCTGTCAACCTTGGAGAGCTGGCACGATTCCCCTGGCAATGCCACACAGCTCTAATCTTAATTCCTATTACTGCCTGGCCATGGTACTGTGTGTAGGTGCCTCTGACACACTGCAGAACAGTCTTTCTTTCTGTCTGTGCAGCTGTAATCCTGCAGAAGCCCCCTCTTGTAAAGATAAAGGTACATTTATCCTCATTAATGAGGCAGCAGGCCTGGAGCCTTGGGGCTGAGTTATGTCAGCAGAACCATCCAGGAGCTCAACTGTTCCTGCTCATAAAGACCAGGCAGTGCTGAAGGAGCATCTGCACTAGCCTGCCATGAGGAGCAGCCTGTGTTCATTGGTAAATTATGTTGAAACTAAGAAAAATGCCAAGAAAATGCTGGTTCAGGCAACAGGGAGCGAGATGGAATGGTGTTTGCTGGTGATGAGGGCAGGAAGCCCTGCAGGCTGGGGAGTGTAGGGTGGGCATTTGCTTGGTTGATTTTAAACCTCTGGCCCCAGAGGACATGGTGTGTGTTATGCAAAAAGGCTGCTTGGGAAGGCAGTGCCCTCCCCTGGCTGGTGCTGGGGCTCTGGGATTTGCTGCACTGGGAGTACTGGGGTTTCACCCCTGCCCCTGGGCAGGCTGAGCTCAGCTCGACCCTGCCTCCAGTCCCCACTGCTGGGGCCACATAAAGGAACCTTCCTACTCTGGGCCCTGCATTCTCTCTCCTTCAAAATTCAAATATTAATGATTAAGCCAAATGGAGAGTTTGTTTGTTGCTTTTGGGTTGATTGGTCGGTTGTGGGGATTTTTTTCTGATTAATTTCATGGAGTAAGGGGAGCTGTTGTACTCTCCTTCCTTATCTCTTTTTTCTTTTTTTTTTTTCCCTTTCTTTTGTCCTTATGAGCACCTGCCCTGATTTCTAGCCTGGAGAACAGCCAGGCTTCAACCTCTGTGTGCTATGATATCTCTGTCCTGGGTCAGATTAGAGACCCACCCTAACACAATGTCTTCAGTGCTGCTCAGACAGAGAACTACAGACAACTGAAACAAGGCAAGGGTGTGTTCTCCCTCCCCTGAGTGAAGCCAAGAAATTCCCTGACCTAGATGCAGTTCCTGCTGTATTTAGTAATTCTCAGTGGATTTTTTCTTTGAATTTGCTGTCAGAGTGGCTGTCCAGGCAGAGCTTTCTGGAGGTGGCTTTTGTTTCTACACTGCAAAGGATTTACTTATTGTTGTTTGGTTTGGGTTTTGCTCATAATTCCATCAGCTGCTGCCCCTGCTCTGAGAAAAGAGCAAATGGAGAGCTGATGATCCTCCTCTGTTCACAGAAGGGCTGGAGGAATGCCCTGAGAGGTGGTGGCAATTTTTCTAGCAAGGATTAATTAGTTTGATCTAACAGAGAGGTCACAAGGAAGTTTTGTATATAAGCAATGGCAAGCCTCAAGATAAAATCACAGTAAGTTTTGGCAGGAATCAGAGGCCAAAAAGGAAAGACTCTGGGAGAGAAGACATTGGTATGGTCATCTGTTGTTGGAAGTGTCCATCCATGATGTAAGGAAAGAAAGCAGAAACTGAAATTCGTTGTTCAATGTGTGTAGTCAAGGTGAATAAAGCATATTCCATTGCCTGTTGATGTCATTTGCAAGAGAAATGTAGGTTGTGAGTTACTGCAACCAGTGGAAGTGAGAGCTGACTGCTCTCATACAAAATCTTTTTTAAGAATTAACACTTCTGTCATGCAATGGAATGAAAGAATAAATTTATATTGTATCAAATAAATTTCATTGTAACAGGAGCCTCAATAAGGAAAAACATCAACAGTGCAAAAGAAAGATTTTTTTTTAAATTACTCATATTCCTGTCTTTTATTTTCCTTTTCTCCTAAAGCAATTTTTTCCCCTGATGATTGCCTGCTCTTGCAATTTGCTCCAGACATAGCACAGCTAAGAATTAATGGACAGAACAGGAATCAAGTTCCTAAAACTCCTTAACTAAAGTCAGTGAGATCTGAAGGTAAAGTCAGGCTTTTGTGTGCCCAAGCCACCAGTGCTGAGCCACATCAGCTGTAGGTGGGAAGCCTCTTGCAGGTGGAGCTGTGTTCCATCCATAGTGCACCAAGGATTTGTTCTGATATTTGATTTATATTTCATCTGTGTGCATCATGCTGCTGCTAAACCAACACACAGCACTGGAGTAGAATTGTTTTGTTACACTTTGCTCACTCTAACAAAGGTTGAATCTGATTTTGGGGGGTACTCTTAGCTCCTATCATCAAGCTAACTGGAATTGCAACTAATTTGCTCTCTCTTTTTCTTTTTTTCATGTTTCCTTGATGTCCTCTGCCCTGCACGTGTGTCCTCCTTTGGCGTGGTGTAGGTAAGTGTGTGTGCTCTGAAGGACTCTTGTTTCACTGGGGGGGTTTATCCTCTCCCTCTCCCCTTCTGGACACCACATGGCCTTCCTGACTGTTTGTCCTGCAGTTGGGGAGCACTTTTTGGCACTCCTGGCTGTTTGTCCTGCAGTTGGGGAGCACTTTTTGGCACTCCTGACTGTTTGTCCTGCAGTTGGGGAGCACTTTTTGGCCATCTATCACATCACTGCTCCGTGGGCTGAGCTGTGAGGCTGCAGCCTCTGGGTTCCTTCAGCTCCAGATTTGGGAGAGGGTGACCTCACAGGCTCTTTTTGATGCCCTCAGTGATGCCCTGCTGGGGCCAGGGCAGTCTGTAGGTAAAACAGAGTAAAATGAGTGCTACCACCCAGGGCTGGCACACCTACAGCTGATGAGAAAAGCCTGATGCTCTTAGCTAAGTGACTGCTGAGTGAAAGCCACCTCCTCTCACCTAGAATTCCATTTTTGGCATTCTCCCCCTTTTTTTTTGTGCCTACAAATCAAAGGTGCAGTTGTTTCACAGGGCCACCTTCGTGTGTGTTCAGAGTCTACAGCACTTTCAAGCTCAAGAGGAGATGAAGATTTTTTTAACTTCTCCAAAAATTTCAGTGTTAAAAACAAACAGTGTTTCACAAAGCCTTCCTTGAAGGGCAGCTTGAAAATCTCACCCTTTTAGGAAATGTATTCATCTACTTTTGAAGTGATAAATCCATATCACCATAAATGCAGACAGAAATCATTTATTTACCTATCAAGCAGTAGAGCTGCCACCATGCAATATTGATTCTAAAACATTATTAGACATAGCCATTATTTTTTAAATTCAAAAATAAGTGTTTTTTTTTTATAATTTCAACATATTTAGACATAGAGACTACACTGGTGTCTATTGAGAGTGTTAATACAGCCATGTGACTGAGATGAGTGAAGCACTTTTCATGGTTGGGGTGCTGACTTGTGTCCTTGTAATCTACTGGTGAGAGAAGCTTTAGTTGTCATCACTGTGTGATTTTTTATATGGATTCCTTTTGTTGGAAAAATACAGAATGTAGAGATACTGATATTCCAGGGCAGCATTTTACTCTTGCATGATGTAATAGAGTAGCTGCTGCCTTCACTGAACCACAGTGGAGTTCCACTGATAAAAATAAGGCATAATTTGAATTGCAGAATAAAGATGCATGGATTGCCTCTCCTTCATGAGTATTTATGTGTGAGAAACATGCAGCTATACAAAGCCTGCATGCATAATGTGGGAGCCCATATGCTTGACAAAAGAGAAAGTATAGAGGGCAACCTACTTGTTCCAGCTCCTATGTAGGAAACAGAGAGTTTGTGGATTTAACACTCAGAGCTTTTGTGCACAGTACAGCTAGTTAGTTACCCTGCTACCTTCTGTGAGGCTGCAAGGTGGGGAAACAAGGAGTGAAACAGAAAATAACCCCCAGGGGCCAGGCTCCTGAGCATAAGCATTTGTCTCCGTGGGCAAACCAGGACAGAGCTGCTTCGAATTCCCCTTCCAGAAATCCCAGCCCATCAGCAGAGTGGCTGCTCACAGGAACAGATGGTCAGGCTGCCCCAGAGCTGGCAAGGTGTGGCAAGGTGCTTCCTGCACTGGCTGATGTGTCCTCACAAGGGCACAAGGCTGAGGCAGGAGGGCAGAGGAGGCAGATGTGCACCTGCCTATGGCCTCTTGTGGTGCCCAAAAAAGGCTGAGAAACAAATCCCCGCAGACTGATTTCTATGGAGCAGGTATTTGCTTATTGCAGTGCTAGAGGGGGATATCTGCACCTGACTCACCCAGCCTTGTTGTGTGCTGTGGTTTATTCATACAGAATTATGGCTTAATATTGCTGTGTCACTATAACATCATCATGTACCCACTGGAACTAATTTACACAGTGTTATCTCACAGCTATAAATAGTTCTTCTGGACTGCACTTGCTCCTCCCCAGTTTAGGTGCTCTTGGGGGTCTTCTTTGATGAAGGCTCAAGGTCTTCCTCGCATCTGAACTTGTCACCTTTGTCTTCAGAGCGTGCACAGTTATGGTGTTCCCTGGTCTTTCTGGGTCTAACCTCTCTAAATTCTCCATTTTGTGGCTGATTGGCTCCACATTTGCCAATTTCTCATCAGTACATCCAGCTGCTTCCCAGAGCAGCTGCACTTGTCTATTTTTGAGATTGTTCACCTGGCGAGTTCCTGTTTATTTAAGCATGAAGAGACTAGTTAACCAAATACCAGCTACTACATTGTACAGAAAGTTATGGTTCAGGTTATAAAGGCACCTTGTACCTTTGGCAAAGGTAGAGAGAGTTTTATAGGTGCCACTTGCAAGGCACAAATGGGATACTCTGCCTCTCTGCACTGGCAAAGCAAACACGAGCTGGCCACAGAGGAACAAGTGACTTTCAGCAGCTCTGTGACCATTGCTGGGGTTCTTGTCAGAGGTAGCTGTCCCAGCTAAAGGTTCTGGGAGTGGCACTCACAACATCTGCCTCTCTGTGCTCAGAGAAACAGCAGAAGCAGGAGAATTTAGTCTCCACCACACAGAAGTTTGCCAGCTGGGCAGACTTCCCTACAGTGACTCTCTAACCATGGGTGTTTGTGCAGTGCTCCTGCAGGGACCCTGCTTGCTGCAGCAGAGCCAGGTGCTGTGCCACGTGCCATCATGGCATCTCCTACCCATGCACTGGCAGCAGATCCAGCTCATTTTTTCTCACCTGTCCCACAGCCCCACGTTGCCCAGCCACAGCTTGGTGGATTTGTGACCCCGCAGGTTCTTGTGGCACTAAATGAACATTTCCTTACCTGGACTGTCTTGGCAGCAGCCCACATAGCTGTTGGTGTGTGCTCTTTTGGAAACCTCTCTGGAGGCCTTCTCAGAAGTGCAGGGAGGGACTGGGGCTGACTGTGGGTTGGCTCCTTGTTGAGAGAAGGGGGATCCAGCACAGCCACCTTCTGTCGTCTGAAACGCTCTGTTCCCTGGCAGCTACACTGAATATCCATGGTCTAGGAGTCTGCCCTAGAAGTCATTGGCCAGGCAGAAAGATCTGTGACTCCTGTGAACAGGGTAGTTAGGAAGAGCAGAAGCTACTCCTGGTTATTGAAGATATTCCCTTTTGGAAGAACTGAACCAGCCTATTGCTGCCTGTCCCTCATTGGAGCACCAGTCTGGTGAGGGATCAGTGTCAGAGCTCTTGTGCCTAAACCTGTCCTGGGCCCTCCTGACCCTGCTCAGGGCTGCAGAGACAAAGAGAAGGAACATTTGGGCAGGAGACAGTTCTGAAGGGGGCTGTGCATGGTTTGTGCTGTAGCAGTGCTGAAAAGTCTCGATTATTTTAGCTCCTGTGTTGAGCTAGCTTCAAACCAAACCGTGTAATTAATGACTGCCTCTGTTTAAACTTGTCACCTCATTCAGAGAGGAGACAAACAGGCAGGGGCTGGGATTAAGGAGGAGAGGTAGCATGCAGACCATCCCCTGACAACAGCAGCTGTCAGCTCAATCACTGCAGCTTTTGCTGCTGCTGTGAGGGGCAGCTGTTGCAGGTTCCAGTACTTGGGAAGCATGACCTGAGAATCCATGGTCTTAAATTTCAGCCAAGGAGCTCGTGCTTGTATTAGAAAAAGTGGTGAACTCAGACACCTGAATAGGTTACTGGAGCAGGTGGGGGGGAAATGTGCTCAGAGGTTATGGACCGTCTGGGAAAATGTGTAATTGTATAAAGTTTTAGGTGCAGTTGAATCTGTCTTGCTAGCAGGGTCTCTTCAGGGTCTTTAAACACAGTTCTGGTGAACTTAATCAGTTGTGACTCGAATCCATCTCTTTATTTTATTTTGTTTTGAATTTTTGCAGGTCAGGGGAAATGTCAAATACTTGCTTAGCATTAAACACCCTTCCAGGGACTCCAAAGAATCCAGCTTACCTGGCAGAATAGAAGCAGGATTATGATATTAGTATGTTACCTTTTCTTTAAAACCTTCTCACTGAATTTGCCCACTGTTGCATGACTCCTTCTGTGGATTATCTTGACACTTCACCAAGCTGGTAAGTGATGCAAAGAAAACCAAGATTTCAGGACACGTATTTCACTTCAGCTGCCACGTAGCATGATAGACATTTTGCTTTGCAATTAGGCAGCATGCTTATGTACTCTAATCTGCAGCAATTTTTGCTCTATTAATAACCTATTAGTAGCCTGGAGCATGTTCTCTGTACATTACTGCTTCACAAATTATTGAATTTCCCCTCACGAGTTCATATGAACTGAAAAAAAAAATTATAGCAAAAAGGGTGAGGAAGATTGCTTTCATAGAAAAGGTGAAATCTGACCTCAGGATCACAAATAATGACTCCTGAAAAATACAGATGCTGAACATGACCTGTTTCAGACCTTTGTACTTTCCACCTCCCTGTGCAGTGAAGCCAAGTGCACACACTCCACTTTGGGTCCCTTGCCCAGTGCCAGCAGCTGCCAGGTAAATCACAGCCCCAGGCAGCACTGCTTGTCATTCCAGCTTCACTGCAAGTCTTATGGCCCTTTGAGCCCAGGAACTGCTAAATACCTTGCCCTGGCTCTTATAAATGGTGTGCAGAGAGAGGCAGAGATGATGATGATGATGATGCCTGTGCTGCTGATTGCAGTGTCATTGTGGGTAATTAATCTCTGCCTGGCTCTGAGCCTTCAGGGGAGCCCTCTGCCAGTGCTCTTGTTCTGCCTCAGCTGTACCTGCACTGCTGCATCTGCAGCACCCAGCCTGGCCCTGTGAGCCCTGTGAGTGTGGGGAGGGCAGGGGCAGTGCAGGCTGCTGGCAGTGCTGACATGGACAAGATCCACGAGTCTGTCTGTCCAGCTGTGGAGGTTTAGCTGTCAGAACTGAGGGGGTTCCACAAAGAGCCTGCCTGTGATGAGCTGTTGTGGTTTTCAGCTGGGGCTGAATTCACCACTAATTCTGTGCTGTGAAAGAGGCTCTCAGCCTGACAGTCTGGGACTTGAGTGCCTGGATACACAGGAAATTCTCCTTTGCTTGGATCTGTGGTTACCTCAGCTCTGCTGTGGGCAGCAGTGTGGTCCTAGCAGCCCCTGGTCCCTGGATTCTGCTGCTGACACCCTCCATGGAGTGGGTTATTCCACAGTCTGGAACACAGCCAGGAGCTGTGCAGACCTGGCACAGATTCCATTAGCTGCTGGCATTGCTTTGCAGGCTGCTCTCTGGGCAGTCTGACCACAGAGGGCTTTCCCAGGTTTCTGCAGGACCTGACTGTGGAAGGAGGAGAGGCTTTCCCAACAGCCTCTCCCTTTGGAGAAAGGCACAGAGGCAAGTTTGGGTGGTCCTCACTTCCTCCAGGACACTTGGAGAGGCCTCGGTGGCCGTGCTGACTCTCCCCCAAGGCTTGCCTGTGCTGGGAGGTGTGGCAGGATGCCCACAGGGTGGATTTCTCATGTTGGCTCAGCCAGGTGTTCGTGTGACACAGCAGGGCAGGGCTGGTGAGTGCACACCCACAGCCCAGCAGAAGTGCCTGGCTACAGAGAGGGATCAAAGGAAGATTGTTTCTTGGAACAGATTCAACTGAAAATTCAAGCCAATGTCTCTTTTCAGTAGCTCCTTCCTGTTTCACTATCGATACTTTCTTTTAGCTCTCCTGAATATTTTTCTTTTTTGTACCTTTTTCCCTGGTTTTAGAGAAAGAACTCAATTTATTTTGAAGATTTGAAATACTGTTTGTTCAGTTACTGTTACATCCAGCACCAGATTGGTCCTTCCTACATTCCTACATAATTTTTTTCTCCTGTAGAGAGATGGCCTGTGTGTTTGAGGCAGGGCCAAATGCAAAATCAATAAAAGCCCATTGCTGTACATGTCATGGTGTTAGAGCTCAGCAAGTGAGACTCTGCTGGGCCAGGAGCTTGCCTCCAGCCCCTTATCAGACACTCACCATGCTCTGGGCTTTGCAGCCACAGCACAAAGGGAGATGTGATGTTCTACTGATCCTAAGCAGCAATGAAATTAACATTGCTCTGTAATTTAGGTGTTTTACCAGCAAGTCACAATGTTCCTCTTTTCCTTCTGAAAATTAAACAAACCAGGCTTTGGAAACCTTTTCCATAAGGATTTTGCTCCTTCACTATGATATAGGATACCCAGCATTAATAATTATTATTATTAATGCACATGTATGTTGCCTCTTGACAGTTCCTCAGTACTGAGTGCTTGAGGTCTGTGGAATTTTTTCCTCTCTTAAGCTTTCCAGTTTCTTTTGGAAAAGTAAAGTAAAAGAGAGACTTCCTTGTGTTTGGATTGTTGGTTTTTTTCCACTCCTTAAGTCTGCAGGCTTTATTTTTGAGCCATTTTTGAGTCTAAGAGATGAGTTTTGAAGGTTGTGAACTTTGCAGCTTACTAGGAAATCCTCTTCTGTAGCCAACAGAGTTATGATCCATTATCTTTCCTGCAGTTTTCTGGAAGGGGAAAATACATACATTTGGTGGGGAAACTGGATCTGGGCAATGAGAATAGGAAGCTTAAAAAATTAAAGCAGACATAAGCACTGTAGTATCAAGATGAAATAATTTCTGTCTTTTACTTCATTTCTAATTCCCCAAATATTAGTGGAGTTTTTACATATTCAAAGAGGCTTTTGCAATTGGAGTGTGGGTTTAGACATTTGGGACATCCTTCCCAAAATCTAGGCCAGCAACACCAGTTTCAAACACTCACACTGACCAAGGCTTTCCCCATGCCCAGAATCTCAGATCCCCACTGCCCCAGATCTGATCTGTGGGATAAGGTGGTGCCTGGAAAACGGTGCAGAAAGAATGAATGTCAATTACAGAGCAGGAGCTGGATAAATAGGGTAGGGGGAGGTGGGGTTTTATGACACCATCTGCCTCTGTGATCTGGAGCCTCAGTGTAAAACCACGGCTTGAGCTCTGTGCTACAGGGTAACAAAAGCCTTTAAATAGGGTAACTAATGGGTCAAACCATCTTCACTTGTAAGGTTAAGACCCACAAGTCATCGTCTGTAAGAGAGTGGGGGGTGGATTGGTCACTGGAGAGGACAGACATTAAATTAAATGTGCTGAAGCAGCCACATGGGACCCCTTAATAGTTTCTGAGTATTTTCTTAATGAAATGTAGCTTAATGCAATCCCACCCTCCCAGCCTGACAAGTGCCAGCTCTGGCCTGCTGAAGGCTCTCACAGCACTGCTGCCTTTTAAATGATCCTGTGCACTCTCCACTCTCTGCTGCTTCCCTGTCACTTACAGCCCTGGTTTTTGACATAAACAAGGGAGTATGTCAGTGGGAGGCTGGGACTGTCAGGCCTTTCAGTTTTGCTTTTCACCTTGTTGCTTTCTTACAACAAAGAGTAAGATATATTTGAGTGGGGGTTGTACAAAGACCAGTGGTGCATTAAAACCAGGCAGCAAAAGTGGGGGGAAAACCATCTGGAGAATATGAAATATGGAAGGGGATCTGGGCCTCTGGAATTCATGCTTGAACAGGCAGTGTTGTACGAGGTGGATCCATGGAGCCTCAGCCCTGGGTTCATCTGCTGGTCAGGACTCGGAGACAACATTGCTCTGTTGGGAACAGTGAGTGGAATTGGGTCAAACACAGGCACTTGATTCATTTTAAGAGACATTTTAGAAAAACATGGATATTAAGCATGTGATTTTAGCAAGAGCAAAGGCCACAAACCCTCCCAATAATTTTTATGAGTGTGTGTTTAAACAAAGTGATGCTGCAATTGACCATTCCTCGTGGGTAGCATCCTCAGGGCTGAAACCCCAGACTGTCCTCTAACAGCTCAGGCCTGGTTTCTGTTAGGAAGGGTCTTTAGTATGTACTTCTGAAACCTCTCCCAGAAGAGTTCATCCTTAAACCCTTCTCACTTTCTGTGCAGGAGATGCCGTTTCTCCTTTCTGGAAGGAGCGATCCTCCTCCTCCTCCTCCTCCTCCAGCTCATCCCAGAACCTGCTCATCATTTGAGGAACATTTATATGTCAGTTTTAATGTTTCTGGATCTCACAGACATTGCAAAATATTTTTCTGCCAGTTGGCTCCTCCTGTAAGTGCCTTCAGCTTTGGTCAGCAGTGGATGTTCCTCCTGTTGCCTGGGCTAAATGCTAAAAGAATCAAACATTTAGGTCTCCTCATCTTTCCTTCCCTCACACCAGTGAAGCATCTGTGCTTCTGGAGTCTCTCTGATATTTCTGGTCTCCAAGGCAGTGTTAGATGGAAGCACTGCTCTGCTTTGTGTGTCTGCCCATCACTGGCAGAGGAATTGCTGTGTTCCTTGGGCAGAGCAGTCTGCTGTGGGTCAGAAATGTGTCTCTGTGATCAGGGTGAGCTGAGCAGGCAAGGAGCAGGGGAGAGGGTGGATTAGCACCATGGTTTGTTTCTGAGTGCTGAGGTGCAGAATTTGAATGGATTGCAGCACTGAGGTAGTAGGTTTTGTGCCTTTCTCTGTAGTCAGTCTTTGCTTTCACTGAGTGATGATTGTTTTGAGGTAAAGATGCTTTTAGTTCTGGCCAGCAGGTTTTTAGCTTTTGACTAAAAGCTTTTGACTTCCTCTTAGAAGTATTTGGGAAGGAGACAGGAGCTAATAGTGTTCCTGAGGTAGGAGCTGGGCTCAACAGGGACACAAGGGAAGCTGGTTGGAATTGAGATGCGACAGGAAAAGAGAAGTGGAGGTGACAAACAGAGTCTGAAGTATTTCTCATTATCACATAAGTACGTGTGGAAGAAGGTCAGAAAATCTGTTACCTCAAACTAAATGTGTCTGGAAGTGATTCTAACAGATGTGTCCCACTACATCAGTCGCCACAGTTCCCCTCCTGCTATTGCTTTCCCGATGTACTTTGATTTTCTGTTAATTGTGCATGTGCAAAATGAATGTATTTACCTAGGCAAGCCCCTTTCTGTAAGCTGATCCTTACTAACACTGATAAGGATTGTCCAACAAAGCCTGCTGAGTCCTCTAACAATAACAGAGAGCACTTGCAAACCTATGAAATGGATGGGGAGATTTAAAATAACTCTCTTGCCCTACTGTGTGCTTCAGCTATTGTCTGACTTTAATTCTGGAGAGAAGGGCTCAAAACCATCCCTTCCTTAAGGGCTCTGCTAATCAACATAATCTGCTTTATGAAACAGGACTGGCAGTGCAACAGATGTGTCTGTGTAAAGGAAAACTCTGATAGTGGAACAGAAGTTCATACCCTAGCTGGCATCTCAGCAAAGAGAGGGGCCTGGTGTGGAATCAAACCTTTATTCCTGCAGTGGTGGGGACGCTCACAATGCCCAACTTACAGCAAAGCTGTCCCTGCTGGCACCATCTCAGAGTAAAAATCCTCAGTGGAGGCACAGAGGATGCTGTGGTCCAGCAGAATTCCTGTGAATACTTCTCAGAAAGCTGAATGCCACTGGCTGCAGCACCTGGGATCTACTGCAGTGAAAAATTGTGTATCAGGCAGTACCTGGGCACTGTCAGAGCCCAGGGGGGGTGTGGCACACAGGTTCCAGATGTAGCAGAACCAACGTGCTGAGGGCCCAGTAACCCAGCAAAGACAAACAGAACTGCTTCTTTGTAAAGGTAATTCCCAAGGTGGAGCTTCCCCTGTGCTGCTGCTTTAAGGCTTTTGTCTCTTCTCCCACCTGTGAGAGTCCAGCAACAGCTGCAGAATGTGGATTTCCATATCCCACCACAGACTCAGCTGTGTCCTGCACAGATCCATCTCTGTATTTTCCCTCAGGGGAAGCTGATTCTTTGATTGCATGTGCTGCCTCACCCAGGGCTGGCTCCAGCTAGGGACATTAGCAATAAATAGATGTCTCTAGAGGTCCCTTCCAAGCTGGGACCCCTCTGTTTTGGTAATGGAAAGGTGAAAGGCCAGGGAATTCATCCACTTAAGGGTTATCTTAGGAAAGATAATATATCAGGTAATTAAATAACTGCCCCCCCCCCCCAGGTTCTCAGGGGTAACAAGCAGTGCTCAATGCTTCAGTAAAAATTACCTGCAGGTATGGTGCACTCATAACCTGCTCAGGGCAGGTGGAGGACCTTGAGGTTGTGGTGAGGGATTGATATTGTAATTCTGGCTTCTTTTCTTGCTAAGTGTGGGTGGAAGTCGTAACTGGGTACATGTGCAAACCCCATCTTAAACCCTTGAGCTCGTTTTAAAGCTAATCCATTTGTGCTTAATTTACAAACAGCTGGTTGATTTAAAGGGATTTTCCTACTGGAGTAAACAAGAAGAACATTTACACAGGGAGTAAACTATCACACTGTAAATTCTCTTTGCAATTGTTGTAGCTGTTTGTTTGTATTAGATCTTAACTTCCTCAGTGCAAAGCTAATCCTTCTTGATCCTGTACTGAAGTCATGATCCTGTGTTTGATGTCACCATCTGTTGCCATAGGAGCAACTGTGATGTTGCAAATTAAACTTTGTGACTTCATGGCAAGATAAAAGCACCTCTTCAGCTGCTTGCAGAAATGGTTAGCAATATTTCCATTAAGTGTATGGAAAATATGCCAGTTTGGATTTTGTCTAAATACAGTTCTGGTGAAGTTTATGAACGGGGAGAGGTTGGAATTATGTACTGTATGAAAGCAGGAGAAAAAGAATCCAGGGTTTGTATCAGATCTGAGCTTTAAAAAAAAAAAATGAAAAAATTCTGGCAAGTAATTCATCCTTGGCAGGAGCCCTGCTGTTAAAGGTTAGTATGGTTACAAACAGGATAGAAATAGAAGCAGTTTAAAACTCAAAGCACTGTACAGATATCTCCTGTCTATAGAGAAAAGCTCTCATGATCTCACCTGGCTGTGTGCAGCATTGAAATTGGCAGCTGAAGTCATTGTCACATAAATATCCAGCCAAGGGCTACAAAAGCTTGACCGAGCATATGATGGTTTCTGGGGTTTTTTAAGTTGCTTAGGAAGTCAAGCCTTGATCACTTTTAGATGTCTGACCCAGTTTGAGAGAAATCTTCCTTCTCCTAAATTTAGAAGAATGGGGTTTTTTTCCCAAATGGCAGAAGGGAGAAGAAAGGTGTGAGGGGTTCATTGGTGCAGGACAGCAAGACACAGCTGCACCTGCACAAGGAGCAGGCAAAGGGCCATGTGCTCCTCACAGCCCTTGCTCAGCTCTTCTGCCAGCAAGAAGAGGCTTCAGAGAATGAAAGGCTAAATGTAGTTTTTGTTTTCCTATTTATGTACAGAACAGAGAGGGATAGTATATTTTCTTTTTTTTTTGCTTTCTGCTCGGAAGAGAGCTGCCAAGTCCTAAATTAGGAATTTATTTCTTTTTAATTGGACCTTTCCCTTTCCTGCCATCAGTCATTTTCTTTAAATTTCCTGGCTATTTCTCTTTTAAAAATGGACAGCTTCAGTATTTTTGATGGAGACTAAAGCATGTTTTCAGTGCAACCCAGAGTAATCTACTGGTGTCAAAGCCAACGTGGTGCAGTGCAGTCTCATGGGGAAGGGGCCAGCTGCCCAGTGAAGTGCAAGGAGTGCTCTGAACCTACTGGCATCTCTGGGAGAAGCAGAGTCTTGAATCTGCTCATCTGCCTAAACAGGCACCCTATGCTTACCTCCAGCTGCTTGCCCTTGCCTGTGTTTGGGGACAGTGGCTCAAAACAGATGGTTTCCATTAAAAAATGGAAAATTGGAATTAAAAACAGGAGTCATTTTGAAGTGCTGACAGCGAGGATGCAGGGTGTGGCACCTGGGGTTTGTTTTGCCTTTCTGCTGAAGATGGGTGATCCTTGGGAAGAGCCAGGTTGTGCTGCCTGCTCCATTGCATTGCTGCAGCACTGCTCCTGCTGACCTGTTTGTGGTTCCATTATTCACATCACTGAGTTCACTTCTCTGCTAGGCAAACAGCTCTGATAGGATTACTTGAACCCTTTCTTTAAGGAAAGGCACTCCTTCTGGGCTCTCCTGCCCTGCCTCTCCCCATCTCTGAGTATCTCCAAGGGGACATGAAAGTAAAAAGTAACATCCAGGGAGCCCCAGAAGAATTAGGTTCACTTTAAACATGACACATTCTCTATATCCCTGGGGCAGGCACTTCATTTTGTAGTGTTTCAGACTTTTATGACATGATGATTGATCTTGCAGAGGTGAAGTTGCTAAAGTCATTAGTTAAAAAGCCTGATAAAGCTGCACAAAGATATTAAGTTGTTATCAATCATCAGCGGCTCTTTGTTCTCCCCCAGCCTTCCCCCCACATTTCAGAGAGACAGGCAGGAGGCTGCCTCACCCTCAGTCTCTCAGGTTTATTGGATCCTGGCCCTCTTGTCAGGCCCTCTGCTGAAGGCCAGGTTTGCACCAGATGATTAATGGGGGGAGCAGCAGTGCCCCAGCCGAGAGCTCCTGCTCTGCAGCTGCAGCCTGAGCCCTGCCCCTGCAGCCCTCTGCCCTCTGTCCCCCCTGCCAGCCCTGTCCCCTGCTGTCCCCTCTGCCTGTCTGTCCCCTCTGCCTGCCCTGTCCCCTCTGCCCTCCCTGTCCCCTCTGCCTGCCCTGTTCCCTCTGCCTGCCCTGTTCCCTCTGCCTGCCCTGTTCCCTCTGCCTGCCCTGTTCCCTCTGCCTGCCCTGTTCCCTCTGCCTGCCCTGTTCCCTCTGCCTGCCCTGTTCCCTCTGCCTGCCCTGTTCCCTCTGCCTGCCCTGTTCCCTCTGCCTGCCCTGTTCCCTCTGCCTGCCCTGTTCCCTCTGCCTGCCCTGTTCCCTCTGCCTGCCCTGTTCCCTCTGCCTGCCCTGTTCCCTCTGCCTGCCCTGTTCCCTCTGCCTGCCCTGTTCCCTCTGCCTGCCCTGTTCCCTCTGCCTGCCCTGTTCCCTCTGCCTGCCCTGTTCCCTCTGCCTGCCCTGTTCCCTCTGCCTGCCCTGTTCCCTCTGCCTGCCCTGTTCCCTCTGCCTGCCCTGTTCCCTCTGCCTGCCCTGTTCCCTCTGCCTGCCCTGTTCCCTCTGCCTGCCCTGTTCCCTCTGCCTGCCCTGTTCCCTCTGCCTGCCCTGTTCCCTCTGCCTGCCCTGTTCCCTCTGCCTGCCCTGTTCCCTCTGCCTGCCCTGTTCCCTCTGCCTGCCCTGTTCCCTCTGCCTGCCCTGTTCCCTCTGCCTGCCCTGTTCCCTCTGCCTGCCCTGTTCCCTCTGCCTGCCCTGTTCCCTCTGCCTGCCCTGTTCCCTCTGCCTGCCCTGTTCCCTCTGCCTGCCCTGTTCCCTCTGCCTGCCCTGTTCCCTCTGCCTGCCCTGTTCCCTCTGCCTGCCCTGTTCCCTCTGCCTGCCCTGTTCCCTCTGCCTGCCCTGTTCCCTCTGCCTGCCCTGTTCCCTCTGCCTGCCCTGTTCCCTCTGCCTGCCCTGTTCCCTCTGCCTGCCCTGTTCCCTCTGCCTGCCCTGTTCCCTCTGCCTGCCCTGTTCCCTCTGCCTGCCCTGTTCCCTCTGCCTGCCCTGTTCCCTCTGCCTGCCCTGTTCCCTCTGCCTGCCCTGTTCCCTCTGCCTGCCCTGTTCCCTCTGCCTGCCCTGTTCCCTCTGCCTGCCCTGTTCCCTCTGCCTGCCCTGTTCCCTCTGCCTGCCCTGTTCCCTCTGCCTGCCCTGTTCCCTCTGCCTGCCCTGTTCCCTCTGCCTGCCCTGTTCCCTCTGCCTGCCCTGTTCCCTCTGCCTGCCCTGTTCCCTCTGCCTGCCCTGTTCCCTCTGCCTGCCCTGTTCCCTCTGCCTGCCCTGTTCCCTCTGCCTGCCCTGTTCCCTCTGCCTGCCCTGTTCCCTCTGCCTGCCCTGTTCCCTCTGCCTGCCCTGTTCCCTCTGCCTGCCCTGTTCCCTCTGCCTGCCCTGTTCCCTCTGCCTGCCCTGTTCCCTCTGCCTGCCCTGTTCCCTCTGCCTGCCCTGTTCCCTCTGCCTGCCCTGTTCCCTCTGCCTGCCCTGTTCCCTCTGCCTGCCCTGTTCCCTCTGCCTGCCCTGTTCCCTCTGCCTGCCCTGTTCCCTCTGCCTGCCCTGTTCCCTCTGCCTGCCCTGTTCCCTCTGCCTGCCCTGTTCCCTCTGCCTGCCCTGTTCCCTCTGCCTGCCCTGTTCCCTCTGCCTGCCCTGTTCCCTCTGCCTGCCCTGTTCCCTCTGCCTGCCCTGTTCCCTCTGCCTGCCCTGTTCCCTCTGCCTGCCCTGTTCCCTCTGCCTGCCCTGTTCCCTCTGCCTGCCCTGTTCCCTCTGCCTGCCCTGTTCCCTCTGCCTGCCCTGTTCCCTCTGCCTGCCCTGTTCCCTCTGCCTGCCCTGTTCCCTCTGCCTGCCCTGTTCCCTCTGCCTGCCCTGTTCCCTCTGCCTGCCCTGTTCCCTCTGCCTGCCCTGTTCCCTCTGCCTGCCCTGTTCCCTCTGCCTGCCCTGTTCCCTCTGCCTGCCCTGTCCCCTCTGCTTGTCTGTCCCCTCTGTTCCCACTGCCTGTCCTGTGGCCTCACCCAGATCCTGCCCTGTCCCCTCTGCCTGCCCTGTTCCCTC
>VZRX01023126.1:2474-41673 GCA_013398075.1 Notiomystis cincta | reverse complement strand
TGCTTTGCCGGTGTCTGAGGGGGAGATCCCAATTGCATCACCCCGGGACAGGCCCAGCTCCGAGAGGGGGTCTCGGTTCCGTCACCTCTGGACAGGCCCCTGCTCTGAAGGGATCTCAGTTCCTTCACCGGGCTCTGAGCAGGTCCTGGTTCCATCCTCCCTTTCTGAGCCGGGCCCCTGTTCCTCAGCCCGGGACAGTCCCGGTTGCGAGAGGAATCCCGGTTCCTTCAGCCTCGTCCGGGGGTTCTCCAGCTCCTCATCCCGGCACAGGCCGGCGGCTGAGCTTGGGTCGCAGCTCCGAGCAGGGGTCGCGGTTCCTTCACTGGAGTCTGCGGAGGGCTCCTGGTTCCTCAGCCCGGGGCAGACCCAGATCGGGGTCCCCGAGAGCCCCCCGGAGCCTCCCCCGCCGCTCCGGGGGTGGGCACGGAGCACCCGCGGGCGGGAGCTGCCGGACTCGCTGTCGCTGGTGTTGTTCCCGTTACACTCCCGGTTGTCGTAGGTGCAAATTGCTGCACTTCCAAAGCCTCCCTTGGCTGGTGATGTCTCTGCAAAGCCCATCAGCAGAAATTCCCGGCATAACGAATGCGCTTTCCGGGCACGAGATGCCTCTTCTGGTCCAGATTCAGGGATGTCAGAGCTGTTCTGTTCTTGTCTCACCTGCTCGTGTCAGTGTTTTGTTTTTAACTGTTTCAAGAAAATTTACGAGCCTGTTTGCGCCTGAAGCTTTGCAGGAACAACAGAACACACGGGTGGATTTGCAGTGAAAGGCTTCCTTTTATTCTTCTGTGTCAGGAGAGGGTAAATATTTGTTTTGAATCGGTGGTGCTGCTGGTTGGATGTAAAGGAAAGGCACCTGCCTGGGGAGGTGTGAGGCTGGAGCTGTGCTCGTGCTCACCTGGATGTTGGATGTTCCTGCTGGAGTTAGTTGGGAGCAGAGTGAGGGTCACTGGGAGGTGTTTGTAGTCACTGGAATCATCTTGGTTCTCTCTCCTGTGTGGCTCAGTACCCCGGGATTTTGCCTTCAGTGGTCAGTCCTTGCTGCCAGGCTGGAGCTGAGTGTTCCTGAGGGAGTTCTTGGAATCTGCAATTACAGGTTGTCCTTCACTTAACTCACACGCTCAGCTCTCACCTTCTGCAGGAGAAGTCCGAATCCAGGTTCATTTCTCCTCAGTCCCATTTCAGTTTCTCCCAAATCCGAGCGCTCCTAACCCAGGTTTTGCCCTTGGAAACCCATCACACTTTCAAGAACCTGGTTTTGAGGAAAGAACCCAAGATGAATAACTTTTCTGAGCATTCTGGGTACTGAAGTGATGGAAACACTGACCAGAGAGCTGAGTAAAATGTCTCCTTTGTAGACTTTTTCTTTCAAATTCCATGATTTCATCTGGGTTTAAACTGGAGCCTAAAAGCAGAAAGGGGTTAAGCACAACTTTGCTGTTTGCTCTCATTTTCATTTGGCAAGCAGCACGTTGCTGTCAGTTTGAAAACGCCTTACTCAGTTGGTGGAAGCAGCCCAAAATTTCTGTTGCCTTTTCATTATTAGTAATTGTCTTTTTGCAATGTTTACCATCTTGTCTGCTTTAATGTTGGTTACTGGTCAGAGCAGAGGCAGAAATTCACTGTTCCTCCTCTGAGCTTCCTTTCTCTCCTTTCCTATTTATCATGTTGGATCCATGTGGGATTTTTAACTTCTGATCCATCTTGATACCAACCCCTCCTTTACTGCCCTCACCAAAACAAAACAAAACAAACCAAAAAGAATTCCTTTGAGAAAGAACAAACTTTGTTTCCCCAAGGCTTTCCCCGTTGTGTGGAGCAGCAGAGCCCTGTTTTTCAGCTGGCACAGTGGATTTTTGGCATTTCAGCTCTGCTGGGAGGCGCAGACCTTGCGCAGAGCGGAGGTGGGTGGTCGATGGAAGCTCTGGAGCTGCTTAATTGTCTTGTGAGTGGGACCTTGGTGTTTATAATCCAGAGCTTTCTGCCAGTCCCATAGTAACAAAGTGGGTGAGAAGAGGAGAGGGGGAGTTATTTTTTTTCTCTGTGACTCCTGTTTTTTGTTTGTGGCTCTGCTCCTTTCTTTTTTTTTTTTCTATGAGGCTTGGAATTTCAGGACTGCGCTGATTTCTGGGGTTGTTTACCAGGGCTTGTCTGAATTTCTGGTGTAACTCAGCCCAGGGATGCTTTGATGCAGCTATTTACTCATCCAAGGCTGTTGCTGCCCTTTCAAATTGTAATTAACCAAAAAATTAACGTGCAGCTAATGCAAGTAGTGCTGAGCCCTTCAATCTGTGACTCTTGAAACACTAAAAAATGTAAGATTTTCAAAGACAATTTGTGACCTGCATTTTAAGGGTGGTTCTTGTTCACTTGAAGATTTTCTCAGGTTTACAGGATTGTGGGTGTTTTTAAATATTCACCTAAAGTCACTTAATTTTGAGGGCTTTCAGCCAGAGCTGTGTTTGAGCTCCCTCTGATGGGCCTTGCAGTCTTACCTTGGAAAAAAAAAGACCCTCCCCAAACTCCAAAAATCTGGCAATAGGTGCTGTCCCCCAGCCCCACCTGCCCTGGAACAAACCCAGGGATGAAATCCAGGTTAATGGTGGTGTTTGAAAACGTTGTGCAAAATTTCATCACCCTTTGCCTGTGTGTTTTTAGGTGTTATCCAAAGTTCTGCGTGGCTTTTGTGAGCTCCTGAAAACCATGTGAAGTTAAAAGTCGGTGTTTATATTTTAAACCTGGGTAATTTTAATACAAAATCGTGCTGGGGTTTAATTTTGTCGAGTGGAATATGTTGTAACAGCATAGATTTGGTTTGTATTTGAAATAAAAATAAAGTAAAAGCCCACAGTTTGTAATGGTGTGTGGAAAACCCACACACATCCCCCTGCCACAAAATTTGTACTTAAAAATGAGATACTCAGTGGTTTTCTGGTTCCTGTTGGCTGAGGAAGAGATCAAAATGTCTCTTTGTACATCCCCAGCTCAGCACTGGATGTAGATAATATGCAAAACAGTATTTAAAAGCTTAGTTAAATCAGGAATGCTAATCTGCTTTTAAAAATGAGAAGCACTAATGATGATGGTGATGATGAGGAAGATACAGAGCTGCAGTGGTTCCTGATGTCTTCAGCAGGTTTTTATTAAATAATGGGATACAAAAGAAATTCCTGATGATGTAAGGATGGTTTTGAATGGCTGAGAGATATTAAAGAAATGCATCAAAATCAGGCCTGAGCCCTCCTGGCACAGAGATTGATGCTTCCAGCTGGCAGCTCAGGTTCAGAGTGAGTTTCTCTCCAAACTCAGATGTGAATTTTTCAAGCTCTGGAGGGTATTTATTCTTCATTAATTTCCCCAAAGTTTGGACTCTGAGTTTGCACACTTCCAGACCAAGGAATAGGTGATTGAGGCTTCATCTCTGCTCAGCCACTGATGAATCCTGAGGTTGGAAAAGCCCTCCAAGCCCATCCCCACCCTGTCCCAGCCCAGAGCACTGAGTGCTCCAGGGGTGGGGACTCCAAACCTCCAACACCTGAGCACTCTCTGCACTGAGAAATTCCTCCTGCAAAGCTCCAGGCCCTTTGCTCTTGTCCTGGGAATTTCGTGGGCGTCACGAACCAGGACCCCAAGCAAAGCAGGGAGTTTTGGAAGCCCCAGAGGTGCTCCAGGTGCCCCCCCTGGGGCTGTGGCATCACAGGCTGGGTGAGCAGTGTCCTTAATTCTTTGAAAGAATGTTTGTGAATGAGCAGAGTGAGAGGCAGAGGGGACCTGCCAGGGCACAAAGAATCTCTGTTCTTGTGCAACCCTTGGCTTTCCTCAGCCTGCCTGAGCTGTCCAAGGTAAACAGGGAGCCGGCTCTGCTCTGCCAGCCTGGGAAGCTCTCAGCAGCCAGCAGGGGAGGGCTTCTTCTGGCAAACCCAGGCAGGTTTTGTGGGATTTTTTTTTATTTTAAGGAGACAATGGCTTTTTTTAATGATTGTCACATCACTCCCACACAGCACAGCTGGTGCTGGACAAAGTCTTTCTGTGTGCAGTGGCCAAAACCCTCGGTGTTAATGATGTAGCAAAGCTGGGAAGGAGCTGGGAGCACGTGAGGCTGAATTGTACAACTGCTGCATTTTGGGTGTTTGGTTGTAATTCTCAGGGTGAACATGTGGGACTCGGCTCCGGCTGCTGCGTTTTGGTTTTATTTAGCATCAGCACTGGGTGGTAATTTGCATTTATAGAAGGTGCTCATTTAGTCAGGGAATTTGCTCTCAAGGTGAGGTTCAGTCGGTTCTTGCAGTTCTCTGGGGTTGATTTGGGGTTTTCCCCTCCAACTGCAGAGGTGTTTGTGCAGAGGGGGGCTGGGGCTGTGGTTACACTGAAAAGTGGTAGGTGTGGGTACTGATTCTCTTGGTTTTCTAGTCAGAAATTGAAATTCGTGGTGCTGCCTTTGTGACTGTAGAGGTGACAGAGGGGCCAAAGCCCTCGGGGACTGGAGGGGTTGGTGCTGTGTCAGTCTGAGTTCTGTGCTGGCCAGGGCTGAACGAGGCTCTGAGTGAGTGAGTAAAACATCACCCCTCAAAACAGAGCCACAGGAATTGTGCTCAAAGTAGTTTTCGAGAATATTTGGTACTGAAAAACGATTTTAGTAGCAGTGTGGCCTGAGGGCAAACTATCTTCAGGATCTGTGAGATGGAACGGAAAAAGAGCTGTTCCTCCCTGCACAAAGGAAAAGGAGGGGGAGAGCCCAGGCCTGGAAAGCCCAGAGTGTGATTGTGGTTGTGTGAGGACGTGGGCTTGGGAGCCATTTTTACCTGTGCTTGGCTTTCTCAATCAGATTAGTTCTTACCGAATTTTTTTTATCATGTAAACTACATTTTTATCTTTCTGACTGTCTCAGAAACAGCGTTCACTTAAATCCTCCATCCATCAACCCCCTGCTCCTCTCACTAACACTTTGTTCTCCATTTTACCATCAATTTATCAATGCCATTGATTTTGGTTAGGAAGCACTTCCTGCACTTCAGGAATAGCAAAGCTCTGACTCTGCTGAGGCAGCAGCTTCGGGCACCTTTCAGTGGGAGCTTTTCCCTCCTGTGTCCAGCACCGTGGTCAGTCCAGCAGGGGTGGACCAGATTCAAGCAAACCCGTGGGGTTGGGGCTTTTGGGGGGAGTTTTAACTCAGATCTCCTGCTCTGTCCAGGTGTGTGATTTTTCTGTAAGAAATTCCTCCCTGTGAGGGTGGGGAGGCCCTGGGCTCGCTCGGAGAAATTGTGGATTTCCCATCCCTAGAGATGTCCAAGACCAGGGGTTTGGAGCAGCCTGGGATAGTGGAAGGTGTTCCTGCCTGGAAAATTGATGATTTTAAGGTCCTTCCAACCCAAATCAGTCTGGGATTCTATGAAATTATCGAGTGCTATCGAGCACTTTCATTGTAGTGGTAATCAAACACTAATTTGGCAAAACTCAGACATCCTCTCAACAATGATCAATAGGGCTTTAACCAAAATGTCTTAAAGGCTAAATATTTATCTGTGTTCTCCATTATCCATCTGTGATTGCAAAGGAACATTTTCTTGAGCAGTGGAAGGGCAGTTTGGTCAGTGGCCCCGACAGCATCAAGCACTCTCTAATGCTCTGTTCCACACTGGCATCGATATTTTTGTGCCTAATGCAGCATCTGAAACTCAAGTAGACTTCAGGGCACTTTTTCAGCACATGTAAGGCTGTTTCTTAAAAAAAACAAGAAAAGAAAATAAGCTGTTTTGGTTTAAAACCATTCCTGGTTGTGCTGGCTGGAATTTTATCCCGGAGTTTTTGTAGCTGTGCTGGAGGAGCTGTTGCTGAGGGGTTCCTGGGGGGTTGGAGTGGGGCAGTGAAAAGCAGCAAGTCCAAAAGCAGGTAGATTTTTTGGGAACTGGGTTCATTTTGTGACAGTGACCGGCTGTGACCTCACTGCTGCTTCCCTTTTTTTTCCCTTTTAGTCTCGACTCCTCACATTTTGTTAAACAAATGTGGCCCCAAAGGCTTTGGTGCCTCATCCCTGGAAGTGTCCAAGGCAGGGCTGGACAGGGCTGGATCAGCCTGGGATGGTGGGAGGTGGCACTGGATGATCCTTCATGTCCCTTCCATTCTGGAATTCTGTGAGCTCCAGGTGGCAGCTGGATGTGAGTGTTCATTATCAGCATCTCTGATACTGCCTGGAGTTAATACTTAAAATGTTGCTTTGATTTGTGTGAGATGATTTGCATTTCGTGCTGTTGGAAGTGACATCCAGGAATGAGCATCTCCAGCAGTGCTTGTGGAGCCAAGGGAGCCTTGGAACAGCCCCTGTTCATCAGCTGGGGATGTTTTGGCCTGATCCCCTTGGGACTTTATAAATTATAAAGTTGTAACTAAGTGTTGATAACAGCCTTGTTTTGCAAATTATTTCTTGGGAACTGCAAATTCTTCCCCTTGTACCAGAACAATCCTTTGCAATCAAACAACAACACCACACACCCACCAAAACCCAGCTCTTAAATAATGAAGTGGGGGAGGCTGAAGTGCTGCAGCTCGAGGCTGCAGCAATAATTCCACAGCCCTTCACAAGCCTCTGCTCAGAGTCTCTGTTTTACAGGCAAGATTTTCTCCGAGTGTCTTTTCCTTCCTTTGCCTGGTCTGTCACTTTGCCTGATGATTGGGAAAATCTCCTCTGTGCTCTCCCTGCTGGGCTGCTTGCTGGTGGTTTTACTACGGTTACTTATCACTCTGGAGTAGTAAGATGTGTTAACTGCACACTGCAGCTCTGTTAGATGGATTTCCAATTAATTTTGATACCCAGCTATTACTATTTATGTGAATATTATTTTCCTTGGACGGCCGAGGTCTCGGAGGGGAGGGAATTGGAGCTGATATCCCCAAATATATGAATTTCCAGGCAGATGCTGATAGCTCCCACCTCAGACAGAGGAGCAGTTGTTGGTGACAGGATGGGGCCTCTTCAGACCTGTTGGAGGAGCAGCTCGTGAAGCTGTGCAGGAGATTTTTCCAGCTCTGGAGCCTCAAAGTGGGATTTCAACATCTGTAAGCTGGATTAAAGGAATAAAAAACCTCCGTGGGAGAAGGGAAGGCAGAAATTGTTTCATACCCTGACTTCTCACCTTTTTATTCCTTGCAGAGTGTAGATTGTATTCCTGGCAGCAAGAGGGATAGAGAATATCTTCTTTAATATTTATTTAATATCTTAAATATTGCACAAGTTTCCAGCAGCCAGCTCAGCTTCAAATGTCTGATTGACCTTCTCCTTGTAATTAGATTTGCCTCTGGTTCAGGGAGATGATTGTGCTGAATGAGCCTTTGCATTCGAAGAATTTGTACTCTGATGGTGTTTTGGATATTTTTGATACCTGGAGGGTTGGCTGATGCCACATTTTTCAAGCTACAAATGATTTTCTGTAGCTTTTGGCCACTCTCAGGGCAGAGTGAGGTGCCCCTGAACCCCAAAGAGTGCAAACATGCCCTGCTTGGCTCCTAATTTACGAAACTTGTAGGGTTACATAACTGAATTTTCATTCTTTAGCTAAAAATAAAAAATGGAACATAAAAGCTATTTTTATCTTACTTAATGAGGGCATCTCTGCTTTTATTTCAGCTTTTCTGAGGCATTTCAATAGGAGGAATGGGGATGGTTGAGGAACTTTTTATTGAAGCTGAGCAGTTGTTCTCCATCAGATGCCTGCTCAGAAGGAATATTTTCTTTTAAGAGCACATTGTTAGTTAATAACACTCACAAAAATAAACAAGATTTCGAGAGTGTTGAGCTCCATCTAAATATAACCCAGAGAATTCTTTGCCTTCTGGATATCAAATAATAAATGAGCTTCAAGTAGGAGCCCTCTCCTCTGCCTTACATTGAATTCCCAGCAGCATCCACGCCTGCCTCTCCCCAAAAGCCTCGCAGGGAAGGAGGGTGGCACTTGCTGAGCTGCCACGGGCTGGGGTTTGTTTTTCAAAGCTCTCAGATCAGGTTTGGTGCCTGTTGTAGCTTTGCTTGGCTCCCTGCCCGGCGATAGAGCACAACTCGGAAGAATAGTCACTATTTTAAGGCTCCAGTTTGCTGTATCCTGTTTTTGCTGCTCAGTTGTGACTGTGAAGTTTCAAACAGTAAACCTTTGTTCACCAGAAATAGCAAAGTGATTTTAAACACCGAGTCTCAGCCTGTGCATTAAGTTTTGTTCTTTATTATTGTGGCTTTATTTATTTATTCAAGTCCTGCAAGGTGTTATCATAATGATTCTTTGCCCTCAACCCCCATATGGTTCATACTCCTTCATTTTGGGGAGAAAAATGCAGTTTTTCCTGTGTTTTCACTGTTCAGGGGTTAGAAAATAAAACAGAAAACAAAGAATAAAAAAGAACAGCAGCATTAAATGCTGTTACCTCCTCTCTCCCCTCCTCTTTCTGATCTGAATTTTTGGGTTCCCCAGAAGAAAGGATTTGAGTGCACTGTGGGTTTGGGGGGTTGTGAGATCTTTCACTTTGACATAAATCAGAGGAGGCAGCTGGGGGGGAGCTCTGAGCTGGGCTGGGTTTTACAGCCCCATCTCCTCAGGGTTTTATTGCTCAGCCATGGTGGGGAGCAGCTCCTGAAGGAGAACCTAATGGGGCCTTGGAATTTGGAGATGACTCAGAACAGGACAAAACAATCCAGTTAAGTGATTTGAGGTCTTAAATAATCTCTTCAACAGGAAGGTGAAGAAAACATGAACTCATGAGTAATAATTGGCTCTCTTGGAGTGCTAAAAGTGCAGCGCTGGGGCTTGGCTGGGGCTCAGATGGTTCCTGCCCAGCCTGTGCTGATCAATAACGTCTCAGCTCTTATGAATGAAATTTATTTGACTGGACTGTAATGCTCTTAGCAAAGGATTATTTGGATTGCAGTTATGAGTTGGGATTCTTGGGGTGTCCTGTGCGTGGCCAGGAGTTGGCCTTGATCCTGGTGGGTCCTTTTTAACTCAGCCTTTTCTATGATAAATTTATTTTACATTGATCCTGATGGGTCCCTTCTAACTCAGCCTATTCTGTGATAAATTTATTTTAGGTTCATCCTTATGGGATCCCTTTTAACTCAGCCTTTTCTGTGATAAACTCATTTTAGGTTGGTTTATAGTAATTAGTGCTGTGTTGCACCTCAGCTGTGTGGGGTAGGGCCGTGTCTCTGCTTTTTGGGGTTCCTTTCTGTGTTTGTTTTTTGGGATTCCTTTCTGGGTTTGTTTTTTGGGCTTCCTTTCTGGGTTTGTTTTTTGGGGTTCCTTTCTGGGTTTGCTTTGTCTCCTGTTCTCCACGAGTCACCCAAGTGACCAGAGTGTGATGAGAACAAAGAAAAAGTGATCCTTGCCTCTCACTTTTCTGCTTCCTGGAAGCAGAAAGGACGGGGTTTTTTAGTCCCAAATCCAAAGGGGGGCAATTCCTTTCTCTGGTCATCACAGACTGCAGATAAAAACTTCCTCCATCACCTCCTTCCCCTCTGTCAGAGCACAGAATTTGCAGTTCTGCCTTAATTTTGGAGAGGTTTTTAAGCAGCTGCAGGGGCCTCCCGCAGGTGTTGCAGCCTTTGAGACCTCAGGATTTTCCTGGTAAGCCACTGGAAGTGCAGGATTGGAGCAATGCTATCAGGTAACCTTAAAAATAATCAGATTTATAAAGTCTCAAGTCAGCTGCCTCGCTGTGCCCTTCCCTGTGACTGGCAGTTTTCCTTTCTCCAGTGATGAAAACACCTCCTTCTGAATCCCAGTTTGTTTTTTCATGGAGCTCCTGTTTCATTCCAGAGGTGAAAGAGGAGGATTTTGCTTCCCCCTCGCTCTGTGCTGAGCTGGTGGGAGCTGGGACAGTCCCAGGCAGCAGCACAACCCTTTGCTCCTGGTCCTTGGAGACATCACCTCCCATTTTGTTGTTAATTTTTTGAAGTTTTGGAGAAAATTTGGGAGAGTGAAAATCCAAATCCCTGAAAATCAGGGCTGGCCTTGTGTTCTCAGCTGAGCTCTGGGGAAGGAGTTGCTTGGGAAGTGTCTCAGCGTGGCAGAAACAAAGCTGCTGCTCTTTTGTGGCTGCTAAATTCCAAGATATTACAACAGCTTCCTTCCCTTCAAAAAAAAAAAAAAAAAAAAAAAAAAAAAAAAAAAAAAAAAAAAAAAAAAAAAAAGGCAACAAAAATGCCTTTTTTTTGGCCTTTTCCTGCATTTTTGTTCTTCCTGGCTGCCTTTGGTTGGCCTGGGAGCTGTGTTTGTGTCCTGACACGGCGGGGGGAGAATGGAACAAATCCTTAAAAGTGACTGGAGTGACAGTTGTGGTGATGGAGGAGTAAACAATGATGTAGCAGTTCCACGAGCCTGGGGTCACATCCAGTTCATCCCATATGTCTGCAGTTTTTTCGGGGTAATTTTCACTTCGTTTCTAGTAGACATTTGGCTTCCTGTTTTGGCTTGCTTGGCCCATTCCCTGCAAAATCCATCGCTCCAGGACACACCAACATCCCTGGGAGCCAGCAGGGATTGGCACAGGCAACAAGGGAAACTTTTGCTGGGCTTGTCCTCACTCCTCTGTCCCGAGCCAGCCTTCAAATCTTCACTTTTATGACACTAAAAATTCAAACCACCCCCCCCTCTGAAAACCGTTGCAAAACATTTTGTTACAAGCTGCTGCTGGAATCTTTGAACTCCCAAATGAGGCAGGCAGAGCAGCTGCTCTCGCTGTGGATTATCCCTTTCCTCTCAACTTCAGCCTTCATTTCCTTTCCCCTCCTTCCTGGGAGGAACAGCTGCGCCTTTGGAGCCTCTGCTGCTCTTGGAGCACGTCTGGAAACTGCAGGAAATCGGTGACTGTAGAAATCTGCCTCCTTCCTGAGTGTGACAGCCCAGCGAGGGAGAAAGGCAGAGCCTCCTGTGCTCCTGCTCCTGAGCAGGGCGGCTGCCGAGCCCAGGAGCCGCCTGTGCTCCGTCCCCTCCTCCCTGGCCCTGAGTTACTCCCAAAGGAAGCACCGGGGTCTCTCTCAGGGTGTTCACACAGGCACTGAGCTGGATTCCAGAGCCCCTTTTTTACCTCTCAGCTGACAGCTCGCTGGAATCTCAGATATTTCTTATCTCCCTCTGCCTCAAGCCCTTTCCTAAAGGATCAGGGGTTTTATCACAGAATTTGAGCTGTTATCACACCTTTTTAGTTCTGTGAGGTGCTCTGAAAGAATTTAAAATGTGTGGGTTTGCACCATAAAGTTGATTTCCCTCATTTATCAGGGCACTGAAGATAAACTCCATTATTTATATATTACAGGTGCCTGCTGGGACCAAAGTATTGCTGTTGTTTGATTTCATAAAATTAATTACATGGGAAATTAAAATAAAAAGCTAAACTTGCAAATCCATCTCTTCAGCCACCTGTTGAACTGTTTGATAACAGTATGGGTGAATTTTTATCAGCAACATGTAAATAATGGAAGTATTTGTAATTATTTGCAATAAATTATCCAAAACATGATAAAATTATAGAAACAATCAGTATTCACCCAAGCTCTAAAAGCATTGCAGAGATTAAAAAGTCAAGCATTTCAAAAGTCTTCCCAATCTTCACACTCATCTCCTCTCTGGGAGCAGCAGGATATTTTAATTGATTTATCCTCACTCCCCCAGTGAGATCCATAGGTGGTGGTGGCTGACTGGGAGCCTCTGGAACATCTGGAATATCTTCATTTATCCCCATTTATCCCCCAGGCTTGGAGCACCACTCAAACTTTGAGTTGCTGATGGGATAATTAAACCCTCAGGGAAGGAGCCTGAGGAGTTCTGAAACAACCTTTCCAAAATTCTGCTGGTGGGATTATTCCCATTTTCCAGGAGGATCCCTGAGATGGGAACAGTTTGGGATCTAAACCCAAATCCTCTGCCCCTGAAACTCGTTCTGTGCTCAGAACTTTGTGTCTCCTCATGATGGATTTTAATTTTCAGGAGATGTGGAGAGGCACTGGCAGCTGCTGGAATTAACAGAATTGTTAAGGAAATTGTTAAGGAAATTGGCAAAGAAATTTCCTTTTCCTTGCATTTCTGGTATTTTCTCTTACTCATTTGTGATCCCTTCCTGAATTAAGGAAAAGAAACCCCAGGCAGGTCTCAGGGAGGGTGGTTTCACAAAGGAGCAGTTATTTCAATGTACATTCATTTCAGCAAGTGGTCGGGTAGTGCAGAGTCTAAAATCCAAATTTGAATGTGAATTTTGGACCGTTAACAGGAAAGGTCCCCTTGAGGAGCCGATCTCTGGGTGGTCAGGGCTCATGGTTGGAGAGTTTTTGGCCCCTCGAAGAAGTTTTGAAATAGTGAAAGGGTTAATGAGGTGATTTGGAGCTCGTGGCAGCCTGGAACTCAGTCGTTAAATCGCTGTTGAGGTCTCTTTTCTTTTGGAGCTTTTATTTGCTTTTCTTATCGACAGGGGGGTTGTGAGTGGGGAGGGATGTCCCTTTGAGGGAAGGATCCCGCTGGGATTGCAGCAGGAACTGAGGGTTGGTTTGACTCGTGTTGAATTCCAGCCGCAGAGAGAAGCCAGACCCGCACTTTGGGAGCCTCTTGGCCCTTCTGCTTCCTCCCAGCACAGGCACTGGGAAGTTCCTCCCATCAAAAATCCACTCCTGACACCAATCCCAAATCCTGCAGCAGCTCCAGGGGAAAACTTCCTGGGAAATTTCATCCGTGGCCAAGCAAAAGCTGCTCGGCACAAGGGGATTTACCAATATTGCAGCCTCTAAAACTCCCTCTTAATCCTGCCAGCAGAACTAAAGTCCCAATTAAGCTTTAATAATACTTTTCTAATTTTAATCTGCGCTGCTTTTGCTGCTTATTAGGCTGGAGGTGCTAAAGGTTTGTTTTTTTAAGGGGAAAAAATGAAATTATAAATGAAGTTTGGTATGGAAATTGTGAGGCAGTCAAAGAGCCGTTATCAGCAAATCTTTGCTTCCTGTAGTTATCAGATATCTTGGGGTTTATCAAACGGACACTCCACCCTTTTATTATGGTTCTGGCAGTCCAAATTTCATGTGTTCAAAAAGGCATTTTAAAAGAAACCTTTACAGTGGATTCGAGTTGATTTACGGTGCCAAAATTGCCAAACTTCCCAAGCTCTGCCCACAAATTGGTAATTTACACAGAATTTTGGGGGGAGAAGAATTTCAATTACTTGAAGTGTTGAATTTTTAATAAATTTTTCATTTGATTCTGCATATTAGAAAGTCTGTAGGAAAGCTGGATTTGTATTTAAGGTTTTGTTTCTGCATTTGTTTATTATTTTTTTACTTGTAGAACTTGAATCTCTCCCTCTGTGTCCAGCCAGTGGTGACCCAAGTGGAAAAATTGATGTATTTCTTATAAATGTTCACATAAATTGCTTAATTTTTCATGATTAAATTGGATTTTAAAGAAAAAAAAAAAGAAGATTTAAAGTTGAGTAAGAGAAATGCTGGAAAATGACAGATTCCATTTGGATCTGGCACTTGGGGAACATTTCTTCAGAACAAGAAAGCCAAGCAGAAATAAAGTGGTTTAACAAGGAAAAGCTGTTTCTTTAGCAAAAGCTTTCTTGGGATAGAAGTGGGATATTCAGAATATTTTCAGCTGTCAGGGAGCTGCTCTTGGCCACATCCTGGGGAAAGGGAGAAGCTGTGATGTGGAGTCACCGACTTCTCGTGGTTCCCGGAATGAGCAAATCTCAGTCATTCCATATCACCCTTCCCGATGGAAATTCCTCCACAATCCAACTTGCACTAATTGAATCCAACCCCAGGAGATAACCCCGGGGCTGCCCTGGGGCTTGGTAACATTTCAAGAGTAATCTGAATTTTTCTATTAAGGAAAGGCTTTTCTTTGTTGTTGTTTTCTTTGAAAATCGACCCTCTCTGAAGAACCCATCCCCAATTGTGTCCCTGCTCCACCTCGCAGTGTGGATGGAGAGGAAAATGAAATTTCATTTTAATCACAGCAACTGTTTTTCCTAAAGAGTGGGGAGGCCCAGAGAAATTGTGGATTTCCCATCCCTGGAATTGTCCAAGGCCAGGTTGGAGCAACCTGGGATAGTGGAAGGTGTGGGGCAGAATTAAATAATATTTAAGGTCCCTTCCCAAACTTTTATTCTGGATTTTGGTGCTGCTTCAGTGTGAGCACTCCAGAGAAATTCACGACTTTTCTGAGAAGGAAAAAGCCTGGAGCCGATTTCACTGCCGATTTCCTGCTGCAATCACAACAAGCTCCTAAGATTCAAACAAACCTTTTTTTTTTATTTTTCCCCCAGCTATTAAAAAAAACCCCAGAGCTGGGAGGCGCTCAGGACACAAATCCTGCTCTGCTTCCACTTGATCTTCCCAGATTGCAAGTGGCAGTTGTTGATGGGCTCCAATAAATGCGGAGTCTGGGGGCCCTCTCTCCTGAAAGGCAGGAGCCGAGCGAGCCCAGCTGATGGATGAGAGCGAGGAGCAGCCCTCACTTCTCTTTTTTCTGGCACACTTCTCCAGGAGTGTTTAGCAAGGCAGCCTTGCTAAAATTAATGGTGCAGCCAAGCCACTGAGCAGCCTGGGCTCCCCCAGCCCTTGGGTTGCTTCGTTTCCATGCAAGAGCAGCAGAAAGACAAATGCTCCCTGTCCTGTGCTGCTTTGAGGTGGGAATATCCTGAGAAAAACCCAAATCCTCAAAAAAAACACAAAGCCACCCCCTCCTCCCTGGGTGCCTTTGAAAGGAAACCAACACCTGTTGAAATAGTTACTTCAGTGTTTGGCCCAAATCCCAAACAGGGCTTTTTTTTTGTTTTGTTTTGTTTTATTTTTTTTAAAAATTTTTTTTATAACAACAAAAACATATGCAGGGGCCAGGGAAAAAGCACAGCTAGTTCTGATATTGTGCTTTTTGTGCTCTGAGTTGGAGGGGCTGTGACTCATTAAGTGATACCAGCCCAGGATTTCTCTTAATTTCGTGTCTTGCTTCAGGAATTGTGTGGCAAAAGATTGCACAAGAAAAGCAAGGGGGCCTTTCCTGCTGCTTCCATGGGACCTTTCCGAGCCATTGGGTAGGGAAAACTGGGAATATTTTATAAATCATCGGCCTGAGGGGATTGTTTGCCCTTTTTAAAAGAGAGAAAACTCTCTTTGTGGGCTATGGCACTTTGTGAGTGATGTGTTGCCCTAAGAGCTGAGGCTTTTGAGAGCACCCTGTCAAAGGCTGGACAGGATCTTGGAGCTGTTTTCCCACCTAAATGATCATGGGATTCTGTGGTCCATGGAGAGCTTTCATCTCATCTCCTAACTCAGGGATTAATTTGGTCCCTCAGCTCAAGCACAGAGGTTTTAACTGCCTGTGCAGTTGGAAATTGGTGGCTTCTGGGGGAGGTTCTCTGAATAAAAAGTACTTGAGTTTTCTAGGAATTGTTTGAGTATCAGGAAAAAGCCAAGTGAGCTGAGCTTGTATTCAGGACTGTTTGAATAAAATGTTCCTCCCTGGAGAATGGAATTCCAGAGAAGCTCTGGCTGCCCCTGCAAGTGTCCCAGGCCAGGCTGGAGCAGCCTGGCAGAGTGGAAGGTGTGGGGTGGGATGAGGTGATCTTTAAAGCCACTTCCAACCCAAATCATTCTGGAATTCTGTCATTGTGGATCCCTCCCAAAGTGTTGGCGTGGAATAAACAGGCTGGGCCCTTTCTCTGCATCCTGTCTTGGTCTGGCAGGGTGATGTGGGCACCCTGAGCTTCCCTGAGCACCCCACAGCACCTCTGAGCTCCCCTAAACATCCCTGAGCACCCTTGAGCTCCCCTGAGCTTCCCTAAACATTCCTGAGCATCCCTGAGCTCCTCTAAATGTCCCTGAGCATCCCTGAGCTTCCCTGAGCTCCCCTAAACATCCCTGAGCATCCCTGAGCTCCCCTAAACATCCCTGAGCATCCCTGAACACCCCTGAGCATCCCTGAGCTTCCCATGTAACCATCCAGAAACGTCTCCAGCTGTGGGCAAACACCCTGGAATATTTTACTGGAGGGTGAGACCTGGGATTCAGTGAAGCTTTGCAGAGCATCCCCTTCATTTCCATGTTCACCTGTCCAGCAGGGAATTCTTGGTGGTTCTTTCACTCTTTGGCTGAGGGGTTTTCTGTGAAAAACTCTCTGTCCTTTGTTTGAAAACCTGGCTCTGCCTTTTCCTTGCAAATCCATCCCTGCCCTTTCTCCAGGGCTTTTCCTGGTGCGAGAAACTTGTGGAGAAGGTCGACTCTCCTTTGTAAAAGTTGGATTTATGCCTTCTAATGATTTCCATTCCCAGTGATGGCAAGTTGTGCTGGTTAAAACAGTTGAAATTCTATTTTCCTCCTTCTTTTCTTTCAGCTACAGCTGCAGAAAACCCAATATTTGCAACTGGGGCAGAGTCGTGGCCAGTACTACGGGGGGTCACTGCCAAATGTGAATCAGATTGGGAACAGTGCCATGGATCTCCCCTTCCAGGTGAGTTCCAAGGGTATTTCCTTGGATTTATTGAGGAATTCTGTGTTGGATGCTGGTTTGAGCTCCTGAGGCAGCTGCTACTCCAGAAGTCAGCACCCTGGTTTAAAAACTTCTGCTCCTTTGGGATGGGATTGGGGGGTGTGAGTGTTTTTTATATTGATTGTGGTAGATTTTAGTTCTCCTGGCCCTGGGTGTGATGCTTTGGGGTCAGGAATACTCTGAGAGATGCAATTCCTAATGAAATTTGGGAAGATGCTGTAAATTCAAGGCAAAATGGAAGGAAATAAAGGTGATGTTGGGAGCTGGGAGTGGAGGAATTGATGTGGATGTTCCATGGGAGAGGAGGAGGGGAGTGGGACACAAAGTGGTATCAGAATAATCAGATTTTTTGGGGGAGCTGGCTGAAAAGGAAATGTAAGAATGTCCTGGCTGGGTTTTGTGACTCCAGAGGTGATGCACCAGAAACAGAAAATCAGAGTTTCAGGTGGATATTTTGCTGTTTGAAGCATGTTTGGACAGAGGATGTTGGATTAGTTGGTGGATCCTGTGGGGACTCCTGATTTCAACATTTAGTTGATTTAGAGTGCTCAAAATAATGAACATTTCTGCATTGGTTTCCCTTTTTTGAGCAGTGGCAGTTACAGTTCAGCTCACAAGGATGTGGTAGGAAGGAAATTTTGCAGTTTGTGGTTTTCTGATGAAGGCTGCTTAATAAAGATGGAGAAACTCTTGCTGACCTCCTGTAACTGCCTCTTGAAATAGGTGCAGACAGCTGAATTTGGGCAGGTTAAAAGCTTGAATCTTGTGCAAGAAGAGAGGCAAAAGTCTATTTTAATCTTAATTCTTTGGGGAATCCAGAGCAGAAGTTTTTAGTGGCTTGAAGTTCTCAGTGTCACTCCACAGTGTCTGCTCTGGTCAAGGTTTTCCTCTTAAACTCTTTTTGAAGGAGGTTCAGAATTCCTTGGAAGCAATAATATTTCAGTTTTTTTGAGCTCGTGGTTTGTACCTGGACTGTTTTAATCCTGAGTGCTGGAAAAGGAATATTCAAAAATTTATGAATGACTGGAGGAGGAGACAGAAACAAAAACAAACTCTCCCTAAACCCTGGGGTTTTCTATATTTTCCACACACGCACTAAAAAAAATACCAAAAACCTCCCAAATTGATGTTGTTCCAGATAACAAATGGTGACAAGCAACAAAATAACCCCATGTGTTTGTACCAGTGGGGAAAACTTTCCAGGTTTTTCCAATTTTAAGCTCGAAGCACGACTGCAAACAGCTCTGGGCTTGTGTGAAGACGCCGAGGCAGAGCCTGGGTGGTTGTGCCTGCTGAGAGCGTTGGTGTCTGAGCATCTCTGCTTCTTTGATTTGCAGCACAACGGAGCTCTGGCTGAAGCCTTTGGAGCAGTTCCTGTCTCTTTGGTAAACAAGTATTTAGGTTTGTGCAAATACGTATTTAGGACTGGTCCCGTTAGCCCAGGTGGATACGTATTTAGCACACCCGCTCTGCTGTGCACAGGATTTATTTCATCCACTCCCAGCTCCACAGGACTGCTGGGCTGGCCCATAAGTACAGGTTTTGCCATGCATCCCAGTCTGGAACATGCAAATAATTCCTGTGCAGACTCCCTGGACTTGCTGTCATGTGGTTATTTATGGTTTTTTGGGGGTTTCTTTGGTGCAGACAGTGGATTATTCAGTCTTGGCCTGTGGTTTCAGCAATCTCTGAGCATGTGCACTCAGCCTGCATGTTTAAATCCATGGGGAAGGGCAGAATGAATTCCCAAATCCTGCTTGGCACCAGGAGGCACCAAAATATCAACCGTCAGTAGGTACCACTCCTCCTTCCCCCTCATCCACCTCACTTGGGTTTATTTCTCGATAAATCCTAAAAGGACACTTGGAGAGCACCGAGCTTTTTCCTTCCTGTCTGTACTGAGCTGCTTTTTTCATGGTTTGGGGGCTTCTGGGTCTGGTCTCAAACCCTTGAATGTTTTTCAGGGAGTGAAACCCTTTGAATTCTTCATTTTCCCAAATAAAATCGATGCTCAGACCTGTTCATTTTTTTTTAATCCCTTTTTTCCCCTATACTTAAATATCTCATGCCATGCAGGGATGGGGAATTTTAATTCAGGTGTTTGACCCTAAATAAATTTTATAGGAAGTTTGCTGAGAGAAGCCAGACCTGTTGGAGCTGGTACCCATTTCCTCAGGTGTTTCCTGTTTCCCTGAGTTCAGGATTTCTTGGGATCTTCATTCCTGGAAAGCCAGGGAACAGCATTGCCCCAAAATCCCTCTCTCTGAACTGAGCTGGGACACATTCCCTGTTTATTTGTGCCAGTGCTGCACTCAAATGAGATTTTTGTTATGTTTTTAATAAGAAAGGGAAAACCTAAGAAATAGCTGTTTTTACATTGAACTTTTTGTCTTTACAGTTTTATTCCAGGTGAGCTCTGCACTCCCTGTGCTCCAGGCTGGCTGCTCCTTTTTTAGCAGCACTGTGCTGACACCACTGACATAGGAAATTGCTTTTCCTGTTGACCTTCCAAAGCAGATATTTGCAAATTTTGCTGCCTTTTGGGCTGTAACAGCAGAAAAAAGGAGGAGTTTGAGACCTTTTGTTGCTTTGGAACGATGAACATTCCCACTTCTGTGTGGGGATTGTTAGTCAGTGCTTGCAGCAGAGATTAAAGCCCCGTGTTTGGATTTAAAACCCTTAAAATTGAGATTTCTCAGCCTTCATACAAGCGAGGAAGAGAAGCCCAAACCCCCCGTGGTCTGAGAGTCCAGTCAAAAGTCACTGAGCTCCTCTCTAGTCCCCTGTTGCCTTAAATATTCTGCTGCATTTAAAATGTTGGCCTTGAGATGAGAAAATAAACACCACAGCCCCTCTGCCTGCAGTTCTGTTAGCACAGCCTGTGTGTGCAGAGAGGGTGAGGAGCCCAATATTTGCTGAAGAGAAAAAGAGTTTAAAATAGTAAAAAGACTCTTTAAAAAAGTTCATACAAACAAAGCCTTTCAAAAATAAATGCAAAGCTTTAGAGAAATAATCTTTTCAACAGCCAAAGCTGACACTTGGGGGAAAAAAAAAGGGAAAAAAAAAACCAAAAAACAAACAAATAACAAAAAAAAAGGATGAATGTGGAAGCCAGATGGTTTCATGGCTTGGCAGACAGGACAGTGCATTTGCCACGTGCAGCACCTGAATGGAGGAGGAAATTTTGGATTTCCAAACAGATGGTGTTGAGGGACTCAGCAAAGCTGTTCACATTGGCAGGGAGTGCAAGGCTGGGGAGGTTTTTTCTCCCTGGAGACCCATAAATTGCTGGTGGAGCAGGAGCAGAGATTGACCCCTCAGTACTTCCTTTGTCCCCCCCCAGGTATGCACTGGGAAGGGCTGTGGAAAATGTGAAAGTTTTCCAGTTTAGCCTGGGAGTTTATCTTCCCTGTCCTTTCCCTGCCATCCTCCTGCTCTGAAATCATCTGCTGATAAGGAACCGCTCAGGATGTCGGTGCTGATAAGAGTCCAGGTGGGATCATCCCACCTCGGGTCACCGAAGGAGCTGCAAATCACTTCAAAAGCATCAGATGCCTTTTCTAGACAGAGGAGGAAGGAAACTGCTTTTCTTTTTCTTTTGCATTCTCTCAGTGTCCCCTTAAAACAATTCTGCTGAAGGGAGGGGTGAGAGGCAGCCCCGGGAGAGGGGAATGCTGAGCTCAGCGTGCAGCTCCTCCCTGCATCTCCTGCCCTCGGAGTCAGGCTCTGGATGTCGGCATGTTCCTCCTGGATGCGCCCTGCATGCTGCACCAAGGGCATGTGGACAGCAGCTGGCAGCTCCTGCCACGCTCGCCCCCGGGGCTTCGGGGGGCCAGGCTGTGAGGGCAGCGCTGAGCCAGCACAGGGCAGCTCCAGCATGGTCCCCTCGGAGGAGGCAGCTCGGAGGAAAAGCTCCCGACACAACGCGCGCACCTTTTCTCCAGTCCGAGTCCTTAGACTGAGCCAGCAGGAGGAGGCTCTGGGCAGGCTCTGGGGCCTCTCCCTGTGGGTAATGCCTGTGTCTCTCGCAGACCCCGTTCCAGTCGTCGGCGCTGGACACGAGCAGGACCACGCGGCACCACGGGCTGGTGGACAGAGTGTACCGGGACCGCAACCGCCTGGGCTCCCCGCACCGCCGCCCGCTCTCCGTGGACAAGCACGGCCGGCAGATATCCTTGGGAGCAGGCTCGGGACACCTTGGGCCGCTGGGCCCCCTCTCCTGCCCTGCTCACTGCCTGCCCTGAGCCCTGAGCCGGCCCTGAACTCCTCCTGTGCTCCCCTCTCCTTTCCTTGCCCTGGGGAGGATGATCCAGAGGGGCCGAGGGATGCTGGGGTGGGTCGGTGACGGAGCCAGCAGGGCTTCACTCGGGGCAGGGGTGCCCTGTAAATTTGGTGGCCTGCTCTGATGGGGTTACTGCCATCAGCAGCAGGGCTCGTGTGGGGCGTTTGGCCCCGTCCCACGGGATATCCTTTGTCAGAACTGGGTGTGAGGGGTGGATGTGGATCACTCAGTGGATCAGGAATTGGCTGGGCGGATGTGTCCAAAGAGCTGTGCTCAACGGCTCAGTGTCCAAGTGGACACTGGTGACAAGTGGCATCCTCAGGGCTGGTTTGGGGACAGTTCATGTTGGTGAAGTGGGCAGTGGGATTGGCTCACTGCACCCTCACTGCCAGCCCTGGATCCCCTCATTCCAACCCAAACCATTCCATGACTCCTGGTGAGGTCAGGGCTGCTTGGGGAAATGGAGTTTCCCTTCAGAGCTGAGCAAACCCAGCTGGGATTGTCCTTTGCATTTTAGTGCAGGTTGGTTCATCCCTTTGGCATTTAGGAATGGGAATGAGCTGAACATTCCTGACAGGTTTAAAATCAGATGGGATTGATGGGGCTGGAGGGGCCAGAGGTGCTCAGGGACAAGTTAAATCCATGGAAAAGGAGGAAGAGCTTTTATTGCTCAAATATTACAACAATCCAGGTAATACTTTGGATTGAGAATCTGTGAGTTCTGACAGGATAACTGGAATTATTCTTGGGAAGAGATTTCCTGCTGGAGTGGGAAGTGTTGCTGCCCTTAACCCTGGCTCACGTGGACAGCTGCCCCTATGGCACCGTGTACCTGTCACCTCCGTCGGACACGAGCTGGAGAAGGTGGGTGCCACCATCCTGGGGGGGATTGGGATGTTCCCTGGCTCTGCAGCAGCTTGGAATTGTGCCTTTGGAAAGGCAGAAATGGAGTTTTTAGTTGGATCGTGCTCGTTTTAGATGAGCTTTAAAGCGAAGGTGTGTCAGCAAGTGTCGTCTTTCTAAATCCTGCCAGATGTTCCCAGACACATCCCAAAATTACTGAGTTGTAAAAGATGTGGATATTTCTCTGGGTGGAGAAACTGGGGCTGGGCTGGGAATATTCCAGTGGGGAGGAACATGGAGTTAAACCTTTTGAGAGTGGTCACACTCACAGAGTTCATTGTGAGATGTGTTGGCCATGAAAATTCCCATCTCCACAACATCCTGAACCATTCCTTGTCCTCCTCCCAAGCAGGAATGTTTGTTTTTCAAACATCACAAACCAAAGTATGGCTAAACAGCTTAAAAATGGCATTATTTGATCATGTTTAATCTGAACAAAGCAGATAAAACTCTGTTCTTACAAGGGCAACCAATTTATCCTGTGTTCCTCTCAATCCCATTATTGAAACAATTGCTCCTCAAACTTGAACTAATTTGTTCTGCAAATTGATTGTTTCACAAGGAAATTCTGCCTGGTTTCTGCCATCTATAGATTTTTGGGTTTTAATGCATGATATTGAGGTTTTACCCAGTTGTTGCATTTATCTGAGACGGAAAATTCTTTTATTTAGAGAAGCTGACAATAAAAATATTGTGGGTTTTGCTTTCTCTCAGGACAAATTCTGATTCTGCCTTGCACCAGAGCACCATGACTCCAGCTCAGCAGGAATCCTTTTCAGGAGGCTCACAGGACATGCAGCAGAAAAGAGGTGAGCAGAAGAAAAATGGATAAAAACATTTATAACAATGAAATGCCCACAGCTGGGGCTCTGTGTCTGTGTAAAATTCAGGAGTGCTGACACTTCCTGCATCCAGGGACACAACCACTGGATCACATTCACCTTCCTGGGTGCTGAAATCCAGGGAAAATGACACAAAACTAATAGAGAACGTTTTCCTGAGCCCCACATTTTGTCATTCTTGCCCTGGGGAAGATGCTCTGGGACTCTCTGAGTTCTCAGCTCTCCCAGAGGTCTGGAGGAGCTTCTGGAGCAGTGTGGAATTCCCAGAATTTCCATCAGGGAAGGAGCAGAACCTCCTTCCCGTGTTTGTTCAGGGCCTGGGGATGCCCAGGGAACATCCCTGGGAGGAGGCAGCGCTTCCCAAACATCCCCAGAACAATTCCAAGCTGGTGCAGCCCCGGCACCCACAGTTCTGGTGCCCTCTGCTGGGCCCTGTGCCTGCTCCAGCTCGGGAAAAACGGGAAGCACGGCTGGAATTGATCATCCTAAAGGTCTTTTCCAGCCTTAATATTCCCTGATCCGAAGAAAAATTCCTCAGTTTAATCCTTCAACAAGCACCCAGAGATGATGAACACACAGCTCAACCCTTGGACACGTCTGTGCTGTCCTGCAGCTCTTCCATGGAGCTGGAAAACCTTGGAAAATGATCATCCAAACCAGGATTCCATAAATCTGGATTTACACTCACTGCTGTGAAATGTTTTTATTGATTCATCTCCCTCTCTCTGGGCTTTTTTGTTGTTGTTGTTTCTTTGCCACCAGGGATGTGTAGAGTTACAGCTTTGTGGTGTTTGTCCATCCCAGGGAGGAGGGATTGGATTTTCCCCACTGGAATTGTCCTCCTGGAAGCCCCTTTAGGTGTTCAGGGTCTTCATCACTTGTGCAAAATGCAGAATATTGGGGTAAACCAGATCCCAGAGAAACCCTTCCATTGATGTCTAAGAGAATAAACTGGAGGCCAGAAGTTTTTCAGTATTATTTGAGTGTTTCTGAAAGTCTCACTGATGAATTAAGTAATTAATTAATTAGAGTTTCAGTCTGGTTTCTGGAATCTTTGGGTTTTTTAACCAACAGAGTGCAGCTGTTTCATCCTCCTTGATAATTTCAATTTTGTGAGATTTTTCCAAAGGTTAAACTTCCAATCTAAGAATGTCCCAGTGAGAAGCTGAATTTTGTTGATTATTGATTATTAATTACTCCTTTTGATCTCCTTTTTGTCTTTAGTTTTATTGCTGACTGTCCCTGGAATGGAAGAAACCACCTCTGATGCAGACAAAACCCTCTCTAAGCAAGGCTGGGACACTAAAAAGGTGAGAATTGCACCTTTCAGAGTGTGGAGATTTTATTTTCTGAACATATTTAGATAAATTAACACTTTAATTACTGTCAATATTAACAAACTACTTGAAGAGATTGGAGATTAAATGCTGTGTTTAAAAACAAATAATAAACATTAGAGCAGAAATGATTTTATGTGTGTGTGAATGCACAGCCTTGATTATATGAGGAGAAACTCTTGAAATTTAAGATTTGTTGGGCCAATAAAGCAAAAAAAAAAGATAAATATCTTCTAAGAGCTCCCAGAGCTTGCACAGAAATGATTAAATTAAACTTACTAATTGAAATACCTCCAGCAGCATCTTTGCCTTTACATCTCTCTTCCTTCCATTTTAGACTGGGTCATCAAGACCTAAATCCTGTGAAGTTCCAGGAATCAAGTAAGTTTTCATCAATTTTTATTTTAAGAGCATTGAGATCTTCAAGACAAAATTGTTGTGTATTGAATATCCTTGAATATCCTCTTACTTTGGAATTCTCTGGTGCAAAACAAAACAAAAAAGGTCAAAAATACAAAAAAAAACCCCAATCCAAAAGATCTCCTTGATGAAATTTTCTTATTAAATACGACCAAATTATTTAAATTAGGATTTTAAGAACAAATGAAAGTGTTTTTTCCCTCCCCGAACGCAGCATCTTCCCGTCAGCCGAGCAGGAGAACACTACGGCGCTGATCCCCGCCACGCACAACACGGGCGGCTCGCTGCCCGACCTGACCAACATCCACTTCCCCTCGCCGCTGCCCACGCCGCTGGACCCCGAGGAGTCCTCCTTCCCCGCCCTGAGCAGCTCCAACAGCACCGGCAACCTCGCTGCCAACCTGACTCACCTGGGCATCAGCACCGCCAGCCAGGGTGAGGGAGGGCTCCTTCCCTGCAGTGTGCCCCAAACGGCAGATTTGTACTTAGTTACAGGACCTTTGTCTCATTGATCTTCGTTCTTGATGCCCAAATATCTTTATTTATTTCTTTAGAAATATTTCTTCATTTAGTTTTTGATGTACGAGGCTGGGGTTTTCCTCTGCTGGAATTCCTTGTGCTGAACCCCAACATCCCATCCCTGGGAGTATTTCCAGCAGCCCTCATTCATCTTAGCTCTTGATGCCCAAATCTGATTTTCTATTTACTTGTTTATTTATTTATTTATTTAAAAATATTTATTTATATCATTTTTAATGTACAAGACTGGAGTTTTCCTCTCTTGGAATTCCTTGTGCTGAACCCCAACATCCCATCCCTGGGAGTATTTCCAGCAGCCCTCATTCATCTTAGTTCTTGATGCCCAAATCTGATTATCTATTTATTTACTTATTTAAAAATATTTATTTATTTATTCATTGATGTACAAGACTGGAGTTTTCCTCTCTTGGAATTCCTTGTGCTGGAACTTGAACCCAAACATCACATCCCTGGGAATATTTCCAGCAGCCCTTTTATTTCCATTCCTTTAGTAGAGCTTTTTTTTTTTTAATGTGAGGATCCTTTTGATTAATAATGTCATTATTGATTGCTATTTTTTAGGTAATTTTACTGATACTCAAATAATTATGAAGAGAGTTGCTGATTTTTTTTTGTTATTGCCAGTGACAGTTGCAAGTCTGTTGATTCCTAGAATAGAAATGAGGAGTTGTATCCAAAAATACAAATATATTTCCTGTGCTGGGCAGGATTCCCTTTCCCACTTCTCCTGGATTGGGAAAAGGAAATTGCTGTAATCAGGGTGATGTGACTGAGCAGGTGAGTGTGGGAAGCAAGAAAAGGATTTAACCATGTGGGGACAGAGTGGGGCAGCGTTTGCAGCATCCTTGGAAGAGTTCTTTGGTCTCCAGAGTTTCAGGGATGGGTTTAGAAATTCACATTAAGGCCAGAGTAGGTCTCCACATTTCTTCCTCATAATTAACAAAGTAAATTATACAAACCCAGACTGGTGAGTCTGACACTGCTTTGAAAGTGTTCCCTGATCTACCAAAGACAGAACAAATTCAAGATACACTCACTGGTGTTACTCCTGCTTCTCTCTGGAGGTGACCCCACAGTTTATCCCTTGTCACACTTAGACTCTGGTGCTTTTCAAACCGATTTTTCCAACCTTTCCTTGATGCTCTTCAGCACAAAACCTCAGTGAAGGCTCCTGCGCCCTGTGCCCTGCTCAGGGATGTCCCAGAGCCCCGGGGGAGCTGCCCGGAGGGTGTCGGGGCCGCGCTGGCTTTGCAAAGGCTGCGCTGGGAACCTGCCTGGCCCGAGCCACTCTTCCTGCTGCCTCCTTGGCAGCCTGGCCTTCCTGGCTCCCTGGCAGCCTGCCCGGAGCCCCGAGGCTCTGCCAAGTGCAGGGAGCTCACGGGCTCCTGTGAATTGCTGCTCTCTGGCAGCTCCGGGGAACAGCTCACTCTGCCTTGGCCTCAGATCCCTCCCCAGGGTGACTGGGTTCCTCTGGGGTGAAGCAGAAAAGAGGGGAGGCTTCTAAAGTCCCAGATTTTTGGCTTGATCTGAAGGAAATGGCAATGTTTGGGTTGTTTGTGCCTACCCCCTGCTGGGCTGTGGCTCTTGGGAGTGTGGTGGATATTTCCTGCCCTGGTGTGCCATTAAAAACGGAGCTCTTCCTGTGTAACCAGTTTTGCTTCTGCTTTTTCCATTAAAAGAGGTGTTTGCTTTTACAATACCTCAAGTACCCTCTGATAAGCCTGGTTCCAGGATCTCTTATCTCATTCCCAGAGCTGGAGCCCAAACAAACAGAGCAGAACCTGCTTTTCCTGGGCTCGGCGAGTGCAGGTGTGCGAGCGCAGTGCCTGCGGTGTCTGGAACTGCTGAGGCTGCTCTGCCCCTTCCAATTCCTCATCCTGGCCACCAACCTCACCAACCGTGCCTGGGTTGGAGCCAGGACGAACCACAGGGCTCTTCCTCTCATCCTGATGCTCTTCAACCTGACAAAATTAATTACAAATCACCTAACGAGCTCCCGCCCGATCGGCCGAGGCGCCTCCAGTGTTGTCCGCTCATTTTTCCCGCTTCAGGGAATGACTTGGGGTACAAATATCAGCAGGGCCTGGCTGTGTCCCTGCTGAAGGTGGTTTGTTGTTCCCAGCAGGAATGACGACGACGCCGGCCCCGTCCCAGCACCGCCAGCCCAGTGTCAGCCCCCTGTCCTTGGGCGCGGACTCGCGGCGACCTCAGTCCCAGCAAATGTCCCCCACGCTGTCCCCGCTCTCACCCATCACCCAGGTAGGAATTCTTGGGGGAATTCAGGGCTCTTTTAATCACAGGTTCATTGTTTTAATCTGCTTAGGCTGGAAGTTTGGCTCAGAGAGCCCGCAGGGCAGGGTTAGGTGGGATATCAGGAAGGAATTCCTTCCTGGAAGGGTGGGGAGGGGCTAGGTAGAATTGCCAGAGGAGCTGTGACTGCCCCTGGGTCCCTGGAGGTGTCCAAGGCCAGGCTGGATGGGGCTTGGAGCAGTGGGATAGTGGAAAATGTCCCTGCCTGTGGGATAAGATGAGCTTGAAGGTCCTTTCCAACTCAAACCATTCCATGGGTCCATGAACTTCGTCTCTTGTTCTGTAATTTCCTCCTTTAAAGGTGTTCCTTAATTCAGAGCCTTAAAACAGGAGAGGTTTGTAGTGGGGACAGATTTTACTCCCTCTTTTCTATGATCTAAACTGTGATAAAAACCACCTCTTAGACCACTTTTTTTGGTGTTATCCCAAAGTAAGCTGTGAAATCTGAAAGCCATTTCTCTAATTTGTGTGAGAAGCTCAATTAACTTCTGAAATTGATTTTATAACTGTGACTCTGTGACTGCCCAGGTTGATGATTTCTGACCTTGAGATTCAACTGGGCTTTTAAAGTATTGGTTTATTCACTGGAGGTGATGTAGAATCTTCTGAAAGACGGAATTACAGAATCCCAGGATGGTGTGGGTTGGAGGGAACCTCAAACCTCCTCCAGTTCCACCCTTTCCATGGGCAGCAACATCTCAGAGCTGCTTCTGGACTCTCTGAACCTTTAGGTGCCACTTTGAAAACACAAACCAAGCCTGACTCAATCCTCTTGGTGCCAAGTGCTTGAGCACCCTGGGAATTCCCCTCCAGCTGATCCTGCTCCTTCTTTTCCAGGCCGTGGCTATGGATGCGTTGTCCCTGGAGCAGCAGCTCCCCCCATATCCCTTTTTCACCCAGACCAGCTCCCAGCAGCAGCAGCAGGCACCAGTGGCCAGTTCCCTGCCCCAGACCCCCCCTCTGCTGCAGAGCTCGGGGCTGCAGAGGGGCCCCCAGCTCCCCCCTCTCTCCGTCACGGTACCTTCCACCATCCCCCAGTCACCTCCAGGGAGCCAGAGCCAGCCCTCCATGGGAATAGACATCAACTCGGTGAGTTTGGGAAGGGCTTTCCTTGGGAAAAGCTGGGAGTGTGCAGAGTAGGGTGGGAAATCAACCCCGTGAGAATTTTAGGGGAGGTTGAAGTAAAGTTAGAATGGTTTTGCTTGAATGCACCTTTAAATGTTTTCTGCAGGAAAATCAACATTAAATTTTGTCTCAGGTTTGATTAGACCAAACTTAAATCTGTCAGCATTTATTGGGAGGTTTTTGAGGTGTTCAGTGTCCCCCCAACACATCATGATACAGACTGGGGGAGCTCCCAGAGCCTTGAGAGAGAATCTGACTGCAGCGAGCATTTTCCAGTCAAAAATACCATCTGGAAAATGTATTTTCCAAAAGTTGTTGAGAACCAGGTATTTCCCACAGTTTCTCTGTTTAGAACCCTGTTGCTTTGAGAGCATGTATTCCAAAATTGGGATTTGTGTGCCCAGAGTGAGGATTTATGGGCAGATCCCTTTCCCTGCTGGTTTTAACATGGTCTGTTAGGAAATGTTCTGTCTCAGCAGCTGGAAATCCCAGAGCAGGGATCACAGGCCAGGGAGGGAGAGATGTCCCAGCTCCTCCTCCTGCCCCTGCAGGGTCCTGGTTGTCCCACCTGTGGTGTCCTGGCAGTGCTGTAGTGACAGGAATGGCTTTGGGAATGAGAAGAAATCATTTCTATTGATCTGAATTCGATTGTGGATGAAATTTTGGACAGTTTGTGCTCCTTGAGAGCAGCTGCTCCTTTCCAGGGTGGGAAGGGGGAGAGGGAAGGACAATCAGCAGTGGAAAGAATCTCACCCCATTCAGAACATGTCCCTGTTTTGATTCTAATCCTCATGTAGCACCAGTACAGACAATTCTGATCTCATCCTTTGCTTTCTGTGTTGCTTTCCTCATCCTAAACCTCTTTATGACCTGAACTTTTAGGCTGCTGTGCTTATCTTCTAAAGCAACTGAAGTTAATTCCTAAATAAACAAATTTAAAGCCACTTTATCAAAAAGCCTTTGGAGCTATCACAGCCTCACTGGCAACTTCTACACAGGTTTTGTGAAGCAGAATTGAAATTTATTTGCAGTTTGGGTGTAAATGGAAGTGAGGGCAAAAAGGGAAATTTTCTTTGGAGTTACAAAATTTGGGGTCAAAAATTGGTAGTGCAGAGTTCTCCCACACTGCAAAGCTGATTAAATTCACTGGATTGCAGGTTCTCCTCAATCATCCCTTAATTTTTAAAGGAAGTAGAATGAGGAGAGCTATGTTAATTAGTGCAGCATTATTTAAATACCATTATTAATTTATTCCAAACCAGGGTTCTTTATGATGGGGAAAAAGAAAATTAAATCTTGGAAAAGAACTTCTCAAGACACTTGAGAGGAGTGTAAAAATCACAGATACAAACGTGCAGAACACAGTTGAGAATTCCCAGAGGGTGTCTGTTGCACGTCCTGGGGTGCAGTGGAGTTTGGGGCTGTGGTGACAGGTTTGTCCCCCGGGTTTATCAGACCCAGCTGTTATCACCTGCACCTCAGTGCTGATAACACAGCTGGAGGCAGAGCAGGATCCCAGTGAGCGCAGATGTGGGGCTGGCACTTGAACTGAAGCATGAATGACATTCTTTTTGAATTATTCCCAGCTTCCAAGACTTCTTTGCCCTAAATCCTTGGCTGACCTGATTTTTTTTTTATATCTTTGCAATCGAGCATAAGTGAGAACAGGCAGGAGATGCTCCCAGCTGTGCCTGCCCCTGCTCTGGGGCTATCCCAGAGCTCTCCCCTTCTTTTGGGACCTCATTCACATAACCCTGTCTTCCCACACAGAAACTGAAGAGGATGGTTTCTCCCAGCTCCATCACTGCAGCAGCTGGTGTTTTGCAAGGCTCCCTCAATGCCACGGTGTTTAATTCTGTGTTGTTCTGTAGGCCTCACTCCAGCAGTACCGCAGTAATGCTGGCTCCCCAGCCAACCAGTCTCCCACCTCTCCTGTCTCCAATCAAGGCTTCTCTCCTGGCAGCTCCCCTCAAGTAAGGGACTCTGTGCTTCCACAGGCCTTGCTTCTCGTGTGTGTTCTTAGCTGGATTTCTCCATCACTGCCCCATAGCTGTCTCACTGTGACTCCGTGTGTGCCTCATGCATCACCGATGTCCCATCTCGGCCGCCCTTCCATCCACTCCCTGAGGGCTTCAGGAGCTGCTGAGTTGCCTTTCTGTAGTGAGCAGGGAATCACAGAATCAGGCTGCTGCTGTTTGTTTGCTGGGCAGAGCCCCCAGGTAGAGCCCTCTCCATTCCCAGTGTCCCAGGGGAGCTGATGGGTGCGAAGGTGGGAGGGCAGAGGAGACAGGAAAAAGGGAATTTCAGTGCCTCCTGCAGCAGGAGAACTCCTGGGGCACGAAATATTGAAATATTTACATTGAATATCCCAAACTGATTTAGATCAGGACCTTTTTTTATGTGGGAACACATCCTGTGAAGGAAAACACTGAAGAAAATGCTCTTAAGATGAGCAGCTTGTGGCTGGCAGGGAATGGGTTCCCAGCACACTCCCTTGCATGCCAGCTGCTTTTCCTTGCTCTGTGTGTATCTCCTCACACATCCACATGTCCTGGATGGAAATCACAGCTTGGGAAAGAGTGTGATCCTCTGAGAGAGGATTTTTACCTGCCAGCAGCAAGAAATTAAAACCAGGCAGAATTTGAGGGTGCCCCAGTGTAAGAAAGTGCATTTTCAGTGCCTGATGCTGCTGAAAGAGCCCCAGCTGGCTGCTCTGGAGAATCCCACCTGGAGAAAAGAAGTGCAGGGAATTCTTCCAGAGCATCCCAAGAGTCTGAAAATCCATTTTCTGTTTCATCACTGAACGTTGAAGGCTGTAAGGAGGATCCTTTCTAAATAAGTGCTGCCCCTTCATGGTTCCCAGACAGAAGCTCCAGGTCTCCTTCCTTAGCCAGGTCATGGTAAGCTCAGCCCTGGATCCGAGTGGCAGGAATTCTCTGGATTTCCTTAACCCTGGCTTAATTGCTTCTTAACCTCTCTCTCTTCTGCCTGCTTCTGTGAGTTCTGCTGTGCTCTGTGTGCCTCCAAAAGCCAGCACTGTCCCCTACAGCAGAGCTTGCTGCAAACTCTCAGTTCTCACTGGGCAGCACCTCCAAATTTGGATTTTATGCTGATTTTTGCCCCCCTTTGATTTCTCAGTCATTCTGGCTTGGTTTTGTCCCCAGACTTGTCCCCACTGGTTGGTGCCAAGGACCAGAGTGCAGCAGTGGAGCACACACTGGGCTATGATTTTTCCTGCTGGTTTTGTCCTGTAAAAACTTCCTCAGGTTTTGCTCTGTTTGACAGGGACACCACAGCTCTGAGTGGAGGGCAGAGGATTTATTACACAGAGGAACTGCACAGAGTTCCTTCTTTTTGCTAAATTAAACTGAGCTGCCTCCAGGAGTGTCCCCAAAGCTGGTGGTGGTCACAGACACGAAACGTGGAGAGAAGAAAAACCAGTTTGGAGGGAGAACTGGGGTCGGTTGTGAAGATGGGGCAGCTCCAGGCAGCAGAATCCCTTCATCTGCCCAGAGCAAAGGCAGATCCCTTCCAACAGCAGAATATTCCACTGTGGAGTGAATATGATGAGTGGGATGCAGTGGCTGTGGCTGGGCCCCCACGTGCTCCTCCTTCTCCCATGGATTTGGGCTTTAATCCCCTGAGTGCCAGAGGCCATTCCTTAAACACAACCCTGGCATTTGCTTTGTGTCCCACGGGGTTCATTCACCACAGGTTCTTTTCCATGCTCCCTCCTCTCCCAGTCCCTCTGCTCCCGTGTGTGTGTGTCCCACCAGTCCTCCCAGTCCCCACAGGGCTGGGAGAGCTCTGCCTGCCCCCCCAGCTCTGTGTTTGCATGGCTTCCACCCCCGGTGCCTTGGCTGTGCTTCCCTGCTCTCACCCCCAGCATCCTGTTCCAGTTAGACAGAAATATTCCTGCTCCAGTGGCTCTGACCTGGAGAACCTGGTAGGTATTTTTAGATGGATCATCCCAGCCAGGGATTTGTGCTTTGGGGTTGGTTTTTCCTCCCAGTCTCTGTGAAGCCCAGAAGATGCTCTGGTGACTCTCCAGTGCTTCTGGAGATGATGTTTGCATGATGGTTTTCCTTGGAGTTGTTGATAAATTATTCTGAGGCTCTGAAGTGTTGAAGGAATGACAATTCCAGTGGGTTTCCTTTGGGAATTCCGGTGTAGGAACCAGGAGGAGCAAACCCGGGCTGGCTCTGGGTAGGAGGCTCTGAGCTGGACTTGCCCCACGAGCACATTCTGCTCTCCTGTCGAGTATTTATCGTGTTCCCCAAAGTTTTTGGGATGGGAACAGTGCTTAGTGAAGCACAAAGATTTCAGGGATTCTCCTCATTTTGGGAATTGTCCTTTCATGCCCATTCTGTGGAATGAAATGACAGGAAGGGAAAAAAATACCTCAATCCTTTTTGGAGCTCTCAAATAGCAATTGGATTTTAGTGCTGGTTTTGCTTCCCATCCCAAAATTCAGATTTTCCTTAGGAATGGTTGTAAACCGTAGGTTGGACTGGATTTAGGTTGGATCCAGTGATCTCAGAGATCTTCTCCAGCCTGACTGATCCTGTGATCACCCAGTGCTCACCCCATTCCTGCTGCCCTGGCTGGGATTTATTTCCCATCGTGGAGTTGGGCTTGGCTGCTCCTGACCAGCTCTGGATTCTGCCTGCAGTTTTTTAGGAGCAACAGATGGAGCAGGTTGGAGTTGGAGTGGTTGATCAAAGCGTGACTAGGGGGCAGCAGATCAGGTCTCAGTGGTTAAAAAAAGTGCAGATTCCCTTTAAATGGCTGTCAGTGGTGCTTTGCTTTTCTCTGACCAACATCTGAGCAGTGGCTCTTGTGGTGTTTGATCCCTCCTGGTGGTTGATCCCTTCTTCCCAGGGATCCAGCAGCCTCCGGAGTGTTGCTGACCAGGGAATAAATTGGAAAACTGGCTCCAGTTCCAGCCATTCCCCACTTTTGGCTGCACACGGAGCAGGGATGTCACGGATTGTTGGGTGGTCTGGCTGTGACCCTGAATGCCAAATCTCTTCTCCAAGTGCACCCAAACCATCCCCTCTTGGAGCAGTTCTGGGATCAGTCAGGATCTGCTCAGCCAGGATTTTGGAGGAGGAATTCCAGCCATGGAGTCTCGGGTGGGGAATTCCTCCCTTAATCCACATTTATTCCAACTCACACCGATCATGGGACAGCCCAGGGCTCTGGCTGGAAGTGGGAAGGTTTTTAAGGAATATCTTGGTGCTTCTTTCCCCTCGTGGAAGGGGCAGTTTAGATGTTTTTTGAATTATTTCTTAATACAAGGTTGGGGTTTTTTTCAGGGTCTAAAATCTGTGCCTGTTCTGATTCTTCCTCAGCTTTTCCTTCATTTCCCATGCTGAGGTTTTTAAGGAGGAAATTCATAGCCTTTCTGCTTTAGCCATGTGGATAAAGCAGCAGCTGAATTTTGTATTCCAAGATTGAGACAATCACTCCATGAAAATTACCTTTTATAGGTGTTCTCTTTGTCAGTAAATGGCTTTTTTTTTTCATCTGGAATATCAGGATTTGGGAATTTTAAATCAGGAGTGATGTTGCTGATTTCTATGTGGTGTTTTTTGGGACAGGATTAAAACATTGACCTCAGGTCACTTTTAGGATAATTGTTAAATGATGGAGAATAACCAAGGGAGGAGACAGTGATTGAGCAAGGCTGAGGAATTCCTCCTGGAATTCTTCACTGGGCATCCCCCCCAACCTTTCCTGCTCTGCAGCTCCCATGGGATGGCTTCAAACCAGGAATTTTGCCATGTGAGGCTGCAGATCCAGGGCAAGAACAGCCCCTCTGCCTCAGAGTGGGGCTCTTTCCAGCCAAAATTCAAATAAAAGCAGAAATTGCAGCTGTGTTGTCCCCCCTGGTGTTTCCCAGCACAGTGTCCATGTCCATAAATCCCAGTTTTCCATGTTGTCCGTGCTCCAGAGAAGCCTGCGGGGTTCTGTGGTGTCCCCGTGCCCGTGGCAGCTGCGGAGCCTCCGGATCCCAGGGATCCTGGGGATCCTGGGGGATTCCTGCTGCTCCCAGGGATCTCTGGGATCCTGTGGGATCCTGTGGGATCCTGAGGATCTTGGGGGATTCCTGCCTGCTCTGTGTGGATCTTGTGGGATCCCCTGGGCCCCATGGGATTCCCTCCTGCTCCCTGTGGATCCTGTGGGATCCTCTCTGATGCCCTGGGCCCTGTGGGATTCCCTCCTACTCCCTGTGGATCCTGTAGGATCCTGTGGGATGCCCTAAGCTGTGTGGGATTCCCTCTTGCTCCCTGTGGATCCTGTGGGATCCTCTCTGATCCTCTGGGCCGTGTGGGATTCCCTCCTTCTCCCTGTGGATCCTCTGGGATCCCGTGGGATCCCCTGGGCCCTATGGGATTCCCACCCTCTCCGTTCAGATCCCCTGGGTCCCTCAGGATCCCTTGGTTCCCTCAGGATCCTCTGGATCCTGCAGGATCCCTTGGACCCCTCGGGATCCCTTGGTTCCCTCAGGATCCCTTGGTTCCCTCAGGATCCCTTGGTTCCCTCAGGATCCCTTGGTTCCCTCAGGATCCCTTGGTTCCCTCAGGATCCCTTGGTTCCCTCAGGATCCCTTGGTTCCCTCAGGATCCCTTGGTTCCCTCAGGATCCCTTGGTTCCCTCAGGATCCCTTGGTTCCCTCAGGATCCCTTGGTTCCCTCAGGATCCCTTGGTTCCCTCAGGATCCCTTGGTTCCCTCAGGATCCTCTGGGCCCCTCAGGATCCCCTGGACCCCTGAGGATCCCTGAGAGCCCCGGGCAGTTCCCGCCCGCTCCGTGCGGATCTCTCCAGAATTCCCGGTGCCGGGAGAGCCGGGGGAGGATTTGGGGATTTTGCACCATAAAGCCTCTGTTTTGTTTTCAGCATTCTTCCATGCTGGGCAGTGTTTTTGGGGACTCCTATTATGAGCAGCAGATGACAGCTAGGCAGGCTAATGCCCTCTCCCACCAGGTGAGCAAATTCATCTCGGGCCTGCCTCGGCCTCTCCCACATCAAATTAATCCCAATTAATTCCCAATTAATTTTCTGTCACGTCCCCGTTCTGTCCATGTAGAGTTTTCCTTCTTTTTGTTGGTCTTACTCGGCAGTTTCTTGTTTCCTTTGGTTTTCCCCCCTTCCCTCTCCCTCTTTGTTCCTCCCTTCCCTTCAAAAAAAGAGAAATCAATTAAAAAAATATAATAATGAAGCTTTTAAAAATTCACATAATGCCAGGCAGCTTTTAAAAGGGAAAAGAGTGAAAAAAAAAAGTTAAAACAACGAAAATCAGCTTGAAAAAAGGAAAAATAAAGAAGTTTGGAAGTGGAAATAGTGAGAATGTTAAAATGGAAGTGAGCTTTGAAAGGGAAAAATAATGAAAAGAAGTTTTTAAAATAATGGAAAACTATAAAAAGGAAAAATAGTGGAATATGAAAGCGGAAAAAGAAAGAAAATTTTAAAATCCATTTTAAAAAGGAAAAACAAGGAAAATGAGGTTTTAAAATAGTGGGAATTAAAAAAAGGAAAAAGAAAGAAATTTGAAAGAAGAAAAATACGAAGATTTTAAAATAATGAAAATTCATTTTAAGAAGGAAAAATAAGGAGAAGAAACTCTTAAAGTAATGAAAACTGTAAAAAGAAAAATAATGACACTTGAAAGAGGAAAGATACTGAAAATCTTTAAGTAATGAAAATGCATTTTTAAAAGAAAAAATAATGAAAATATATTTTTAAGATAATGGAAATCAGATTTAAAAAGTAAAAATCAAAAAAGACATTTTTAAAATAATGATTTTTTTTCGAAATGAAAATTTTATCCAGGAAATTATGAAATTAATTAAATTTTAAAACAACAAACCAAAATATTTAAAATAACAAAAACAATTCTGATGAAATCTGAAATAGAGAAAATTTAAAATTTCAATGAAAATACATTGAAAAAAATTAAAATAAGTAAATATTTCAAGCTCCACATTTCTGGCTGGAGTTACAAATGGGAAGGTGATGATGGGAGTGACTCGGAAATTTGGGAATAATCTGGTTTGGATTCGATAAATCATGGAACACTCCATCCCGGGATGTGTTCCTAGAGGGAATTCTGCTGGGCAGAGACCTCAGGGCGAGCCTGAATTCCCTTTATTTTCCTTTCACACCTCCCTTTTCTTTCGTTCTCCCGTTGCCCACGCCCCAGTTGGATTCGTGCCTCCCCCTCCTCTGAATTGGGCAGGGAGATCCCGGGAATCTCGGGCCGAGCGCCCCTTTTTGAGCAAGGAAAGATGAATTTGTTTGCCTGTCTCTCGTGCCGTCCTCGAGCCGTGTCCCTCCCCCCTCCCCGGCATTCCCGAGGCTTGGAATTAACGCTTCCCGTGGCGTTGCCCTGCAGCTGGAGCAGTTCAACATGATCGAGAACGCCATCAGCTCCAACAGCCTCTACAGCCCCTGCTCCACCCTCAACTACTCGCAGGCTGCCATGATGGGACTGACGGGCAGCCACGGCAGCCTGCAGGACTCGCAGCAGCTCAACTACTCCAGCCACGGCAACATCCCCAACATCATCCTGACAGGTGGGAGCCCCCACAGGTGGGAACACTGACAGGTGGGAGCCCTGACAGGTGGGAACACTGACAGGTGGGAGCCCTGACAGGTGGGAACACTGACAGGTGGGAACACTGACAGGTGGGAGCCCTGAGAGGTGGGAGCCCTGATAGGTGGGAGCCCTGAGAGGTGGGAGCCCCGATAGGTGGGAGCCCTGAGAGGTGGGAGCCCCCACAGGTGGGAGCTCTGACAGTTGGGAGCCCCCACATGTGGGAGCCCTGACAGGTGGGAGCTCTGACAGTTGGGAGCCCTGACAGGTGGGAGCTCTGACAGGTGGGAGCTCTGACAGGTGGGAGCCCTGACAGGTGGGAGCTCTGAGAGTTGGGAGCCCTGACCGGTGGGAGCTCTGACAGGTGGGAACACTGACAGGTGGGAGCCCCGACAGGTGGGAGCCCCGACAGGTGGGAGCTCTGACAGTTTGGAGCCCCCACAGTTGGGAGCTCTGACAGTTGGGAGCCCCGACAGGTGGGAGCCCTGACAGATGGGAGCCCCGACAGGTGGGAACACTGACAGGTGGGAGCCCCCACAGGTGGGAGCCCCCACAGGTGGGAGCCCCCTGCCACGCTGGGCTGGGACAGGGATTGTCCTCCTCCTCACCTCTGAGGGCCTCGAGGTGTTGGAGAGTCCCCCAGTTGGGATACAGGGGTGGGAGGAGGTTTGAGGGGCTCTGGTCCCGAGGGCGGCTCTGTTCTCTGCTCTGGGAGCAGGGACAGCACCCAAGGAATGACCAAAAGCTGTGTCAGGGGTTTGGGATGGACACCATGGAAAGGTTCTTCTTCCAGGGAACTCTGACCAGGCTCCCCAGGGAACGGTCCCGGCCCCGAGGCTGCCAGAGCTCTGGGAGAATGCTCTGGGACAGGCTGGGATTGTTGGGGTGTCTGCAGGGCCAGGAGCTGGATCCATGATCCTCCTGAGCACCTCCCAGCTCAGGATAATCCTTAATTCCATCATCCCAGCCTTGCGGTTTCCTTCTGTTGAGCCATAAGGGAAAAAGGGATTGTTGCTGTTGAGGGGTTTGTTTCAGCTGGGCTGTGGTGCCAGTCCAGGTGTGTGCCCCAGTGCCCAGCTCACCTGTAAGCCCAGCACACAGGCAGAGCACCAGTTTTCTACACACTTATCCTGGCTCTGAATTCCCTGGATCCTCTGCCAGGGCAAGGAAAAGCCAAAGTCCTCCCTCTGCTCAGCCCAGGGTAGCCAGCAGAGGGTTGGAGTGTCACATATGGTGGCCAATCTGGTCACAGTTGGATTTTGGAAACAATCCCTGCCCAGGGATCGCTGGTGGCAGTGGTGGAAATTGAGGTTATTGCTCCTAAACGTGAGGGAGAGAAAAGAGACTCAAGTGACACCAAACATCCAGGCCTGAATGTTGGGTCGTGTTTGGTGGTTTGGGGATGCTGGGAGGAATCTGAAATCTGAAGGAAGGTGGATGTTGCTCATCTGAGAGCTTGGTAAACGTTCCCAGGGTTTTTGGGAGCTGTTCCCTGACTTTCCCACTGGTGTTTGACCGCCGTTCTGTTCCCCGCAGTGACAGGAGAATCCCCCCCCAGCTTATCAAAAGAACTGACCAGCTCCTTGGCAGGAGTGGGGGACGTCAGCTTCGACACGGATTCCCAGTTCCCTCTGGATGAACTCAAAATTGACCCTTTGACCTTGGATGGACTGCACATGCTCAACGACCCCGACATGGTCCTCACCGACCCCGCCACAGAGGACACGTTCCGGATGGACCGGCTGTGAGCTCCGGCCGGCACCGCCCGGAGGGAGGAGCCCTCCCGGAGCAGCTGCTCCGTGTCCCCCTGTACAATGAGTAACCACAGCTTGTTGTTCTGAGCTTGCCGCGCTGCCGAGCCCCCGTCCCCGTGGCGCCCAGCGATGTCACCCCCGAGCCGCTCGTTGCCGTCCAGCAGTAAGGAGTTGTCCGGTCTCCCGGTTTTCCATCGGCCTTTCTCCTCTCCAGAGCCCCCTGTCCCCCAGCGAAGCTCCGGCGGGCCCCTGTCCGTGTCTGCTCTGCTCACAGAAGGGCTGGGGGCGGCGGGCAGGGGCGGGAGGTGCTGGCAGACACCGACCCGGGCGGGAGGGGCGGCCCCTCCTCTCTCCCTGCGCCCTTCCCCGGAGCTGTGGCTCTGCTTGGTGCCGCCGTTCCTCCCTCCAGGTGCCGTGCTTGTCCCCAGGTGTGTCCCCAGCCTCTTGTCCCTCCCTTGTGCCCCAGCGATCCCGGCAAAGCGGAGCCGCCGCCGGCCACCAATCCCAAAAATCCACTTTAAACACTATTTTTTTCCAAGCTTTTTATGGTTTTTTTTTTGTTTTGTTTTTCTTTTT
>VZRX01023125.1:104407-139753 GCA_013398075.1 Notiomystis cincta | reverse complement strand
TAATATATAATAATAAAATGTATCGCAGAGTGCTTTCTTAAAGGTGAAGTGATGAAGAGAGAAGAGAGTCTATCTTTACATTCAATAAATTTTTCTAGATTTGTAGACATTACCAGGTTTGAAAGACAGAAGTCTTAAACTAATTTCTGATAAGTGGGCATTAATTTGAGGTTGCAGCTCATCACAGAAGCTCTGTTTTCCTAATTGCACAATTGATGGTCTTCAAATGGCTGCATATTTTCTCTCAACTTCTCTTTCTCCTTATTAGAAAGCCAAGAAAGCTGAGAAAAAGTCATTCTTCAGGAAAATTGCATCTTCCAGACTAACTCAGACATGGAATTTCAGGCATAATCAATTAGAAACCATCTTGCTGAGAATTGCTGTCATGTCCAGATCACCACAGGTCCTGAGCTCTGCCAATGTACAAAATAAGTACAATACACAAGAGAACACAGAAGTGTTCTCATTAGCAAATCAATACAGCAAATGGATGAAGTTTTGTGCCTTAAAATTAATGGTGGAAAGCCACATCATTAACTTGGAATGAGATTTTCTATGGTCTGTAGTCTCAAGTTAGTCTTCAAATATACATCAATATTTGTGAAGAAATCTGATGTCTAATATATAAATTTTAACTCGTTATAGGTACATCCACAAATAAAAAAGACTACCCTTTTTTGACTTTTCCAACATGGGAAAATCCATATGAGCCACTCTTGTTTCAGGTAAGATGAATGCTGTAGCAAGATTTTGACTAATAGATAGCTATTTCCTTTCACTTTGACTTAGAGAGTTTAACACTATTTTGTTGTAAATTAACATTATTAGATGATGACCTGATAAAGAAATTATGCTCATCCTTTACCCTATATGTTGCTCTGAGAAATAGAAATATTTTTGAGCAAGTGCAATGTCCCAAAAAAGAATTTATTTTCATGTTACCACCCTCCAAATCAGTGTATTCAATCAATTCAACCATAAAGCTTTTAAAAAAGAGACAGATGCATAGAGAACTGTTCTTACATATGTAAGGGATTGCCAAAATCAGAAGCAATTTTTAATGCTGAAGTCACACTTAAGCTCCATTCTTCAATCCTGAATAAACTACTTTGAAATTAAGATGTATTAGACCATGAGGACCCAAAGTAGGCACTGGGAAATGAAATTGCTGTCTCTGAGTTATTAATATGTCACTTTTCTTTAATGCAATTCATTTAATGCTTTTTTTTATATATACAAAATTTGAAATAATCCCATCATTCAGTTAAAAGAATAAAAGTACAGCAATTCCCAGCTATAAAGTAAAGGACTTAAAGAAATATCAGAAGTTTAAAAGTTCACGAGCTTCATTGCATTTCTGAAACTGGCACAAAATATACTTTTATCCAACTAACCATAATTACTTCAGTACTCATTTCAGGTTCTTGCATTTTCAGATTTCACTATGGCACCACCCTTCCACAAAAATTTTATGTGCTTACATAATTAGATCCCAAAGGTATGGCCTCTTAGCTTTCAATGCCAAATACAGGGAAAAAAAATGCAAATACATCATACAATTTTACATCTATTAAGACCAGGTTAGGGTTTCGATAGCTTTTCACCTTAGAGCCATTAGAAAGATTCCATATGGTACATAAGAAGCTCTTAAGAAATTGCACTGTGATATGTCAATGGAGTATTGAGCTCTGCATGAATTCTAGAGATAAATGTGAAGATCTACTGCAGTGGGAGTTGCACTCCCTCTACACTGCTTGATGGAAACTAGTGGGGAAAAAGTAATAAATTCAGTGCCAAAACCAAGAAAGAAGGAGTGGGACTGAAATGCCCTCCTCTTGTCAGATTTTGATACTATAAATTTCAAGAAAAAGAACCTTAATCTAAGTCAGCTATCAGTAAACTATCAGGGGGAAAATACTGTAAAGACCTATTGCAGTTGATAACTTCCTTTCTCCCCTCTTCAGGAGACATTAGTGTAATCCCCAGTACCTGATCCTAAAAGTATTGGGGAAACAGAATCCTGTCAGTGGCTTGAGCTTCTCGTGAACCTGATGAGAAACTGATTGAGGTCAGGGATACCTTTCTCATCTCCAACCACAATCCTTCATTTCCCTTGGGTAGAGATGAAAACAAAATCTCTGTGCTACAGCCTCCCAGGGGCTGGGCAGTGAAGCCATGGTTAAAATCCAGAAAGGCAGGCAGCCCCTCGATCTTCAGGTCATGGCCCGAGACACCCAGGAGAGCATCCAGTGCAGAACAGACCCAGGTGTGAATAACTGCAGCAAGAACTTTGCAGTTATGTAAGTGAAGATTCTCCTTAAAAATTGTATGACTTTCACTGTTACTTCTCCACACTTTACAGACACTTCACTACATAAGAAGATTATCTATTAGCATCCTAATAATTATAATAATTATAATAGCCACGTATGCCAGTGAATAAAGGCTCTCAGAAGCAGTACTGTTCTGTAGGAACAGTTAAAAAAAAATACACTTATTCAGCTCAGCAAAAACAGAGGTTTAAATCCACCTCTTCACACAGTCTTGATCCTCTACAGGTTCAACGTTTCCACTGAACTAATTCACCCTTCTGATGAGCAGCAGCAAAATTGTGGTGCCTGGAAGAGATCTTTTCTGTGATGGCTGTTTCATGCAGGGCATGTAGCCTCGGGACTTGTCAACTAAAAACTACTGCACTTGCCCACTTCAGGTTTACTCTTCTGTAGAGAGATCTTCTTCAGGTCACTACAGTAAAAATTGGGCAGTTCATGGATGGTTATCTCTCATTGAGAAATAAGTGTCCTACACCACAGATAAGGAGAAGAAGAAACAAACATATTTATCTCACAGAGTTGACAGGTGGTGATTCAACATTTTCTCTATCTTATTTGTTTTCACATAATGCTGCAACACACAGTGTGAGCCAAGTTTTCTGCAATGTTGCCAGCAATTAGCAAGATGATAGTCAATCCCAGAAGTTACACCAAATGAGTTCCAAGAATAAATAAAGAAGTAAGGAGTGAAGTTTTATTTGTGGAAACTTCTTGCTACTGTGAAACAAAACAACAAACCCAAAGCATTCTCAAAAATAACAATTCACAAGTCATGAAATAGAGCTTGAACTTGGTCAAAAAAATCCAGACAACCTGTTCATATGTAGAAGAATATGAAGTGAAAGTGCTTGATGTGCAATGAGTAACAATCTGCTCTGTTTTCTTGCCCTGTGAAGATCTCAAGTACAATTTATTGTGTATACAGCTAGAAGAAAATATATATTCAGTAAGGATTAGGAATGAAGGACATGAGGCTTTCCCCTCTTCCTCTTTTTGTATCAGTATGTCTGATTTTCTGTACGTCTTGGGCAGAGCATCTATTCAAAGGCCATGAGGGCAGAGATTGCATCTGCTCAGATAAATCTTTCTCTAAGGAGTAACAGTGAAGCAGCACTGTATTTAAACAGTGTCAGTAGCTAAGTAGTTCAGAGAAAGAAAATACTTGTGTGATGTCTGTTAATGATGGAGATGGGAAAATGCTGCCATCTTTACATCCTCTCTGTTATTCTGACAACTGTGAGCAGAAGCAGCAGCAGCAGCACAAAGCCAAAAGAAATTAATGGTCAAAAATAAAGGCAGGCAAATTCTGTACATGTTTTCCTTGAACAGAGGTAATTTATTAGTATTGTATATGAATACCTCATTTTTGGCTTTGCTGTTGGGGTTTTTTGTTTGTTCTTATTTTTTTTCACATACACACATGAAGTATTTCATACTTTGCATAATGATAAATCCTTAGAAGCAGAAAGACAGTCATGGAACAGAACAGTCACTTGTTCTCCCTGGGACACCTGGGAGTAGCAATCATATTTATCTTATTTCTGGTTATTTATACAGAAGGAACTGTGATAACTACAGTGACTGAGGGATACCCACTTCAGAACATCCCACAAATTTGCAACAAAGCTGGTTTTTGGACACTTACAGAAGAGAAGAAGGAACAGAGAACCCTAAACAAACACTGCAGATATTAACTTCAAGAAAAAAAAAAAACAAAAAAAAAACAAAAAACAGCTCTCATGCCTGTAGAACCTTCCAGGACTGAGCAGTATCAACTTGCTGTCAGACACCAAACCATGGTAACCTGTCCAGTCTCCAGTCCCTGGACTAGGTAAAGCAGAGCAAGTCCATCAAGCCCTGTAGCATTTCATGCTCTACAAAAAGGGCAACTCCACCTTTCAAATGTTTTGGATTCTGATAATTTAAAGCCATGAAAATTAATTACAGGACAGTAAATCTATGTCTATATCTGATTAGAGCAATGTAAAGATTTAGGGATGCCTGAAAATCTCACAATAGCACTGCTGTACAATTTGCAACATTTCTCATTTGCTTTCACACACACTCTAATAAGATCATTTCTGCTTCAGTTTCCTGAGTGGGAGTTCCCTGAGGACTGGATTTCATTATCAGTTTTGATGGCTCAATGCTTTCAACCTTCAGCTTACATCCGGACAAAGCATACAGTGAAGAATAATAATACAATAAATGTCCTGTCATAGCTTACTGACAAAGCACAATGATCTAGTCTTTGTATGCTTTTCAATTTTACAGAACAGTTTTTATTATGTTACTTGTATTCATGTTATGCATCATAGTCTTTATTTTTCATATTTCTCATCTCAGTCATTCAAAAACCATTAGGCAAATCCCCATACTGTTAAAGCCACTTTAAAAACAATTATTTTGAAAATAAATTAATTCTAAATTCCTTCTATGTGCTTATGATCTGTCACGCCTTTCAAGTTCAAATGCCTTATGTTCAATGTACAGACACAAGGGTTTTGTTTTAAAAATTTAGAAAGAAGAATCCAGGGACTGGGAATCCAATAAAGTCCATAATTGTACTTTTTAGATAACAAGGAATGGTAATAAAACTTCTTGTCTCTTTCCTCACCAAAGGATTCTAATCATGTGTAGGTTTCACCCAACCTCAATTAAGGAAGAAATTTCAGAATCAGAGTCCAACCAAGTGGTAGAGTGGAGATGCACATCAGTAACTCAGGAGACACAAAACATTTTAAAAACAGTGTCCAGAGTGAAACTGAGCCACTCTGAGCTGAGGCTGTAATTATTAATCTGTGGAACAAATATCTCTAATGATGTGAATGTAAATTATTTAGCCTTTTCCTCTCCACAATAACAGAGAAACACCCAAATATGAAGATGAGGAGACAAGACTCTAATTTTATGCATATTTTTCCTCTCAACTTTTACATGTTTTTTAAAATGAGGATATTCAGATATCTTTGTAAGCGTATCAGAAGGCAATTGAGGATAAACTAATTTAAAATTTGTTGAGCATTAAATTTAAGAGGTAGATATTTCTCAAATACCCCTCAGTACATTAGTTTGTACACTGATCTCAGAAACAGAGCTTTATTCTCTTGTTTCTCACCAGACTTTTATTCATTCTACCACTGGAAATGTCTCCCCCTTTCTCTGCATCACCTCTTATGAAGAGTCTGTGCTAGGCAAATCATTTTTCTAACCACAGGATTAAAAGAAACAAACAACGAAAAAATCATGCATCCCCAGTAAGTTGTATAGAATGGAATACTCATCCTGGAGATAACAGTAACTTTAAAAAAAAACCCTACTTTTTTTTTTTTTTTTTCCAGGAGATCATGTGACAAACTCTTTTACTGTGACAAAATCTGATAAGAAACTAGAAAACTTCAATGAAAAGAGAATATGTGATTCTACTATAAAGGCCAAATCTTTAATGGCAGTCATAACATTCATGCTAGCAAATTAATGGGTGTTGGAAACATTCCCAGACACTTAGGCCAAATGACCTAGAGCACCCTGAATAAATGCTCATGAGCTGCCTTAGCATCCAGAAGTGAATGGCTTCATGCTCCCTTCATTTCTCCCAGGGATTGTTCCTAGAACATTTCACTACTGAACCTCACACTGAAGAATTATTTGTGAAAAGACAAGTTTAAACAGTTTAGAAGCACAGTCCATAATGATCCTGGTCACTGTTCTTCCAGGGCAAATCATCAGACTGAAGAAAGACCTCCACACAGTTCCTAGGTCCATCTGGAGAACCATTTCTTTGTTGGGCTTTCCTCATAAGGTGGTAAAGCAGAAGAAGAAGAAGGTCTGAGTGGGGCAGTAAGAACAGTCAGATTTCAAGAACACAGTCTACAAGCAGATATTTAAAGTGTTTCAGCTAGGAAAGCCTAAAAAGAGACATCACTAGAGCTTTCAAGAGTGACACAAGAAAATTATGTTGCACTTCTGCAACTGATAAGTCAGTAAGATGTAATTTCTGACATAGAAGATATTTAGGTTGGCCCTTGAAGAACAAAAGAAGTATAAAAAATTTTAAAAAAACTATTAAATGCTTCTCTAGACATCACATTTATTGACACAAGAAAATCTATCACTGGATGTTTGTAAATAAAAGATTAGGTTTCATTGGGAACAATTTAGGTAGGGTCAGTGTTATCTGTAGACAGGCTAATGGTCTAGACTGTCTTCTTCAGCTCTACTCCATCCCTGCTTTTTATGACCTACTTTGTACTTTCTTTTCCCAGATTCTTAGAGATAACAGTGCAGAAAAGATATAGTTAATGTCACTTCAATTTAGGAAAAGAAAATCTACCTGTACATAATTTTCCTTTATTTAATTTGGAGTTAGAACTCCAAAGTTTTTAGTAGGAAACATAGAAAACAAAAATGTAACTTTTCTATTTTTTTTTTTTTAGAATAAAACATTAACTTTACTTCTTCTCTCTCTCGCTCTCTCTCTCTCTCTTTAGGTTTTTTAATTCTCCTTCATAGTTTTGGGACACAGATCTCCCAGAAGACAAACTGTCTGTCCTACACTGGCAGCAGATATCACTCTTACAGTATCATCTTATTTCAACAACATTGAATAAACAGAATGAGTTGCTGCAGTTTTTTCCTTCCAAGTCCTAAGGGTACCAAGAATGTGTTGAAACAAGAATTGAATTAACAAAAAAAAACTACTATGAAGAAATTTTCCCAAGCACTTTTGGAGTTTTGCTGTGTGTACAATAGAGCAAAAATGTCAAAAGACTCATCTGTCTGTTTCTACCTCCATCCTCTCCACATTCCCTACCCACAATACCCACACTTGCTGAGGGTCACCAGGACATTTCCCAGCTAAGCTTGTTTGGCCTTATCATTTTGCAGATTTATTTCTCTTATTTTTGTCCACATAGTGTGTCGCAAACTGTTTCTTAAGATCTGCATGTGCTGTGTTAAGGTGTCTTTAGGGTAGTTGGTAAAAACCAAAGAATTCCATGTTTGCATAGAGGTTTAATTGATTGTCCTTTATGTCTCACCCTTTTCTGACTTGAAAGTCAGATGGTTCCCAAGGGGAAACCCGAGTTCCCACATTTCACTGTCATGCTGGTGCAAAAGAGAGGAGATCAATGAAATGCACCTGGTTGAAGGTGAACATATCTTTGTCCCTGCTGCCCAGCAGCTTCATACCTTGTGGTCTGAGATAAGGATATCCTGCCCAAGCAGGACAAGGGCTTGTAGGGAAGCTGAGGATGACTGAACAGAACCAGTGAAATGGATGCTTGGAAAACTGAGGGACTAGATTGAGTGACCAGGCTCTGGATACCCTTCCTGCAACCATTTTACTTTGGCCAGTAGCCTGACTGCTCCCAGGAGAGTAGAATCTTCATAAACCACCTTCCAAAAGACTGCAAGACTCTTGAGAATAGCCAAATAAAATCTCATCCAAAAACTAACATCAGCAAGCATAAAAACAAATGCATACACAGACTTGATTTTGGAAAGATTTTGGATCCCTTGGGCACAGCCTTGAGAATTCTCAATAATTATGCCACAACCCAAATATTAAATACAAATTATATGATCGACAGTTCTCATCATGTAGAAGAGTCAAGATAAATCAGGTGTAATGTCTCCACAATGCTTTCTGTATACATTTCAAACATGAAAACTTATTTTAAAAAACTTCCTCTTTGTCATTTCCCTTTTCTTAAATGAGCATACTGACATTGATAGAATTAGAATCAAGTGTCAATTAAGTGTCTGACCTTGAAAAGGTTACAGAAGTAATGCCATGAATGTATTAAGCATTTTTTACTCATCTCAGCAGGCACGATACTATGAATTATGTAAAAATGAACATCAATTTTTCAAAGCAATAGATGTGACACCACTATATGGTGAAAACAAAGTACTTACATTAAATGAGACATGTAGTTGGTCCAAACTAATGTGATCTAAACAGTCTTCGCTTAAAATATTTATTAGATAGAGAAGATTCCATAGCTGCACTTCGCAGTACACATTTTGTAAGCAATCATTTCCCATGGTATTTAATGTAGTTATTCTGATGCTGATGTTTTAGCAACTTGACAGCCAGGACAGATTTCACCATTACTGGACTCAGGCCACTAATGCATCTCTGTTTGTGTGGACTGTGTCTATTTCACAATTTTATTCAATTTGCAGGACATCAGAATGATGAAAAAAAATTGAAATAATGTCACAGAATCTAAATTTTAACCTCCTTTTACAGAAAAAGAAATGATAAGCAATAATTTTAACAGGGTTTTTGGTCACTAAACATTTACTAGGACACTGAAAATATTACCTAATGGACAGCAAGTCTTTGTATGCATTTTAAGAAATAAAACTCACTTTAACCACTATGGTTTCTGCTTTCTTTCACAGGAATGTTATTGCACATCATAGTCAGGACAGTCATACTCAGTCAGCAAAAGAAAACAAAGCAAAATATAAGTCTCTCAGAAAATTTCTCTTTTCTTCACAGATTAGTTCTTGGCCTGAGAAAAGCAAGAGTATGTCAAAATTTTGGTATCATACTCAAAATTTTCATCCTTAAAAATATCTCCATTTTCTTGGGTGCTAGTAAATTTCTTCACCAAAACCATAGTCAAGCATTTCCACCAAAAGGGCTGTCAAGCATTGGAACAGGCTACCCAGGGAAGTGCTGGAGTCACCATCCCTGGGGGTATTTAGAAGATGTGTAGATGTGGCACCTGGGGACTCCACAGTTTAGTGGAGGACTTGGCCGTGCTGGGTTACAGTCGGACTCAATGCTAGAAAGATCTCTTCCAAACTAAATAATTCTGATGATTGTTAATCAATTTGGGTTTAAGATTTTTCTGTATCTTGTATTTGTACCTTGTATTTTGTTCCCCAGCACTATGAGAACAAATAAATTTTTAGAGTATTTTAGGAAAATAGTTCCACTTTAAAACTACCTTGGACATTTAGAAACTTATATCTCCATAACTTATAAACTGGTCATTGATTACAGTCATCATGGATGTTTTACCCAAAAAGAATCCATCATTTTTCAAAAGTAATGGTTGTACTTAGGAGCCAACAACAGCAAGCTACACTACAGTTGAAAATAAGCAAATGACACCTCTCTCTGCATTTGGAGTATAAAATAATACAAATTCTTATTAATAATAATGTATTCACTGATGACAGGACAGGAGTTACATGCTAAACATACAAATATAAAAAAGAATTATGCTGTTCCTTTAGGATAAACTTGAAACAATATCAGATAACAGCCCCAAGATTAATTTAGTAACACCAAAGCTGCAAAACTGTAAAGAAATATAAAGTCAGAATCATAGACATTGCCTCTGAATCACATACTGATTTATCAAGATTTCTGGAAAATAGGTGATTTCTAAGCTTAACTTTAGCAATATTTTATAGTTTCACCTAAAAGCTGTCATGTCTGAATAGCTTTATATGTATTTTTTAAATATAGATATGTTTTAAATGTATTTGTATATGTATACATGAAATTATACATATACTCATACGTGCATACATAACAAACACATACAATATTCAATTGCACATAGTCTCCATGCTGTCTCAGACAGACATTCCAATGCAATTACTTTAAGCTGTTGTGGTTCACTGGGACTGTTTAACCCAGGAAAGAGAAAGCTCAGGGGAGCATCTCATCAATGTGTATAAGCACAGGCAGATATTTAGGGGCAAAAATACAGAGCCAGGCTCTTCTCAGTGGTGCCCAGTGATACGAAAAGAGGCAACTGACAATTCCTATCAGAAAGAAGAATAGATCCATTGGAAACCCATTTATGGAGTATTTCATTCAATATGGAGATTTAGAGTTAAAAAATAAATATAGACGTCAAATTTTTAGAAGCTTCATAGCTCTTTAGCACTAATCACCATTTTCGTGGAATTATATAACACAATATGTTTTTAGTTTGCAGAAGACATCATGTTGAGCATTGTTAGAACACTGAGGCTGCATGCCTAATTAAGGATGCAATTCACAGAAAAGCAGGGTATTAAACAAATTTAATGGCACATATTTGTGTAACTAATGATAGCATTGATTTTTCAGTAGTTTAGCTTTTGAACATAGGGCAGCTGGCTTACTGTTATGTATAGTTTTAGCATAGTGCTACAAGTATTCATCATGAGCAACAAGCAAAATAATTACTTTTGAGACAGGGGAACTGAGGCTGTAAATATTGAAGTAGCAACGCAAGGTTTTAAGAAAATGCCTGAGGGATATATAACATAAATAAACTTCAATAAATCCTCATTGCAAAAGGTGTTCTACTTCTTGTAGTGTACCAAGTGCTTTCACAGATACTCAGGATAGGGAAAAAAAACTTCCAGTACCTATCTGGACAGGAATCACTCAGTTGTTAAAGGACAGACACACACTACTAGCCATATAAAGCTATTTTTTATCCCTCAGAATCACTGGGCTGAGGTTAGATGATCACTGCCATGTCTCCAAGCACTACCTCACCATCCTGGAATACTAATCTGGAATGGTAAGGCATGTGAGGAGGGCACAATGTGATTTCTGGCATGGATGACAGACCAAGGGGGTCTCAATGCCCTGAGACAGAGGAACATGACTGCGAGAATGATCAGGTCACAGCTGACCCTGAAGTTTTGTAGAATTGTTGCTCCAGCTGGATCTTTACAGATAATATGGAGCATGATGGGGTCCATCCAAGAATCCTCAAAGGGATGGATAATATCATTGCAAAACCTCTCTTGATGATTTTTGGGCAGTCCTGGGAATTCGGAGAGGTACCAGCTAACTGGAAGCTGGTGAATGTTGTCCCAGTTTTTAAAAGGGCAAGAAGGAGAGCCCCAGAAACTACAGCCTTTTTAGTCTCATTTCACTGCCTGGTAACATTATGGATGAGATTGTTCTGGGAGGTATTGAAAAACACCTGAAAGACAGCACAGTCATCAGTCACAGCCAGCACTTCGTGAGGGAAAAGTCCTGCTTACCAAAGCTGACTTCCTTTCATAACAAGGCAACCCACCTGGCTGATCAAGGGAAGCCAGTTGATGTAATCTTTCTGGGTTTCAGTAAAACTTCCCATACTTTCTCTCACAGTATCCTTCTGGATAAAATGCCCAGCACATAGGTGGATAAAGACATCCTGGATGGGTGAGTAACTCGCTTGTGGGTCAGTTGCAACCCTCTGGGAACCCTCTGGGATGATCCTCATTGTGGTGGGTCCTAACATTGCCCCTTTTCTGTTAGACAGCTTATTACATACAGCCACTGAAGGAATGCTCTTCCCCACATAGCCAAAGTGTGAGGCTCACACCTAACCATGGGTGGCAAGTGCCATTATGAGCGTCCCAGGCATTCCCAGAGGAATAACAGATCTGGCCAAAGACTTGCTGGAGCCTGGGTCTTTCTCAAGCAGGGTTAGGTGATCAGGTGAGGCACCCTTGGGTAGGTCAGGAACCACGAATCACTTCTCCAGTTCCTCAGTAATCTCTCTGGTTGCACCACCTGAAATCTTTACATTTGTAATGGCTACAAAACTGCTGCACACTGTACCAGGTCTCAGGCAATAAACTGTAAAGGGCAGTTCTCAGCTCCTACAGCAGAAAATTGCAAGTAAAGCAATGCACAAAACTCCATAAGTAGAAATAATTAATGAAGACAATTATAATAAATTTGAACTTTTTTTCAATTACAAGGGTTGAATCCAATTACTATTGTAACAGATAGTTAAACCAGTTTTATTCTCCAGCCAGAAAACACGATGACAGCCTCTTTTTCTAAAAAACAGCTCTTCTATAAATAAATAAATAGAAATTAAATATTAATTAGCCACTTGGCAATAGTATTCATTTCTACTAAAGACTAGTTAATAACCTTCCTAGGACTATAAAAACAGACTTGTATCACTGGTGAGTAACAAATTTATTTAAATTTGTTTTGCTGTTCTGGATACAATTCTGAAGGTGTCAAAAATATCCATCAAGTTTATAAGTTTATCTATATTCCTCAGCCCACCATCCCTATGTTTTTCTTTTTTTTCCCCAAACTTTGGCTGTCCTTCTGCTGTTTTTTCAAAAAGTATTTTCTTAAAACTCCAAACTCCATTTTCATACTAAGCAAGACATTATTTACAGCATACAAGAAAACTATATATAAAAGTTAGAAAATTACACTAAGTTGGAGTAACTTTAACCAAGGATAACCAGCTTCAACAGGACCTTGAATTCGAAAGGTAGTGCATATCCTAAGACCTGTCTAGCTTTGGTTACTGGTACAAAATATCTGTGCCATTTTCACATTACTTCAAAAAAGAGGAAGAAAGAAAATTAGGTGTTAAAAAACCAGCTAACAATAAAACAAAATGTAATTGTTTGGTCTAATTTCTTCTTTATAAAGAACAATGAATTTTTTTTATATGAGGTAACAACTAGTTGCATCCCACTTTCTGTACACTGAACATAAATGATGTGTTTTTAAATCACACAAAGCTTGTAAGTAGAAGCTTAATTAAAACCTTTCAGAAAACATTTCAAGCGTATAAGAAGAGGATTTTTGTATGTGTCTCATTAGAAACTGGTGCCTCTCTATTTATGGAAGATCTACACCATAAGTTCACTACAACAGGAATTAATTATCCTGAGTTTATGGTAGTCAGGTATTCAGCATACAAGGACCCATTTTGCTGGACCACACTCCCACTTAAATTCATGGAATCAAAGAAAGTCTTGACTTGGAAGAGACGTTAAAGATTATCTTGTTCTAACTACTGACTCCCCTGCCATGGGCTAGGACATCTTCCACCAGGCCAGGCTGCACAGAGCCTGCATCCAACCTGGCCTTGAGCACTTCCAGGGGTAGGGCATCAGCAGCTTCTCTGGGTGAATCCATCCCAGCTTGAAGAAAAGAGTCCAACAAAAGATTGCCTGACAGACTGACAGCAAAGGCTGGGCTTCCAGGAAACAATAGAGGCTCTTCCTTACATAGCCCTGGTAACATCACCATCTTTGCAGCCAGGCAGTTCCTCATTTAGGAAATACTTAGGAAAAAAGTAGAGCTTTTTGCTTGGCAATTAACAATTTTGGAAATAACTACAAGTTTAGACATTACTTAAATGCTTTCCCAACAAAGTAAAAACAGGAAACAGAAAAGAATTTAATTCAAGATTAGGTTAACAAATCATTATATATTAAAGCAAGACTGAGGTAAAATATAATAGAGAATACCATGCAGTATTATGACAAGTTATTTATTGCTGCTCCGTTAAGAATTTATATATGTTTTATAACCACTTTATTTACACCATCTTCATTCTCATCCTCAGAGATCATTTCCTCCTGAAACATCTCAATAAGCAATAAACACATGATAAATGAAAGTTACTGCAGCTGAAACTGTAGAAAACTTGGTGCTTTGAAAAGCTGCCAGTCATGGTGAATCAGTTCAGAGAACTTGCACTGATTAATGTTTCTGTCAGAAGAGACTGTGCCAAGGTCTGCTTTGTCATCCAGCAGAGATCAGAAGTCACTATATGGTCTTTTAAAATACAGTAGGATCTGTTGAAATATGTCTAATGTTAAAATGAAAACTAAAAGAGCCACTAGAGATTAAACCAAATACTCTGACTGCTGTACTGTCCTTGGCATCAGCAGGAATTATGCATGTGGAATCGGCAGAATAATTTAAATTATTTGCACAGTTTTCAAACTGACTGCAACAAAGTACCAAATTATTAACATAGAACCATTGAAGGGGGCAAAGTAAAGTTGTGGTACCACTAAATGAGATAACATCTAGTTCAGTTAACTTCATCAGAACATGATGTTTTCTGAAATACTGTAATCACCATTCAAAAGCTAGAAAATGAAGCGACAGATGTACTAAACTAGAATGTAATGTAATGTAATTACAACTTACATACGTGGCATAAAAGAAAACTATATATCATATCTGTGTTAGCTGTATTTTCAGAAATATTATAGAAATTCAAGCAATGTGTTTGGAAATATTTCAATCAGTGCAATGCAACAGCATTTTATAGAAATGTATTTTATTAATACATTTTAAATGGTATTTTAAACCATTATGTATAACATACTCTTTTGAGGGATAAATCTGTTTCACAGAGCTTTTCCTTTCAGTAGATAATTACTCAATGGCTTTCAATAAGAGTACTTCTATCACAATAAAATGATAATGTTTCTATTCATCCCTGCCAGGTACCTGGTCTGGCTGCAAATCTTACTAGAGTCAAATATAGTTCACAACTGATGAAAGAAGAGAAATTAGAAGAAAAAAACCCAAACACTAAAACACAAAATAAGTCCTGTCTTCTCGATTTTGCCCCATTAAACCTTTTAGACTGCCAAGAAAATTCTGTTTTTCCACTCTGATGCTATTGCAGCAAAAATAAAGTAAACATGCCATAAATTTAATTCACCTTAGAGTGCATTTTTTGCACTTACTCGTGTTTGCAAGCACCAGGGGGTTTTACTGCCAACAAAAGAAAATTTTACATTTCATGAGACTAAAAGAAATCTGCTAAAGCTTGAAAGGAATATTACTTGATGAATCTGCCAATTTCATAGTTCAGTTATTTGTCCGTTTTCAATTGCAGCAGATGTAATTTGTGTCCATGAAGTTCTGTGAAATTCTATTTCACTCTCCTTCTAATCTCCTTTTTCCACTAAATCTCAAACTACTTTTTTGCATATTCCCAACTGAACATGAAAAGATCCAAATTTCTTTGAAAATTCAATTTTGTCAAACTAAACTTGATTATCTCAATTTTTTCACTGATATTTCAGAGACAGGTACACTCCCAACACAATACATAAAAATTTAAAAATTCATTAAGGTTTTTTTTTTAAAAAAAATTCCTTTGTCCAAAAAAAGTTTTATGTTGTTTCAGAAGTCAGAACACTTATAAAAATATAATCTTTTCTGAATGAGAATATAGGTTCTGTGGTAGTCTGTTTAATATAGAGTTTTAAGAGGATTCATTATCCTCAGGTCCAGTCCAACTAATACTTTTGTACATTAGCATATAGCTTCAGAGCCACGATAAAAACATGCTTATGAAACTTCTGTATATAAAAAGTACAATTTATTACACAGATTTATATCCATCCTGAAATCATATTGTCACAGAGAAAAAAGTTCTCTTCTCCAACAACCAGAAAGTGAACTGGAGAACAAATGAGTTCAGTTCAGAAGCAATCCTTGCAGCTCACTTTTATTAGCTGCACTAAAGACTTTTAGCATTGAAAGTGATGCTGTCAGCTAAGGAGGTTAATTGCACTGATAACAACAGTCTTCTGAGGCTTCCTAACATAGATATATCTTCAAGTGCTTCTTGAAGACTTGGAAGGAGATGGTAAGATTGCTAAAACTTGGCAACCAATATATAACCTCCTTTGCTGGATAATTTGATCCCTATCTTCCTTGGTTTCTGCTTTGTTCAGCCCACTAAACTATTTCACTGCAACATTAGACACATTTATGTATCACAAGCTCTTTAAATCCCACCGAATAACAAAAGGAAGACTTTTTTCAAAGCCTCACAGATGGCCCAAAAGGCAAAGGCTTGTAAATAACAGCCCTTCTAGAAGCTGATGCAGTAGCTGGGTAGTTTCACCCTCTCAGAAGCTAGCATCATCTCCTTTGTGAATTGCTGTTCATTTCTAATACAGGGCTGAGGGATATAAGTGTGGAAAAAATTCTGAAATGGTACTAAGCTTAATAAGGCACGCATGAAACTAAGTGCCATTAGTATGAAGTGGATGTGAAAACAGAAGAAATGCCAATTTTACTGAAATGGTGTGTAGGGACACATGACTTAATCACTTTACCAAGAAATTACACAAATTTTGGACCTGCAGCTGGAGTGTAGAACAGTACATTTTTTAGGAACGATCATCTGTTTAAATTCAAAATAGACCCCAAACATCTGCTGCTTTTATCACAAAGCCAGAGAGTTATAACAGGTCACAGCCTGGAGGGAAAGGATGCTGTCCGGAGGGACCTTGGCAAACCTCATGAAGTTCAAAAAAGCAAAGGGGAAGGTCCTACACCTGCTTTGTGGCAATCCCAGACACACCTGCAGGGTGGGCAGACAAGTGACTGAGAGCAGCCATGCAAAGAAGGACCTGGGCATGATGGTTGGTGGAAAACTCGACATGAGCCAGCAGTATGAGCTCACAGCCCAGAAAGCCAAGCGAATCCTGGGCTACATCCAAGGGACCATGGCCAAGCAGGTGAGGAGGTGATTCTTCCCTTCTACTCTGCTCTTATGAGACCCAAACTGGAGTGTTGCATTCTGTTCTGGTGTCCCCAGCAGAAGAAGGACATGGAACAGGTGGGGCAAGTCCAGAGGAAGGCCAAAAAGTTGATAAGGACAGCAGAGCACCTCCTTTACTAAGACAGACTAAGAAAGTTGGGGCTGTTCAACTTGGACAAGAAAATGTTTTGTGGAGATCTCATAGCAACTTTCCAGTATCTGAAAAGATCCTACAGAGAAGCCAGATAGGGACTCTTCCTCAGGAACTGTAGCAACAGGACAAGGAGTAGTGGGTACAAACTGAAAGAAGGAGGTTTAGGTTAGACACTAGGAAAAAATTCTTTACTGTGGAGGTGATGAGAAACTGGGACCAGTTGCCCAGGGAGGTTGTGGATGCCTCAACCCTGGCAATATTCAACACTAGGTTGGATAAGGCCTCAAGCAACCTGGTCTAGGGAGTGTGTGCTCCTGTCAGGTGAGGCTGGGACTGAATGATCTTTAAGATCCCTCCCAAACCTTAACATTTTATGATCTAGACTAGATAAAGTGCTTTTCAAAGCATATGGAAACAGGGACAGTAGGTGAAAATTGTTCTGATGGGATTCATGCTTGAGGGATAATGAGGATTTATGCTTGAAAGATGTTCTGATTTGGTTTTCTTTTGTATTGGTTATGATATTTTTTAAAAGCAAGTAGCGTAGTTTTCTTCCTTTTNTCAGAAGCAATCCTTGCAGCTCACTTTTATTAGCTGCACTAAAGACTTTTAGCATTGAAAGTGATGCTGTCAGCTAAGGAGGTTAATTGCACTGATAACAACAGTCTTCTGAGGCTTCCTAACATAGATATATCTTCAAGTGCTTCTTGAAGACTTGGAAGGAGATGGTAAGATTGCTAAAACTTGGCAACCAATATATAACCTCCTTTGCTGGATAATTTGATCCCTATCTTCCTTGGTTTCTGCTTTGTTCAGCCCACTAAACTATTTCACTGCAACATTAGACACATTTATGTATCACAAGCTCTTTAAATCCCACCGAATAACAAAAGGAAGACTTTTTTCAAAGCCTCACAGATGGCCCAAAAGGCAAAGGCTTGTAAATAACAGCCCTTCTAGAAGCTGATGCAGTAGCTGGGTAGTTTCACCCTCTCAGAAGCTAGCATCATCTCCTTTGTGAATTGCTGTTCATTTCTAATACAGGGCTGAGGGATATAAGTGTGGAAAAAATTCTGAAATGGTACTAAGCTTAATAAGGCACGCATGAAACTAAGTGCCATTAGTATGAAGTGGATGTGAAAACAGAAGAAATGCCAATTTTACTGAAATGGTGTGTAGGGACACATGACTTAATCACTTTACCAAGAAATTACACAAATTTTGGACCTGCAGCTGGAGTGTAGAACAGTACATTTTTTAGGAACGATCATCTGTTTAAATTCAAAATAGACCCCAAACATCTGCTGCTTTTATCACAAAGCCAGAGAGTTATAACAGGTCACAGCCTGGAGGGAAAGGATGCTGTCCGGAGGGACCTTGGCAAACCTCATGAAGTTCAAAAAAGCAAAGGGGAAGGTCCTACACCTGCTTTGTGGCAATCCCAGACACACCTGCAGGGTGGGCAGACAAGTGACTGAGAGCAGCCATGCAAAGAAGGACCTGGGCATGATGGTTGGTGGAAAACTCGACATGAGCCAGCAGTATGAGCTCACAGCCCAGAAAGCCAAGCGAATCCTGGGCTACATCCAAGGGACCATGGCCAAGCAGGTGAGGAGGTGATTCTTCCCTTCTACTCTGCTCTTATGAGACCCAAACTGGAGTGTTGCATTCTGTTCTGGTGTCCCCAGCAGAAGAAGGACATGGAACAGGTGGGGCAAGTCCAGAGGAAGGCCAAAAAGTTGATAAGGACAGCAGAGCACCTCCTTTACTAAGACAGACTAAGAAAGTTGGGGCTGTTCAACTTGGACAAGAAAATGTTTTGTGGAGATCTCATAGCAACTTTCCAGTATCTGAAAAGATCCTACAGAGAAGCCAGATAGGGACTCTTCCTCAGGAACTGTAGCAACAGGACAAGGAGTAGTGGGTACAAACTGAAAGAAGGAGGTTTAGGTTAGACACTAGGAAAAAATTCTTTACTGTGGAGGTGATGAGAAACTGGGACCAGTTGCCCAGGGAGGTTGTGGATGCCTCAACCCTGGCAATATTCAACACTAGGTTGGATAAGGCCTCAAGCAACCTGGTCTAGGGAGTGTGTGCTCCTGTCAGGTGAGGCTGGGACTGAATGATCTTTAAGATCCCTCCCAAACCTTAACATTTTATGATCTAGACTAGATAAAGTGCTTTTCAAAGCATATGGAAACAGGGACAGTAGGTGAAAATTGTTCTGATGGGATTCATGCTTGAGGGATAATGAGGATTTATGCTTGAAAGATGTTCTGATTTGGTTTTCTTTTGTATTGGTTATGATATTTTTTAAAAGCAAGTAGCGTAGTTTTCTTCCTTTTAAGTGCTACCTTTGTTGGAGTAATCTCTTTAGCACACCTGACTTTTCCCTGTGCTCATTTTACACTTCTTAACTTTGCAGGTCTGTAATTAAGACAAGGCAAAAAGCCAGTAAACGATATTGGATTCTTTTCATAAACTATGGATTTTTCTCAAGTGCTGCATATTTATCTACCTCCTACTCACTCATATGTTGTAGGTGTTTATTTCCATGCTCTGTGTATGGGAAGGAAACCATCTGTATTTATCCAAATCTGTTTCATTCACATCTTCAGACACTATTTACAATTTCATAAAGAGGTTCACTACAGTAACAACCTTTACTCTTCTTTATGCAGCAAGTGTACACAGACAAATCATGCTCATCATAAGATGAGTCTAACACCTTCAAAAGTATTCATGATTGAGATGAGAAGAATTCAAATTTGTCTGTAAGTAGATACAAATCATTGTTCTTGTCATGAAATATCCATACATCTACAATAAACTAATTTTATGGAGGAATGTTTTTGTTTCACAGCTTTTACAACCAGAAAGTTGTTTACTCTTCCATTAACTGCAGGTCCGAGCACATTATGCAGCCATTAAAAAGCTACACCTCAGACATGTTTCTAATGGGCCTGGATTTATAGACAATAAGTAGGGCCAGTGTTTTTCACAGTAAATTATACATGAAGCAGTCTAGCCATGGAAGAAAAAAAGGCAAGTGTCACAAATTGCTAGTAAAACTGCCAGAGCTCAAAGCCTGCATTTTAATCAAGGCATACTTTATTTCATTACAAAAATCAAGTAAAAATGTTTAACTAAATGCTTTAAAAAAATCTTAAACTGCTGCTATAAAAGACTTTTGGCATGCAGATGGGAAATAAGAATAGCTTTTTGCTGCACCTTTGCCAGAGAAGACCATATTTTAAGCTAACAGTACTCAGCAACCTGCAATCTAACTTGAGAAAAACAGTCCCTGGGAGATAGCAAATAAATATTGTGTTTCAGATAAATTTTGTCAACAAAAATAAATTAAGTATAGAAATATTGATGTTCCACTTTTATGCAAGTATGCACAAGATGTCTCTGCTGTTCAAGAGAAACATTGAATTTAGCTCTTATATTTGACCTCGGCCTTGCAGTCAGGTCTCCAACCTCCCTTTCTTCAGTATATGGAGCAATAAAGTATACTGGTGCAGAAGAAACCAAAATGACAGACATTACCAATACACTGCCACACACTTCTTGCCTGGAATAACTCATCCTGCTTTTTTGATGCTTGTGGAAGTCAGTTTATGGCTTGTACTGCCATCCTTAAAATGGCATAGCTATAAAGTGTTACTACTTGTGATGAAATTAAGTCTTTCTATCCTCCTGAGGCAGTATGAGTAATCTGCAGAACCTCAATTAACTAGACCTCACCATTAAGACAGAAGAGTTGTCACTCCACCACTTTGGAAATATTACAAGGCTGTAACTGCCAAGAATAAACCACTAAGGAGTTGAGAGTAATACAAGAAGATTGAAAGATGCATTTCTTGCACTTTGTTAACACAGTGCATAAAGAATCTCCATTTAGTCCACATGCCAAGTGTAAGGGGCAATTACACACAGTTCTTGCACCTGGTTCCTCTAGGAGTTGTCAAACACGAGTCTTTTCTCCACTGTAATGTAAGGCAAGCCTTGCCATCTGTCAGCCTGCACTATCTTCTTTCCATTCCACTTCAGTGTGTTTTTTCTGTGCTACTGATTTACACTGATTTTTTTATGCTGATACTGCTTTTTCCCTCATTTGCAAAAGAGGTAAATCTGTCTCAGTCACAGTATGTCAGTGATCGTTGTGGGTCCCTTCCAACTTAGCAGGTTCTGTGGTTCTGTGATATGACAAACAATCTTTTTTAATTTTGCTGTATATACTGAGAAATACATTGACCTTGGAACTTCAGGAAATGTGTGGGGAATCCTTGCCAGCTTAAAACCTAAACTGGAGAAGAATTTCCATCATTTTTCAGAGAAATGTTCAGGGTCACGCTATTTAGGCTTTGCTCTAATACTACTTTTAAGGTTCCTGTAAGTTTGCACTAGTAGACTAGCTGACCATATAGAACTACCTTGTCTGTAAGAGTGAAATTTTGCTGGAAATATGTGCTCCCCCAACGGTTTCTGGATGATTAAAATTGAAAACCTAGATTGACCTCAGAGTTCCTTACAGAAAATAGCACTTATTATCAAGATATGTAATGAATTATTTCATTCCAGAACCTTAAATAGAGATTTTGCTTTTTCCCCTCAGGCCACAAAATCTGTTCTTCAATAGCAGAGGTATCAGGGTTGGTTAGGTAAGTGTATAAGACTGAGAAAAAAGAAATGGAAAAAAAAGTTTCTACTGAACATGTACTCAGAGTAGAACTTCAAAGCAAGATCTTTGTTTGTAGGTTCTCCAAGCTACACTGAAAACAAGGGAGGAAGTTGACAGCTTAATTTTTCATACTTTGGCCTCAATTCTCATTATACTGTAAGAGAAGGGAAGCCTTACTCCACTTTTCCCCATGCAGTCAATTGAAAAGTTCCTGAAAAGAGGCATCAATGAATGTGCAAATCCCTCTGCTACTGAAAGAAACCACTGCCCAGCCATGCCATGAAGGGATAAGAAAGCTTTTGGCACAGCCTCCTCCAGTTTCTTCACTGTGGGTGAGTTAGGACCTTAAAAATTTCAGTGTACTGCTGCAGCTAATTAAGTACACCAGTATATTTTCCAAAATGGTGTTTACAATTATGTCATGCCTGCCTTTTCAGTGAAAACCTTGCTTGCCTCCTGCTGTCTGTGGTGACTCAGATACTTCAGAGTTATCTTCTAAAGTCTCCTTAGAGGCATTTTCCTGTTGAAGTCAAATAAAATATAGTTCACTGAGAATTCAGCAAAGAGAGTGAGACATCTGATCTTGAAATATGAGTATTCTTGATACTAGAGGAAATAATTTTAACTTGGCTTGATTTTGTTTTTTAAAAATATTCCCACTGTGAGTTTCTTGTGTGTGTACACAAGTATAGGTATACATGTATATGTACCTGTATAGACACTTGTTTTTCCCAGATTTGCCTATGTGTTTTGATTTAATTGCAAGATGTGGGAAAATAAAGACAGATTAAATTATCATTCAAGGGTTTTAATCACTTTTAAACTCTGATACTGCATAAAGTCATCCATGCAAAACCCCACAGGTGAATTATTCACATGATGCACGGGACAATGTTTTGGTTTATTCTATTTATAACAAGAATTTTGAAGAATAGAACATACAAAAGAAACATTACAATAGAGACTGGAAATTTTTTTCAAGGGGATTGTCATATATTTGTACCCATCAACTATACACAGAAATTAGGATGAATTATGTTTATAGCTGCCTTTGTAGGTGACAAGGCGAATATTTAAGTGAGTTATTATTGTCACTCTCCTGATTTAAACTGACAATTAATTTCCTAATAAACCATTAAACATTTATCAAGCAACAGAAATACAACAGTTATTATGCACAGTAGTTCATCTTCTACTGGATGGGTTGGAATAACACTTTTGAACTTAGAATTAGTATTTTTCTGTACTTGAGGAATAAAATAAATAAAATCATGTAGCAAAATATTACAAGAGATTATTACAATGGATTGTGTTATAGAGAAATTAATGACAGAATTATTATAGAAGAGTTTTGATCTCTTTCATGCATCCATTCAGTCAAACCGACCCTCTGTATTTCAATTTTTTTTATCATCAGATACTAAAGTTCTGCCCCGTACTGACACTCAGTTGAAATAAACAGCATAGAAGTCCCAACTGTACAGGTAGATAATTGTTCATCAGTGTCATGAACAAACTACTTCATACAGGGTGACTGACTTCAAAATACTGAATCCCCATCTGGTGAGACCTAATGAGCAATGGAAAGGTTTGAAAGTAATGAAGCAAGTCCCTTTTTGGCAGATGTTACTTGACAGCTGCATCCTGGGATCCTAGCAGCAGTACTGCTGGCTTGTATTAATGTGTTCTTGAAGACATCATGATGAAACTTGTGGAAAAGAGAGGATCCTTTTCTCTTCAATGGGCTGCGTTTTATGCCACTCCTCTCATATCTAATGTACTTAGTAAATTTTGATTTCAAGAGACTGTTCAAAGTTCATTGAACTGTGTTCTTTCAAATGCTTTAGCTCACGCTTTAGCTCACATGCTGCAGGCTGAATCCCTGCAGAAAATAGAATTGACCTAACAGGCATGTCAAGGTGTTTGTTTTTATTTTGTCCCCCAAAGGGGAGAGGGATGAAACATGATTCTGGGTCACTGCTCTTCACATGCATCTTGTGGCATACACACACCACACAGGGTCCCCAGTGAGCTCCACAAAGCTCTATTCTCTCTACATCCCCTTCAGCAGCTCTTCACTCTTCCAGGAAGAAAACAAATCTGGTACTGCTGCTTGAATTACATACATACAACCAACACACACAGAATGAAGTCAACATTAATAGTTTTGCTTGTTATATAATGAATGTCAGATGAATACTTAGCTCCTAGCTTGATCTAAACCTTTAGAGAGGCTAAAGTGGAATCTAAGATAGAGGCAGTCTAAACTATAAGCCTTCCAGAAAAGTTGTTATCCTTGGTGGTAATGACAAAAGCAATGGGAAGAAAACTCTGGTGGAGGGCAGGGACATTCAGCAGCTGTAGAATTTCCTGTTTTAAAAAGCTGAACTTTACATTTACGGAGAGTAATTGTGGTGTTAACATAATTCTATACCTGTTACAAGGCTTTTCAGTATGTGAAACCCATGTATATGTGAAACATAGTATGTGAAGCCCAATGTGAAACATTAAGAATTCTTGATAAGAGGAACCTCTCAAATGTTTCCAGGTCCCTCATACCTAAATGTCTTCTCCTTATAATTTAATTTTCCAGCTATCTTTATATATTATAACCAAAAGATTTTTTTTCTAGAAGAGACATTTATTTTTACTTTAGGAACCTTACATAATTCCTCCTACTACTGATCATCTTTGCAGCTTTGTTCTATTCTTTCTGCACACTAGTTGGTCTTCAAGAACCTGTTTTTCTCTGTCCATTTACACAGTATCCTGCAGACTTGCAGTCATCTGCCTCTCTAAGAAATCTGAAAATTGTTGTACAGATATTCTAATGGAGATTACTAATTATTTTTACTTTTTATAAGGAGCAGTTTTGTGTTTCACACAAAAGGTGCACAGAATTATCAAAATAAATATTAACTTTGTAAGCTTTAAAGATGGTGACACTACTGGATGTGGCACTTGGAGATATGGTTTAGTATTGAACACAATGGTGCTTTGTTCATGGTTGGATTCAATAATCTTAGAGGTCTTTTTCAACCTAAATGATTCTATGGTTCTGTGAGATACCAGGAAAGTGAATTATTGAACCAAAGTCTCTTAACAATCTGATCTGCATAAGTACATCATTTACATGCTATTGTTTAATTAAAACAAAGACAAGAAGCTGTGTCAGGGGAGGTTTAATTTAGATATTAGGAAGAGGTTCTTCACCCAGATGGTGGTTGGGCCCTGGAACAGGTTTCCTTGGGAAGTGGTCACATATCAATATCATTAAGTTCATTGAAGTTCTCTTGAACAATTTAGTATATTTTCATCCTATAAATATCAAAAACTCAAAAAAAACCCTGGAGTGTTCAGGAAGTTATGATTATCCTGAGGCTAGTTAGTTATCATCCTCTCCATGGGCAGATTTCCTTTTTGTAGATACTCAGTCATCTAGATATACCAGAATATTTTTGATGATTCCTTGTCTAATGGCCAACAAGGAACAGAAAGGGCCACTGTGTTCTTGCGCTTTCCCAACCTAGTACAGGAGCACCAGCCAGGAGCACCAACTTCAGATAGCCACAGAAACAGCTCTCAAGAGCCCTGGCAGAGGCCAACACAAACCCAAAAAATAAGTAAAGCATCTCCCAAAAGCTGATGGTCTCATTTTCCATGAGGAAAATTTACTTCCTGCTTATTGGTGTACAGATGGCCACAGGAACCTCATGCTGCACCACTGAGCAGCTTTAGGTCTGCCTCCTTCCTCAGCTGCCCTGAGCACAGCTATCACCAATTGCTGCCTTTGTTCAGACAAGGGGAGAAATTGCTAATTAGTCTTAAAACCCTTTTCATGAAAATCTGCAAATGATGCCAGAAGTCCCAAGCCAGGTAGTATCATATAAAAAAGAAAAAAATCCTTCATAAATGCTTCTCATAGCCACCTAGAGATGGAACAAAAAGAATTGAGAACTATTTTGGATTTTATAACTACCAATATCTCCTTTAGAACAAAGGGAGAATTAAAAACACATTTCTAATGTATGACCTCACTTTTTTTCCCTATCTGCAAGATGAAACAATGGCTCAGTTGAAAAGATCTGATGCTTTATTGCATTTCTTTTCTGATACCATCCTTTACTTAGACAATCGTTTGCCTCTGCATCTATCAAGGGAATTCCAATGAGAACATTCAGTTCCTTTATTTTATTCCAGCAGCTTCATAACAATACATATGAATCATAGTGCACATTACATTGGAGTCCTGCAACTTTGAGTCCATTTTATTCACTTTATTTTCATCGTGAGTCTACAAGGAAGTATTCTCTAAGTGCTGTCTCACAAATTAATAGCTACCAGAGACCTGCTTTGTTTCTATGGCTTTTCCTTTTCAGACTTCAGCTTTCTGCTTTTGAAGTGTTTTATGAGAAGTACTGTTTAACACTAAAATTCAACATATCCAAGTTAATTCTGACTCAGGGTCTATTAAATTCAGTGCACATTTTTACCAGTGTGAATGTGGTTGAGGCCCACTCATTACTCTTTGAGTCAATTATGAGTTTTACAAGACAGTATAATCACGAATTCAAAAAGCTTTACAGGTTTTGTAGTCCATTAAAACTTTCTTGCTGATCTCCATCTCTTCTAAAGATAATGAATACATGTTTCTGTCAAGCATTCTGCTTTATCAGCATAATATCTCTTTGCCTAAGCAGATTTTATCTTGGATTTCTGGAGAGACATGGTTTGGTTTAGATTTTTTTGGTTAAGGAAAGGGGAGAGCAATGGTCCCTGACCCAAAGCTTATCTGTTGCTTGCTTTATTTTTCCCAAGCCAAGCATCCACTCAATAAAAAATAAACTCAGAAAACCCCAAATTTAGGTTGTGTTGGTCAGTGTCACAATTACTGTGGTAACAGCTTAAATGACTTGTGGATGACAGTGTCTTACATATCAACTTCATTGCCTGCAGCCCTCATTGCAAACCAAAGCAGGGTCAGGTGCTCCAGTCCTGCAGGATTCACCAGATCAGGTGAACCAGTGAAAAACTGCACATGCCAGTGCACTTCTTGCCATCCCCAAGCTGCTGCAATCAAGTCCCACTGGACTGGCTGCCTGCAGGTCACTTCAGATCCTCATTGCATTTCTCTTCATAGGACTGCTGGGCCAGGCAGCACCAGAGCAACAGTGGCTCTGCACCATCCAGCTCAGGTCAGGCACAACAGATGCTGTGCCAGACCAGGCTGGATAAGCCTACCCAGACCCCACTGGCATCAGGCAGGGTCCCTTGGATGTGGCTGCATCACTCTGCCCAGTGCCTGTGAAAGAGAGTACTGCCTAAAGCTGGTGGGAAGCTTGCAGCTACAGCAAGACACACATCAGTGGTGCACCAGTGCTGGCATTGTTTTGCAGTGCTGTCCCAGAGAGAACATTTGTCTCATGGGATTGCCCTTCTGACAGCAGGAGACAGGGCATGAATAACACAACCCTTCTGCAGCAGATGCAAGGTTCTGCACTCTCCGCGACCTCCGTCCTCAGTTATCGTGTATTTTAAGATGTTCTTTGAGAGGTGATCTGAAGAAGATGACACACTTGAGCTATTACAGATCAAAGACAAGAATGTATTCCATAGGGAAATGGTTCCAGAAAAATAGACTGCCTTGTTAGCTGTTCTTTCCACTTTATGCCAGCCACGCATAAACAGACCTAGTCAGTTCTCCTCCCACAATTAGCAAAAGGTACATCTATACCAAAAAGTAAGTTATAAACCTGCATTTCAAAGTTCTCAAAGCAAGGCACATAGCCTGTCTCACTGCTGCCTAAATTAAGATGAAATATCTCGTTCAGAGAAAAGATAAAAAAAGATGAGTGGCAGAGAGAGAACTTTTTTCAGATGCAGAATGAAGTGCTCCATCCACTGAACCATGCCACATGCATCAGCTTGCTTTATTTCTGATACACTTGACCACTCAACTGTTTCTGGTTTGTCATTTCCTTAGGAGACAAACAGAAATGAATGGAAGAAAACAGCTGAGGAATAAGGCAGGCAGTAGCAATATAAAAATCATGGTGAGCTGTGCTCTGAGAAGAAAGGTTAAGTAAGGAAAGAGAACAAACACTGGAGGGATGTAAAGGAAACATTTTAGCTGTAACAGCTCTGGCTATACACAGAATACATCAGCCTGGCCAAAGCTCAGGCCTTATGCCATTAGCTTGCTCTCAGAACCTGAAATAACAATGTATTTCTGAGATATTAAGGAACAACAACCACCTAACATCCCACTGTTAATTGTTAACAAAGGCCATCCACCTGTGCTGTCCTGATAAAAAGCACTGCCATTTCCTGCTGTCTCAACTCGTGTGTCAATGCAGAAAGCTGACAAGCAAGTGTTTCTGGGCTCCTGGAAGCATTCATTCGTGCATACATAAGTGTATCTTTAGAGAGGAGGCTCCTGCTTTCTCTGCTTGAATAGAGGAATATGGGAATTATCTGTGAAGAAAACAGGAATACAAGATCAGCTCTAAATATGCGAAGTATTCTCACCATGGTGACTGCGTAAATTTATTGCAAGCTTCAGGAGTATCTTAATCCTTCAAGTCGCACCTAATTTAATATCCTGATTCATTACCTGAAACAAGCAGGAGAAGGCAGTTTTTAAAGAAATACAACTCACAGATGGTAGTAAAAAATGACAGTCTCAGTAGATTTTTCATGCCCAGGCCTCATAATTTGATTTTTAAAAAAGACTAAAGAGACTTGAAATCCAAAGAAATCAAGAGGTATACTGCAGAGACCATGAAAATTTTGGTGGTCACTGAACACCCCAAACAATTCAACCAACCAACCAACCAAAGAAAAATGACCATAAGAACAGAGAAAATAAAATTCTATCCCACGTAACTTTACTCCAACTTTTCATTCATATTAAATAATATTGACAAAGTAAAATTGAAAAGCATTGTTCTATTAATCTAATGAATCTGTTACTTTAGGTTATCTAAAGTGGTTTTGTTTCCACAAAACCTCCAAAACTACAACAAAAAAGCCCTCAAACCTTGGTATGTAGTTTTGATCCAGTAAACAACAAATATGGAAGCCTCATTTTCTATTAAGAATTCTTTTCCTAGATCAACAGATCCTAAAGTAAAAACAAAAAAACCCCAAAAGTGGTAATTAGACATAGAAGGATATATCAGCAAAAAAGAAGAGTAAAAAGATATACCATTAGTAGAATTAACATAATTTTAATGGGCCTTGTATATTTTATTGTAAGCTCATTTTCAAAATATTTTGCATTGTGAATATTTTCAAGTAAAGATAAAAAGAAAGAAACTTGACCAGGGTTTTGGCAAAGTATGATTATACCTTTTGACTTAATAGGAAGTATTTTTGCAACTGTCATATCTGCTATGGAGCAGACATGCATCAAATATCGTTGCACTGACCATTCAAATAAGCAAAATACAGGTTAGAAATCTTACCTTGGAGTTTTCTTGCTACAAGACTTGTAGTAGCTACAACATCCTTCATTTGTCCCAGAAATATAAAAGTGCCCATGATGATGATGATTTTCTTATATTCCCTATTAAGTGACCACATTCGTGCACAAACAAATTATATTTCTTTAGTGATCTCTGAAATATTTTCTTGATTATAAATTAAAAACTGAGAACATAATTTGGATATACCATTACACAGAGATATGCTAATCTCAAAAATTGGAAAAGCAGCAAAGTCATCCAAAATATGTTCATCAACAGTCAGATAATTTAAATCTAATTTAAATCATATGATTAATCTAATTCTTGGATGCTTAATGTTAGTAAGTCTACTGGTAAGGTAGAGTTGGAAATCAGAACTGATTCAGCTACAGTAATTCTTTAATGGAACACAAGAAATCATTAACTACTTTTACCTTTCTGTAGCAGATAAGCCATGAAGTGAGACACATGGAAGACAGAAAAAAAAAAATCTTCTGAAATGGAAACAGATTATCTCAGCTGACTCTTCCAAGCATACTTCCTGCATTTGGAATAATATTTTGTTATCTCTTTAATTCCTAGGAAGCATTTATTCTCCATTAACTGGCATACACAGCACTATACAACACAGTTGCCTTAGCACATTAAAATGTGTTTCACTGTAGATGCTCTGCCAAAGAGTACAAAACTTGGACTTCAGAGCACTTAGCACAGGTGACACACTTGGCTCTGAGAAGGGGAAAATTATGTTTGTTCAACACATAAGCACTTTAGGCCAACTGGTTCATTCACAGGCATTTCCTGGCAGAAAGCCTGAAAGGCATTTTTTGTACCACTTTGCAAAAGTTTGGATTGCAGCATAGGAAGACAAAATAAACCAGAAATAAATAGTGTACTCTAAACTGAGAATCTTGCCTAAACCACCACAGCCACTGATGGACTCTCAAGGTTTAGGAATGGTGATCCCCAATGTAATCTTCCCACTGAAACCACTCCAATCCATGTGCCACTCTCTCTCTTCTCTCCCTTCCTTGCAGCTGGATGGAGAGGAGAACTGGAGACAGAAAAGCTGAAGATCACAGATTTAGACATGAACTGGAAACAGCCATGAGATAAGAAAGCAAACAGTAACAGCAGCAATATTAATTAAATGTGCACAAGAGAGAGGCAAGTAATTCACATGCAAACAGTCACAGGGGAGCCTGAGCCGATTGTCACCACACTCCCCCAGCCTGGGAGAGACCTCTTCATCTACCCCCGTAAAATGAAGTGAGGTGGTACAGAACAGACTCTGGGTTTCAGCCATGTCCCCTCCTGGCTACTGCAAAAATGAACCTGGCCAGAACCAGGACATAGACACGGGTACAGGGTATGCCTGAAAGACAGAAAATGGCATAAAAACTTTTGCCACCTTGACAACTTCTTGTTTATTTCTGACAGTCCCACTTGAAAGAGAGCAGTTACAGAAACATCACTGCTGAAAAAGTTCACACAGGTTTGAAGTCTTGAGCTCAAAAACACCCCACATAGAAACACATACCCTTCAACAGTAATCTGGAGAGAAAAACCAACAAATCCTCTGGCTTTCTGTACATTTTTGACCCTGTCAAAGTGAAAAAACAAGTTTTCAATCCTATGACTTAGGAAAGCAACTTTATTGTCACCAGAGAAAGAAACTTCTTCTACTGCTAGCAGAAAAACAGAACACAAATCTTGCTCTTCAGGGAGAAGCAGGATGGTAGCCAAAATATTCCTGGGAAGGAGACTGCTCACTCTTGACCTTTGAAGCAACAGGGATCAGAGAACACCCCTTAGACAGATATTCTCATCAACAGAACTCAAACTGCAAACAGCAATTGTTTTCTAAGCCCTATACTACCCTCATATAACTCCAGTAGTCTATGTAGTTTGTTCTGTTGTTTCAAATGTACATTCTTCATGTATTTTATGGTCAGTACACACAGGACCAAGAAAAATAGAAAAATATGGCTATGAGTGCCTCCATTATCCCCCACCACCCCCATGAAAACAAGAGGAATCCAAACCTCTACTCAGTATAGTTCCAGTTAGTTCTCCAGCTACATTTGCTGTCATTCAAAACACACAACTCTGGCCTGGCTGAAGGGATCCCTAGTAGTCATTGCTCACCTTGCCTAGGATAATTCCTGAACTCCCTAGTGAAGACAGTTGGCAATTTAGGTCTCAGATTGGACAGCATCACTTTACAGAGTCCACAGCTTCCTGAGATCTGGCATTAGGGTCTGAAATGCCATCATTGTCTACCACGGGCAGAGACTGCTATATTTGTATAATATACTGGGAAGAGTGGTAGCTTAGATAAGAACAGCCTCATGAAGATGCTTGTGTGATTCTAAAATGTGCAGAAAAGACAACAGTATATAGAGTTTAAAACTTGGATTGCCACTATACACATTATCAAAAGCTGATATTACCACATAATTGAAAAGACCTGGAGCAAAGCTTAGGTCTCTGAATAAGTACCTATAAATAATCAAATAGCCAGTCTGGGTTTTGAGGGTTTGGTTTTGTTGTTTTGCATTTTTTTGTTGTTGTTTGTTTGTTTGGGGAGGGAGTTGGGGGAGTAATATTAGGGAATCAGACTCACTATTTTATCTGCAGACATGATACAGCTGCAATGGAGAAATCTCTTGGTTAACAACAGAAGCTTAAACTCCTAAATTTTATGTTTAGTTTTATGTTTAATATAACTAATGATTATTCAGTGGAAACAGATCTGGAAACCTCTTGGGATTATAGTGCACTGCAAAAAAAAAACCGAAAAAAACCAAATCTGAAATGAAATTAAAGTGACTACAATATAAACCCTTATTACATTTGCTTAACCTCAAAGTGGCCACTACTTCCCTTATGCAAATGTAAATGAGCAAAAACTACAGAGGAAAACTTCATTAAAGTAGGCATTGGGCTGACCTTGCCAGAGAGCAGACAGCCCTCTGATCCACAGCTCATCAGGATCCATCTTGGAATTTAAAACTTAAAATGGCATATACAAGATTAGAGGGCTTCAGATCCATCCTTGTCTGTTTACAGTTCCAACAAAGAGACATTATATATAGAGATAGATATAGATATAGATAGATATAGATATGGATATGTCTTTACTGTGCAGGATCCCTCCCCAACAGTATACAGCTTTAAATCACTGCAAACAAGAGACATCTCAGGAAAATATTTTAAGATAATTGATTTCTCATTTTTGTTTGCACAAGTCTTTTTTGCCGAGCTTGTTAGCAAGGTACTCTGTGAATGATGAATATAAAGGGAGACTGCATCAGAGTCATGACTGTTTATGGGAAGGTTAATAATGGAACTGATCATGTCATCACTGACATTTTTCTTGTCTCTATTCATGAAACATATGGCAAGAAAGTCAAGGACAGAAAATGAGATAGAAAAAGAATAGCTGAGCTCCTTCCTTTGTGGTACTTAGATGAGCTGAATAATATAGAGTCATTCACTGTGAAACAGGGCAAAAAGTCAACAAATGCTAATGAGTCTCCCTAGGTTTTATAACATTCAATTCTCCATAGTCTTTATTGGTGTCTCTTCTGAAACCTTGTGCTAGCAGTAAAGAGAGAAAACAGCAGTTTGAAGCAGTACTAGAGGTTGGAGCATGCTGTGCTGAACTTCTCAAATTGCTGGGAATGAGAAAGCTTTAGTAGTTTCTGTACAAAATTTAAATCTATATTTCAAGTGGCATTTCCATTGCCACTGAGCTGCTGCACGGACTGAGTGGACAGAACAAGAATGCTTCATCTCCCTGATTATTTCCTCAATGGCCTTTGAGACATTCTGTGGAGCATAGCTGCACATTTTCAACCTGTGGGCAAAACTGAGTACATAAATAAGAGTATAACAGTGAACAAACATTGCCAATAGACTGTGCTCATGAACATGCTCACTCACAAGGACAGAATGCTTCTTAGAGGAGAAATAAGTTATACTAAAATTGAAAGGGAATTCTAGAAAATGTTCCCTGGTGCATGTGAAGTACAGCTTCTTCAGAAATCCTAATCAGGTACCTGATGACCTCAGGAAGGGGTGCCCAAAGTCTACAGTGAGCAGCTGGGCCTGACAGTGTGCAGCTGCCTGCACCACACAGCTGCAGGAGCACCTTTTGGGATGGAATCCTTCACCTCTGCCAAGACAGCCTGGCATCTCCTAAAATTGTCCCACACTAGTTCTGCACCTGAGTAAAACAAGGCTGAAAAAGAGTTGCTTAGAAAATAGGTTCTTAAGACACACAGTAACCTAAATTTCACAAGATGAGACCAACCATTTAAATCTCCAGCTCAAAATCTATGTTTTAACTCCTCAGGAAGAACCCCATTTTCTGATGTGTCTCTGCAGTCCTTGGTTCTTACACTGGGGAAAAACTACTGTCCTGCATTGACCCAGTTGTCCATAGCACTTGCTAGTCAAAATTCCTATTCCAGTTTCCTCTGGGGATCTGGGATTGGTAGCCAAGACTAGCAGGCTTATTCCACAACTGGAACAATTTAATTTTTGAAAAAATGACACTAGCAATCAGCCTACATACACTAATTTTTCATCTCCCTGTATGCTCTGCCATGAGACAAAAGAAATATCTCTCCTCTGGGGATAAGGGAGCAAAATAACGTTTATCTTTCTAATGCCTACTCTAATTTCCTTGCACATGTACAACTCTCCTCATGCCAGATTTTTTGTTTCAAACTGTTTTGGTGATTCAGCTGGATAGTGGGACAGGATAAATGAAGATAGCTGATTTCTCTAGGGATTTTAGTCCTCCTAAAGAGACACAGTTCAAAAATGCCTGAGCATATGCTGAATGATAATATATGCAGACCATGCAACTCAGCCTCATGGAGGTAGCCAGTCACACATTCCAAAAACTGTAAGGCTATGTTTTTAAGGTGATGTGCATAAGCTAATAAGCTCAGCTGTTCCCATGCTTATTAGAAGTTAATTCAAGGATCTGTGCTGTGCTCCTGCTGAGCTGTAACATTTGCCTGATTAATGTTTTTTCAGTATGAGCTAGTAGGGAGTGATTACTTTCCTCTGTTTCGTTAGGCAGCGAGTCTACCTCTGCTACCAAGACATCTGTAAGCGTTTAAGAAACATTTCATCTCAGGGAAAGGATCCAGGCACTGTGTTCATCAGAGAGCTGTTAGATCATGGCCTCAAGGTCCCACTTACCAGTTCAGGTTCAAATTCAAGCTGTCCCAATATTATTTAGCTCCAGAATTTTGTTAATATTACCTTGAGAAGGAAAAACGAATAAAAGAAAAAAAAAAAATCATTTATGTTACATAACCATCCCTTAGCTCCATTTCTGAAACACCTGAGATGAATAATGATCACAACTTCCTAGCAACTGCTCTACTTTGAGCAGAGGAAAAGCAATCCTTCCAATGGCAGCTACCTGAGCACTCTGTAGTCATCCAGGATTTCAGGGCTCCAGTTGCACTGTAGCAGGTTATGGTCTCCAGTAGAAAACTTCAAACTATTGGTGAGACACTGTCCTGCAGGATGTGAGTCACTCAACACACACAGCTAGGATTTCCATAGTTTCCCATTGCTTTTCAGCTTTCCTCCTCAACTTTAATCTCATTGGCTATCTACACAAGATTTCCAACTCCTCAGTTTGGTTTCAGTACAAGGATTTAACAAGAATTCAAACAGACATAGTATGTTTTAACTCAGAACACCGACTCCTGTGTGATTATCTACAGTCCTTTGTGGAAGAAAAATCTAAGAGAATAGGAAAAAACGTCTATATTATCCATAAAGCTCAGAGGAGAAAAACAGAGCATATAAAAAATGATGAAAGAAAAAACATTTAAAAAAATTATGTCCCAAAACACAGTGCACTACATTCTGTTCTTCATACAGTAGCACCAGAAATTAAAAAGCATAACACTAAAACTGCATAAACTCCTGGTTTACAGAATTTACCTTTCTTTAATTTTGGCAATAAATTCTAGCACTAACAATTATTAAATAAAAAAGAAAAAAAATAAATTAGAAAGATAACTGTAGGCTGGAAGCATTTAAAAATTAAAGGGAAACCTGGTCTTTATTTGTTGGAGGGTTTTGGCAAGAGAATATAGCATTAATGAACAGAACTGCTTTGCATTAAACAGCACATTGTTGCTATAAACAAAAATTAAAGCATTCATTTCTAGCATAGAGATCTATCCTATCAATTTTTCCTCAGGCTCTGTTTTCTCACTCCTCAGGGTGTCTGGCTGTTGGAAAAGAAAAAGCATTGATTTAAGACTCAGTTCTGCAACACTGTTAATTGTAGGAGTGGATCTTACCCACAAGTCATCCCTATGAAGCAAATGGAAATGCTTGTATGCATAGGAATTAGAGG
>VZRX01023125.1:33179-104024 GCA_013398075.1 Notiomystis cincta | reverse complement strand
TTCCCTTCCCTTCCCAAACCTTCCCTTCCCAAACCTTCCCTTCCCTTCCCTTCCCTTCCCGAACCTTCCCGAACCTTCCCGAACCTTCCCTTCCCGAACCTTCCCGAACCTTCCCGAACCTTCCCTTCCCGAACCTTCCCTTCCCGAACCTTCCCTTCACGAACCTTCCCGAACCTTCCCCCACCTTCCCGAACCTTCCCTTCCCCCACCTTCCCGAACCTTCCCTTCTTTCCCCCTGGAAACAATTTTTTTTTGCATAGATAGTGCAACTTTTGACAAAACATATGAGTTTTTACATAGAACTTTCAGTAAGTTATCATTTTACTGGCCACCCTGGAAGAGAGCAAGAACAGGAACTTGACTGCACTCAGAAACACAGACAGCAGTACATGTCTGAGGCAGGTCCCCTTCCAGTTGTCAGCTGAAGTGTTCTGCCTTTTATAAAATACTCACTTATTCCCAGGGCTAGAGGAAAGGATGTATGTCTGAGATGTCAAGTTCCCACGCTGTGGCATCCGGACAACACGTACCTCTGCGTGTTGGATCCGAAGGAAGGCCTGAGAGGAGCAATGCTCTGGCCTAATTTCTGGTCTAGAAATTAAAGAACTTGTCTGGCAAGTGGGAAACTTTTTTAACAGAGGCTCAGTCACAGTCTCACATCTCCCATATTTATGTTTGTTTTTTTTTTTAAAAGCACCTTTTCTGAGGGGAGGAGTGTTTTGGCTTGTATCTGCTTCTTTCACAGACTTGGAAATGGATTTTCCATGCAGATTTACACACAGAAGTTTAGGGTCAGAAGAGCACTTTTGTATTGCACTCACACAGTGCCCACAGTCCAGCAAAGGCCTCCTCCTAGGGCTAACATTGCTGCCCTAGGAAAACTAGTTACATGCCACTTCAGTAGGGTCAAGAGTAGGAAATTTGCTATGACAAGAAGTTCTGCTTGCTCCAAAATAAAATTTTAAGTTATGGTGAAGAGTACATCTATATTAACCCATTCCTGCTCTGGTCACTCTGTTGAATCAGAACTTGCAGTATGCTTTTCCATGCCTATGTGGCAGGCACAAAATGCCAGACTGCCTCTCTTCAGCAGCAGGTTCTTCAATGGCTGAGACATCTTTCTATTGACAAACTCAACTCTATAAATTCCTTCTCCTTGCTTGGAAGGATGGTGACATCTAGTATTTGACTCTAATCATATAAACAGACATTTGTTCTTTTCTGTTTGCCACTAAACTGCTTAGGATTTAACCTCCCATTTACCTGCAAAAAGCGCTTCATGCATAATCAACACAGAGAGATTCTATAAAACAGTAATTCTAATTGTGAATCAGAGAAAAATTTAATTTTATTGTGTATTGCTATGTGCTGTCAGACCACTTTATCTGCCCTTACTTATTATGTACTGGTCCCAAGCACGCTCAGTTTGAGACGTAGCACAGCACTGAAAACCCAGGTGCAACCTAATTTATTCAAACATGTTTGCAGGTTCAACCACAGAACTAAAAGCACATCAGAAGTTCAAAATTTCTCTGATGCTCCAGCAAGTCTTGCAGGCTGAGCTGATCCAGGTCTTGAAGCTGTGCCCAAGCAGTGCCCAAGGCAGCTAGATTAAAAATAGGAAAGCTCTAGTATTGTGTTAAGTCCTGCATGTGTGTGTATATATACATGTATGCACACATACAGACCAGTAACATGGCTTTGGGGTTATTTTCTTGAATTACCAACCCATGCAGGAAACTAAATTTTAGTACAATTGGAATTTTTCTGTAGACATGATCATCTTTTTATATCTTCTGTGGTTTAACTCATTAAATTTAAAAGGTCTCTTTGCATCCAGATTAAACCAAGCTCTTCTATAAATACAAATTCTTTGTGGAAAAAAAAGAAGTAAGGATTACCCTGCTGGTCCTTTTAGGATTCAGTTCACTGTTCAATGTTATGTTAAATCGTGTGAGAATGGCTTCTGAAGCAAAGCACATTTCTATAGGCCTGGCACACATTGATGAACTGAGTCCTATTCAAGAAGAAACACAACTTCATCAGCAAGGACTTGGATCAATGCTGGTATAATCAATCCCCTGGCAGGAGAAACAGGGGGGTATTATGACCATCACATACATATACTTCATACAGATGAGGTTTCCTATCGACGTCTGTTGTAGAGGAAAAGGACTGGTCTAATTAAAGCTGAGAACCTGGGAGAGATATATTCAGGTCTCCTCATATGGGATAGATTTGCTGTGGGACTTGGCCTATGGCAAAGTCTGCCTGTGCTTAAGATTCCCATTTATAGAAAGTGGGAAAGTAGGTTTTTCATTTCTTTCAGGGATTTTGTGAGATGAATATGTGGTACTTACAAGCACCAAGTAAGAATGTAAAACAGAATCTGAACAATAGCCTCACGAAGATGAGCATGATACTTATTCTTTTAAAGCAGATATTAAACCAGTCAAGCAGAAGTATTTCATTAAACTATTCTTCTTTCCAAGGTTGTAAGTGAGCTAACTCCCCTGAAGGTGACTTGTCAGCAACATACGCATTTTCTGCAAAATACCGATCTCTATTTGCAGTTTGTTAAATATTACTGGGAATAGAATTAAGGCATTTATGCCTGCAAATGTGGTATTCTCAACGGCTACACACAGAATCAACTACCTGTCAAATTTCCCCACCTTGCATCAAGAAGAAATAAGGTAAGAGGAATGGGATTTCTCTTCCCTAATCTAATAGCAGAGACATTTAAATCCGAGTTAGTCACCCCAGGCTCCCTCTCAAGTTCATGTCGTGAATACATTCCTTCCAGCAGGAGATTCATCTCATCCTAAAGCAGACAACTAAAAATAGGTTGGGCTTTTACTTCTGTCAACTGCAGCAGCAGGTTAGCATGAGAAGCTTACCTAAAAAGGCCTGTGCACTGTCCCATCATGCATCAATTTTGTGCAGTTGTGTTGTGTAGGCTGCTTCTCATTTCTCTTGTGTGTGTTTAGAAAGTCTTTTAGCATAGTCTAAAATTACAGCTTCCCAAAACATAACATGTTTAGAAAGAATGCTAAATGTAAATTATACTTCTTACATCCTATGAGATGAACACTTATCCTGCAAATTAATTGCACTAAAATTTTCTGGAGCTTGAGTTTGTCATGTACAGCTAGGAAAAAAACAGAGGAAGTTAAAATCCTCGCTGGTCTTTTTCTTCATTCCTGTTTCCACAAAACTGTGGTGCTTCCTAAAGCCAGGATATACAAATTATGGGAGAAGAGAAGATACTGTCAACCCAATATGATTTTTTTTAATAAACATATTTTTTTTCCAAGTTCCTTAAAAAAAAAAATCTATGATTTCACAGGGCTTATATCTGTATATGTCATACCTTATGTGCAATAAGAAAGCTCCTTCACCCCTCTGCAAGGAAAAGCACAGTTTGCCCACTGGATCAATCCCACATAGGATGCAAAGTCTTGCTTAAAAATTTCAGAAGCAACAAGAAGATATCTACACAAGAATAAAGCTCTATCATTAGTAATTAAGAGTAAGGTACATGCTTATAATTTTAATAAAACCCAACACATATATTTTGCCCATGAACACTGGGATTTAAGACAGCATTTATGCCTTAAAAAAAGAACAGCTTCCAAAAGTCTTGATAAATTTTTCTAATTTGATTTCAGTGATCAATAACGTGTTCAGTAGAGGCATCTTGGGAAGACCTACTAAATGAGCAGTCACATTCACTAGATATACTCTCTTATTAGTGGTTACTTTGGAAACAATTGCTTCTGAAATGAAAGATGAGTAAAATTACATTTAAACTATTGCCTTTAATACACCAAAGAGGACCTTAAAATGAACTGAAGAGGAAAGATACCATATGATTTTGTGGCTTTTTCACATAGCACTAATAGAAGAAAGAAAATAGAATTGTAGTTACAGAGCAGAAGTACAGATGTTCTTGTTGTTTTTATGGTATTAAAAGGATGAAAAAAGGAGTTGTTTTAAAAACATTTCAGAATAGAAGAGAGAAAGGGAATGGATCTGATTTTTATTATCCTTGTCGAATGTCTAATTTATCCTTTTACTGACAAACCTCTTCTCACATTGGAGAGATCTTAGGGACTTGTGAGATTCCAAGAAAAAGCGATGCCACATCCTGAATTTATAAGCTATATTAAAAAGACCATTATCACCTTTTATAATAACCAGATGAAAAGAGCTGAACTTTATCTCTAGAACTCAGGCTACACCAGTGGGTGAGAGCCTGACATATTCCTGACACCCCGGGCAGAGGAGGCACCAGGCATGTGGAGATCATTCCCCAGGCATCCCAGATGTTCTGTGTGCTGTTTCCCCTACTGGCTGCAGGTGCCCAGGTGCTGGCAGTGGGGAGCAGCAGAGGTGGTGAGGAGAGGCCAAGGCTCTCCTATGCCAAGCACAGCCATCTCCAGGAGAGCTGAGCAGGGCACAGCTGAGCCCATCAAAAACACTGCTGGGTCCTCTCCGGTAGCATATTTCAGACGGTAAAAAATGCTGCACAGCATCTGTGAGAGGAGCAAGAAAAACCTGAGAAACAGCCCTGCTGACACCAGGGCCAGAGAACAAGGGAAAGAGGTGCTCCAGATTCCCCTGCAGCCCTTGGAGGACCCATGCTGGAGTCAATGGACATTCCTGAATGACTGCAGCTGATGAAGAGTTCATGCTGGAGCAGGGGAAAACTGTGGAGAGTAAAGAGCAGCAGAAGGGAGATGTTACAAACTGAGCTCAAACCTGATGCACTTCTGTACTGCTGGCTAAGAGCTGGCACCACATGGAAATTTCAGCTCATTCATCAAACTTTGACATCACCATTCACTAATTTAGTATTTGGTTCTTTCAGTTTTCAGTAATAAGAGTAGTACTCATTGAAGTCCACATCCACAGGCTGTGGTAAAATAATATTATCTTGTTATCTAAGATAATAGATACAGTACTTGGAACAAACCCTGTACAACTGGTACAGAGTAGAGAGGTAAAAGAGTTGCTCTACTCTATCACCAAAACTGCATCCAGGCCCCGAAGTTAAAAGAAATCTCAAAGATCATTTTGCTCAAGGAACATTTTCCAGAGCTTAGGAGCACACAGGTCACATATAATTTTTCTGCAGTGATATAGAAAAGGCAAAAGAGATATCAGCTTGGTAGTCTTCTACCTTTTGTCCTCCACTAAAAGGGAATCCTGGAGCAGTCAGTGAGGTGGGCTTAGTAGTGGTTCCACTGGAAAATCCATAATACAATATTTTATTCTGACAAGACGTAATTTTATCTTCAGTAAAACAAAAGCAACAGAAAAGCCTGGTGTTTTCATGATGTGAAAGCACATGAGGATGCAGCAAAGGATTTAGACACAGATATCTTTTTGAAAACCCAGTGCTCTGGTCCAGTATTTCACAAAAATTCAGTCTCATATGCATGCACACACATACACAGGCCTTGTACATTTGTTGATCTCTAATTTCTTTTTCCTCTTGACAGAGCTTATAATAAATCAGAAAGGGTAACAGGCAGAATTACCACATAAGAGAAATGAACTGGAAAAATGGATAATAGTGTTTATGTTCATAATTTACATTCCATTTGCAGCTTCATTCAGAACTGCAGCCTGGTAGCCAGTTGCAGTCTATTCAAGTGAGCCAAATAAAAGACTTTTATTATTTTTGTTGAACAATCTCTCAGTTTGCCTGTAAATATTTATTTTTTTTTGTTAAAACTCTTGAATTTGCTCTAGGTAATGAATCATTTGTGACTCACTCTGAGCTCACTAATACAGAGAGATGCCTGGACAGGAAACTTTTATCTGAATTGGTAGGACAGCAGCAGCAGTTCTGGCACTTCTCAAGTTTGCAATCATGGAAAAGTCTTTGTCTAGAAAAAACCCTTTCAAACTTAAATTTAATAAAACTGAAAAGGGAAAGAAAACAAAACTCATACACACCTCCACTCTCTTAGAGAAAAAAAAAGAGAATTACTGGATGATTTTAACTAGCTTTCGAAATGCACTTTGGTTGTTTGTTACCAAGAAATGTGAAATACTCCTAAGTGTATACAGCACATTACCAAATAAATAGGTTTTCTGACAGCTTTTTCAGGCAAACAGATGAATTGATCTATGAAAAAACATAAGTTATGTCAGATATTAAAACGTGAGGAAAATATAATTTGTCATGAAACTACATGGCAAGTTTTGATCTCAGCTGGTTTTAAAATGAAAGAGTGTTTTGTCAGAAAGAGTCATGGGCAGCAAAAACCCTCCAACTGTAAACCATACTGCAGACAGGCTTTGCCATAAATACCTGTGTTGCAGAAGTAACACACAACTCAAAGCTCACCAGCTGGCCAACCTTGAAAAACCTTTGTCATTTCCATCACATTTTCTTGAGAAGTGAGACTGAAAATTCCTTTGTCCCACACATTTCCTGATGATTTCCCCAGCCAAGCCACAGGAGAGACAGAGTCAGGTGTCCTGTTCCCTCTGTAGTTCACCTACAGTACAATTCTGGAAAATTTAATTTTCAATTTTCTTGGGGGAAAAAAGCCTCTCTTGCCCCTTTAGTTCCCTGCCCACATTTTTGTTCTTCTTCAACAATAGATCGAGTTGAAAGTGATACCTTTTCACTGCTGAGAAGCCGTTTCCTCGTGCAATTTTACAGCTAAGAAAGCTTGACCATTCAGCCACCTAGAGCAGTGATGGGACCTAAACAGGTGTTTGCTGCCCATATAGTCTGCACTTTGTATTATATGTAACATTTTAACACAAAGGAGAGCAGTTTGCTTCCGCTGTAATCATGAATCTGTAATAAAGGACTCAGTCATGCTGTGAACATGCTATATTAGCTACAAATTATTCCTAATCTACATACATTCCCTTCTCTGAGACTCAATAGATAGGGAATTTGTCACATCTCCCACATAACTGTGCAGCTATTGTATTTAAAAACGTTGCCCTTTTCCTCCAGAGACAGCCTGAAGGGTGTTCAAAACTGTGTGAACTGCAAATATCCAAATCTTGGACAAGAGCTATGAAGGCAAACGGAGAAGTGGTGGTTGGAGCACGACGCTAACAAGGCCAAGGGAGCAGATTCATTCAATCCCTGTATGGGCCACTCACTGAGCAGCTGGACCCCATGACCCTTGTGGGTCCCATCCAACTCAGACCACACTGTGATTCTCAAGTGACATTGCTAAAAGTAAGAGTTAGGTGAACAGAACTTCTCCATTTCCTGAGAACTCATTCTTGCAAAGCATTTCCTTGCAAGCCTGAGCAGCAGGCCTAGAGCTAACTCTCAGATCTCTTCTTATTGCTCCTGTGACACAGGAGGATAAGCCCAGAAATTCTGCATAAAAACCAGATCCATTTTCCTTCCCTTACAGAGCAATACAAAGCTACCCATACTCCAAAAGCTGCAGCTCTGAATGATCAAATGCAGCAAATTGTCAATGGTCCTAAAGCAGCTTCCCTAAACCCACTCTTGAGTAACAAGAAACCTTGCCCTAAAGTTCAGCTCCCAGCAACAGCTATGCAGCAGAGCCCTGTATATACTTATCTAGGGAAAACATATTGCATACAGCACATTGCTATCTCATGCTCTAATTAAAAGAATGCAAATATACCTGCAATCTTGCCCTAGGGACCCAATCATTTGCATTTTTTCCTCATAGAATCATTTTGACTTATCAGCATGACTGTAAGTTATCTGAAACAGGAGGTGATATCATGAACTCTTCCTCAAAATTGCTTTCAGAAACTGGAAGGACCTTTGATTTGCCCCATTACTAAGTACCTACTATGCAATCCACAACCATCAATTTAGAGTAAAATTCTGGACCTGAGGTGAAAACTCATTTTTTCCTCCATTCATCAGAGGAATGCACTTCACCATACAATTTTCCTGAGGTCAAAAAGAGCATACTTGTCAAAGCAAAGCTTTTAAACAGATGCTTTCTATATGTTAGTATGAATTCAAGGATTTGTTTATAAAATTTAAATGTTCATGATATACTTTAGGGTCAAATTAGAACTTTTTCTGTATAAGAAAGATACATCTTACATCTCTCTCTCTTAATTTGTATTTTTACATACAATTCTTCATAAAATGACTTCAAAATTTGACTTTAAAAAGAAAAATTCATATTATAGTGCATTAGCCATTTTTGTGGTTTTTCCAGCCCATGTTTAAAATTTTAACATTTTTCAAACCTGGAGAACATCTTAGGTTTTCATCATGCCAGGACTAAAGTTACTGGATACTGCAGTTCAAATGCAGTGCCCTTCAGACCAAAATTAAAGAACTTAATTTCTATTTACGGAGAACACAATTTAAGAATGAAGAGAGTCAAGACAAGAACACCTCTTCTTTGGCTGTTTCACAGGAAATGAACACTTAGGAGCCTATTGAATTAAACAGTGCCTGTCGAAGCAAGAACAGCTTGGTGTTTAAGATAGAGGACCAAATACAAATAGGCATAGAAAACAATCTTATCATTTCTCTTCCCCTTTATTTCTATCTGCATGTGGCTGCAGCATTTAACCTGTTCAAGCTGCATTCCTTTAGCTGATGACATTTGGATTGTGCTGGTAATTAGCCTGGGGAGACAAAGACTAATGACCCCAATTATTGCTGGAGGCACAGCTGGAGAGCCTTAAAAGCTAAAGTTTATCAGAGTGTGTGTGGGGGTGGAGGGTGTTCCAAAGAGAACAGCTTTCTACAACATAAGATATCTAAATAGAGTTACAGTGTTCTTGCTCTGTATTGCAAATTGAAGTCCTTCATTGGCAAAAAGAGGGGTTTGTTTTGCTGCAATGTTATTTTATGACAAGGAGAACTTTTGAAAAGTATAAGCACCACATTAAAAAGGCCCCTGTATTCAAAAGTGCCTTTTATTTCTATAACAACTGTGTAGCCCTGTTAATAGAGAATTGCCTCTACTAGTACCAGGTCACATTGTTGTGGTCAGTTTGAAAGGCTTCTGCTGGCAGAATGAGATATTTATGACTCACACAGAATGTGGTAGTGCAGAAAATGCAGCCTTGGTATGAGAGCAGAGTCCCTGAGAAAGGGGGATGCAGGAAGAGGCATCGGTTCTCTGAGAACATGACTATTTTCATAAAGAAAACAAGCAGTCTTCTCATTGTATCATAATGAAATTCTAGGTATAGTGTTATGTGAGTTTGTGTGGGACTACGGTCTAAAATGTTTTTACACGACGTTATCTATTAATATTCTTCTCAGAACATTGAAACTTGCCCCTCCAGATTTCAGTCCAGCTGTATGCTTTGCCTCTGTTTCTGAAGAACTTTGTAGTGTCTCATGCAGACAAACAGGGGCAGACAAAGAGCCCTGCCTGTTTGCCGAGCTCAGTGAGTACACGCTCACTCAGGCGCATCACACACACAAATTTATGCTCTTCGTTTTGCTCAGAGGAAAGATCACTGCAAGCCCAGAACAGTGGTGAGCTCTCTGTGTGTCCTAGACTGACCTACAAGGATCAGGTGGGCACCATGTAACTCCATTTTACACGTCCATTGAGAAAGCTGCTTTGGGGAGAGAGTCTCTTCTGTGGCCCTCAGGCTCCACTAGAGTGCAAATGTGGACTGAACCATCTTCCTAGATACATTTTTCATGTCTCTGTCAGAAGTATAGTATTCCTTCAAAGTATGAAATTATTTCCACTGTCCACAAGGAGACCCTTCATGGGTGAGAAGAGTGCATAGATTGTGCACAAGTATAAGCAACAATGGGGTATTTCGAAGATAAGAGAACTTGAAGATATACCTCGGTGACATGAGGTGACATTCCACTTGGTGAAATGATAGTAATACATTTCAAGACCCAGAAAAAAAATACAAAGAGACAGCTACCTTTTTATTTTTCTTTTGGAGACAGAGTTTCTCTAAGTATTAATATACTTTTGACTCACTGAACCTGAAGTATTTTTTAGGACAAGATAGACCCTGTGCATGTTTAGTTTTGTTGTTACATGCATGTTCAGTTTTACAGAGATGTCCAAATCTTTCAATTAAAAATTCACTATTCAGACAAGTCCTACCTCTGAATTAACATCTCCGGGAATGAAGGCATTGTAAATAAGCAAAACTGATGGGCTAAGTATTGTACACATAATCAACAGAGGGGCAAAATATAGACACATTTTAGTTTTTTTCCTCTGCATTGAATTAGATTGCACTGAATTCCCAGAGTCATGTAAGGAGAGCGATCTAGCGAGTATTCCTGTACGAACTGCCTGTGCCGAGGTGACAGAGTTAGCGGATGCGCTCCCAGGGGTCCGTGAATCCCTGATGTCCCCTCACCCCGCAGGGCAGCCCTCGCCCAGCGCTGGCGCTCACAGCGGAGCGCCCATCAGGCCAGGCTGGATAGCGCCGCACGCAGCAGCGCACGCTGGGCCGCGCCGCCACAGCAGAAAGAAAATGAAAGTAGTAATTTTCTTTAGCTCAGGCTTTTTCCCCACTTTGATGTGATTTGTTAGAACGCACTTAGTAATTTGAGAGCGCTCCCTTTTCCCCAGCCAGGTTCCAGCAGTACTTTCACAGTGCCCTGGGGTGCCTGTCGCTCTCTGACATCTGTTACAGTTGAAGGCCATCAGCTGGGTTTGCATGTCGAAAACAAATTCTCAGTGGGGTCCACAATTTCTCGGCGCTGTTGCTGTGCAGCAAAGTAGTATCTATTGATCACTGACTGTAACTGCGGTAGGTCAACAATTACTGCTGATGGGAGCTCTCCCGCGCCTCGGTGCAGCAGCACGCATTTATGTTGCTCTAAATGAGCAGGTGGAGGGGAGGGGACTTGGGTATGCGAGACAAGGAAAGGCTCTGCTCCTGAGCAGCACTTTTATAAACAAAGAAACTTTAAAGCACTCAAATGTACAAAAATAAAACCACATTACCTAATACACAGTATCCATCTGGCACAAGAAAATTGAAGCTTGCACAAGATTAAATATCTACATCAAAAAGTCAGAGATGATAATGAATTATTCCTAAACTCTCTCAATACTTCATCCTACATCTGATGTTTCAAATACAAGCACACACACACACACACAGGGAATTAAAGAAGAGCTAATGTATTTGGGCAGTATTAAAATAATTTCTGCTTAGAAACAAAGCTATTTTAGACAGTATTTCTTTCCTTACTTTTTAAAACATTACAAGACTTTGCAACTTCAATCAATTCAATTCCATTCTATAGGCAAAAATCACTGTGCTAAATGTAGGTAGGAGAATAGCACAGGTAATAGCACATTTTTAAACAGCCCTACATGTATTTCGGCACTTGGGGGGGATTTAGGAGAACGTAGACATCATAAAATTCAAGCCAGAAATCTGGCAATGATCTGGAATAACACGTTGCTTTGCAACAGAGGTGCAAATACATAAATGTCAAGCTGATCTCACTGCCCAGAGCTTTTGTACTACAGCGATTAGATTTCCCAAACCAAGATCTTGTTTTAACCTTGATGTCTACGATGGAGTGTAATTGGCCACTGGCACACACCTTGAAGGAGTGCTGTTTCTGAAAACTCCCTGTCAAGTCAATCAGACAAATAACAAATCTGATTTCTGTCATTCTGCCTCTTTCAATTTGAAAAGAAACAAATTATGGTTTAAGTCTATACTCTACCAACCATTCCAAATGCATTGCTGTCAGAAACAGGACCAGGAAATCTGTCCTCCAGTTAGTTCCCTAGGCCATCTCACACACTGCTCCGTGCCTCCTCCCAGTATGACCAAGGTTTTGGTTTCTCCCCCCCAATATCTCCTGGTTAGGAGACTCTTCTCATGCCAGGCTACGTGACCACTGCTGCCAGGAGCTGCTAACTCCTCTCTGGGGAAGAACGTCTGCAGCTCTGATCTCCCAAATAAACCTGAAATCATGAAACAATGCAAGTCCTCTCCTCTCTCAGCAGACATGATATTTTGTCTCTGAAAAAACCCATAACATGCTTTGTACTGGTATTTTTGGTAAAGGGGCTCAAATAACCCTCTCTTAATCTTATAAACCTCTCATGAACTCACTCTACTGAATTCATGTTTTCATCAACTCCATTCCCCATCTTGACATGAAAAGGAGACTAAGAAACAAACACACACAGATTGACAGATGTTATTCTGCAAACAAAAAAATATCTCTTCATCCAGAGAAAAAAGTCTACCACACTTACCATGAAAAATTAAAAATTAATTTGCTTCATGGCACCTCAACAGAGACCTGGGATGGGTAGAAACAGGAGTTAGGCACTGGTATTTTTCCATCAACAAGAAAGAAAATAGGAACCAGAAACACAGGTAAACAGAAAACAAAAATCATTATTTGTTTTAAATTATAGCAGACAGCTTTCATGTTAAAGGCTGCACTTGAAATACCAGAAATGCCCAGATAAAAAACAGGACAAATAACTGATAGAATCAAATCTAAAACTTAGAAAGTGCAAATGAGATATGTTTGAATTACTAACACCAGTAGGATGTAGGTGAAAGGACTAAAGCATTTCCACTAATTACAATGATACTCCATGGAATTAAACCGTGGCAACAGTTGTGTAGCTTTCAAATAAAGGGCATAATTTGAAATTTGTGATAGGAAAGAAAGTAAGGGATAGAATTACAAATGAAGTGGATTGGAAAGGTCTCTGGATTCAGTCACACACAAAAAATAGTTGGTGATAACTGTAGTATTTAAGATGATTTAAGTCTTTTGGAAAAAACAAAACCACGGTGCTTCCTCTGCATTGCTTAAAAATTTGAGAGCATAGCAGGGGAATAATTTTTTCTCTCATATATGTATCTGTTTCATATTCAACAATTCTAAACAGTGACTGAGTACATGAAAACATCTTTTCCGTATCTCTTAAAAAGTTGTTTTCCTTCCCTGTGTTTAAAAGGATACAACAAGGTGCAAGTAACTTGGGGTACAGATCTACCCCCAGTGGCATCAGTTGTGGCAAATACAGTTACATGATCATAAACCAAGCCAAATGCAGGAAAAGCTACTCAGAACTGTATTTTTCTCTTTTTCTCTATTAATTTCTGGAGCTTTTGTCTTACAAGGATAGGCTGGGAGAGTTGGACCTGCTGAGCCTCCAGAAGAGACAACTGAGATGTCTATCAATGTCTGTAAGTATCTGAAGGGAGTGTGAAAAGAGGGTGGATCCAGGCTTTTCTTGGTGGTGCCAAGCAATAGGACAAGACACAATGGGCAGAAAGGGATGCTCAGGAAGTTCCACCTGAGTATGAGGAAGAACTTCTTTACTGTGAGGTAACCAAGCACCAGAACAGATTGCCCAGAGAGGTTGTGGAGTCTCCCTCACTGGAGATAATCAAAAGGCATCTGGACACAATCCTGTTCCATGTGTTCAAGGATGACCTTGCCTGAGCAAAGAGGCTGGGCCAGATGAAGGACCACTACTGTGGTCCTTTCCAGCCTGACCCATTCTGTGACTCTGTGATTTCTGAAGCAAGTTTGCCATGTGTAACCACAAAAACTACTTTTGTGGCCTCTAATTGTAATCATCTTTCCACTTCTAGACTATAGTACTTCCAATTCACTACTATCTGTCCAGTATAAATATGCTTCGGTTTAGCCTAACCTGTTCTTTTTACAAAAATTTAACCTTTGTCAAACCTTACCTCTGGATATCACAGGAATCTACCACAAAAGATTAGCTGCACTTCAATTTATATTGTTTTCTTCCAGTATCATAAAATTATGTCTCAACAACTGCAGGTCACTTTCAAAATCTCCTACTTTCTACCTCCTTCCAAAATTCCTTATAAATCTTACTTTTTTGTACTTTGGGGCTTGGGGGTGTGGTGAGTGGAATGTCATTGACCGGAGTATTTTCATTATTGTTGCTTTTAATTCTTATTCAGTTTATTAAAGTCTCTCTTGCCCAGTTAAATAAAATGAAAATAATCAAATAATCCTGGAAACATTTTTACTGATGTTGAGCACCTTATTCTTTCATTCAAGTTGTTTCCTCCTGGCACCAAGCAGCACAATGCATGCTGGTTCACCCACTGCTTTAAATACACCCAGGGAGATTCTGCAACAATGAAGGAAAAACTCCAGATTCTTCTTCCTTCATGTGCAATGTGATCAGCAACACAGAATTTTAACATGTAATAAACTCCCTTTTTTAGCCTATACTTGGAAGCTTCTTTTAAAAGTATAAACCAATCTAATCACTTCATTAGGACCTTGAAAACATGAATAAAGGCTACGGTGTCATATTCTCATACAATAATACCCTGATAGAAGATTTATTTACTGCATTTAGGCATTGTTTCTAGACTATTATTTCTGGGTTTTTTATCTAGAATTTGATTGATTAAGAGAACTGATTAAGGCAGGTTATATAAGTGTAAGCCTTTTGAGTGGTGTAAAAAATGACTGGAGTTCTCACACTGACAGTAACAGCAAAGCAGAGCCAGAAAAATAACAAGATTAACAACTGTTTAATTGTCATGTGGAAATGGGTTCTGTATGGAAATTGTTCTAAATTTTGCATTTAGCACCCTAATGAACAACAAAGAAAAAGAATTTGAAAACCCAAATTCTTATCAGTCAGGTAATCTGAATGAAATGTATTTTTAGATCTCTGCAACATTGCAAAGAACTACCATATGGACTAATGCTGCTAATCCTACTTCAGACCACAAACTTAATGAGACAATTTAAGGAAGTCAGGAGATAAGCTGTGCTTTTCTGTTTGGTGTTGAATTTCATGAATAACAAGGAAGAATTATCATTAACGGCTTTTGTAAAAGTAGCAGAAATACTCCTAAGAAAGCAGAAGCAATTGAAACTGCACAAAGTGCATGTCATGAGGTAGATTAATGTATGTCTGGAAAGAATGAAAACTTATATTTGAATTGGATAAATGCAGCATACCTTGCTCTTCTGCAGTGTAAATTGCAATTCAGTTCCTAATCAGTCAGATAATTTAAAAAAAGAAATAATAATGGAGTCTGTTTCCATATCAGTGACTACATGCAGAGCAAATTTTGCTGAAATAATCCAATTATTCTTCCTATTTACTTTGGTATCATGCTGCCTCCAAGTAATTACCAGAAAAGTTGGACAGATGTAGTTCCATAGGAATTATGCTGGTACCAGCAGCTAGCATTCAAATACCATGTAGGAACCAGCAAGTGAAACATTTAATTCCTGGATGGTGCTCCTTGTTGACATAAAATTTTTTGCTGAGACTTGCTCAGGCTCTGGCAGTTCCTCTGATGACTCCTGCTCTGGTGATCTGAGATTTTAGATTCTCTGAATACGTGGCAGATGTGGTTTGTGCCAGAGGTGACCAGCTACACCTCATCCACCCCAATTCCTTGGCTGGCATTTAGGGCAAAGAGTCAAAAAGGAGCTTTGCTGGCCCCTTTAGCAGGTGAGGTGTAAAGGCAGGTGAGGCCCCTTTGCTCAGTTTGAGCTGCCACAGCACAACTGTGTCTGTGAGGGACCTGGTCCTTTGCCAGGAGGACACTGGAGACAGTGTGTGCTGCAGTGGCACACAAACACTTTTCTCCTCTGGACCTGATATTTCAGTTGTACTTGACATGTTAAATCATGGCTTCTCTCAACAGAGGAAATAAAACAAGATGTAAGAGCTCCTCAGAGACTGGGAATATTTTATTTTTACCATAGTCTTTACTAGTGGGACTATGCTTATGTAGAACAGATAAAATTGATCATATAAATTTCTATTTGGGGCCAAGCATGACTTCTACTAGCCTCTGACAGTTTCCATTTGGCAAAACAGAAGAGATTTGTGCTGTATTAGTGGCTTTTTTTTTCTTTACTTTTTTCCTTCTGGGATAATAATAATAGGCAATAGTTTTAAACATCTTTGGAGACTCTCTCTTCTATAGGCTTATGCAAGAATACTGATTTATCAAACTAGTTAATAAGTCAGAGTTCTACTTTTTTAAAAGAAAAATTTGACTTGAAAGGAAAAGTAAGTCTCCATCCTACACTAAATTAGAACTTTCTGTTAAGAAAATGGAAGTGAAATGGAATTTCTTGTATCACAGAAGCCAAATTTTCTGTCATAGCTCTAAAATATCTCTCTTGCTAAATGTGTAAGGGAGATATTTGTTGCTAGGGTTGTGCTATGTACAAGGTGTTCCTAAATAATTCAAGAAAACAGTTGATACTGAAATGTTAAAAATCTACTTTTTATTTCCCTGTTCATATTCATCCATTCAGTCCAGTAATTCACCTTCTCCCTGCTGGACTGCTAGTAACAGTAAAGGCAAATATTGAAGCAGTGCTACTTTCATGAAGCCTTTGGCTTTTTAACTCTTCATATCCAGATGACTGATACATTTTCTTCTCCTTTACTTTTTTATATATCCAAATATTTATTTCTGAAACTCAGTGAAACAAATTCTTTTAGTATTGCTTAAGATATAATTTTTCCTATGAAACAACATTCAAGAAAATGGAACCTTCTGTTTTTATATGCAGCTATCATTAGGTATTACCCATTGTTAGTCCAAACACACAAATTACAGTCTACACTCATGGCTACTGAAAATACAGGCTTCAGTCCAAGAGATCTTCAAGTAAAATTATCTACAGTAAGCTTCAGTGCCTGTTGTATTTTGTTTCCACACTCTTCTCCTACAAAACTGATGGTGGAGTTTGTGTTCAGGAGGTGAACCTGTGAAGCCTGATAACTTCAGTTGCAGACGGAGAGATGTGGCCATCTGTGTTCTGTGCTTATGCAAAGCAGTCATTTGCTTTTTGGAATGTAGATTTTAGGAGTCTGACACCATATTTACTGTCCTAAAATCTGAACTGGACTCTAAAACATCATTGAAAACATCACCAGGAGTAAACAAAAAGGAAGAACAAAAAGGCATGATGCTGAAAGGCCTTGCTGAAAACCAATGGATGCAGAGTCACTAAGAAAAAATTCCTCACTTCCAATGAAATAAAGCCATCATTTAAAAAAAAAAAATCTCTGAAATACAGGGCCACTTTGCCCAGACCAGCACCAATATGGTAGGACTTGGGACTCAACCTTTTACAGAAATCAAAGGAAACAGAACCATCATCATCCTCTGCACTTCCTTCTTTGCTTTCTCTCTACATTTACTTTTTACCATATGAACTTCATTCAGAACCAAGAATTTCCTTCCAGACTGACTTACCCATATAGGTTAAGTAAGTTTGGACAAATACAGAAATTTGTAAATATAAACAAATGTAAAATAGTAAGCATGACAGTCATTACAAATTCCAGCCTACCAGGAGAAACTGCCTTAAAAATAGCCACATTTTCCAAAAAATGGAAAAAAAGAAAAATAAATTTGGAGGCAAATGCAACAAATCCTACTCAAGCTTTCCTGTAATCTCTGAATATGCTAGTTATTAGCTCAGGCTGTAAGCTGCACCGTTACTCAAAGTTAGAATTAATTATCAGGCATTGACAACATTATAGCAGCATACCTTTATGACATCTGTACTTACTAGGTCTGGTTTGATCATCTCCCATTGAGTGAAGGATGAGAAACTAGGAAAATTTCTATATGATTTTTTTTTTCATTATTATTCAATAAAAGAAAAAAAAAATGCTGGAAATATTTTACAAGCTAGTGAACCCATTAGAAATTTGAAAGCACATTCTTCTCATAGTTTTATAGTGCTTTCTCTCTATTTTTCCCTAAATGACAGTGAACTTATTAACACTATTCCTTAAAAATCTTTTACTGATACTTGTTGCACATGCTCAGAAATCTTGCCTTTAAATGCAAAAAATTGAAAAGCTTGTATTAAATTAGAAAACCTTCAACATCCTTCTTCATCCTTCACAACTACTACTCAAACCCACCCTTTTGTAATGGGACAAGTCTCAAAATAACTTATTTATCTTCTGTTGAGCCTCAGAGGAAGACATGGTCCATGAAGCTGCTGGTGATCCCCTGGTGAATGTTCCCATCATGACCTGTGCCTTCAACCATCCTGGAGCCCTCCTGCAGCACCATCAACCCCAACTCCCCAAGGCATCTGTAGCCACCAAGACAGAACCAGAACTCTCTGTTGTGCCTCCCAGTCAGTGAATTTCCATAAAAAACTTTGAACTCGAGCAGTTTATCTGAGTTTTGCAGACGAAGAGGTTTGCATGCAGTCATTCCCTGTCAGCTGTGCTGGATGATGACTGCCCTGTCATCAGCCAAAGCTTGCAGGTGCCTGAGAAACATGAAATGGGATGACCTGTAGGATCAGGCTGACCATGCCATCAGTATAGTATTTATCTACAATTGGGCCAGTATTATAAAAATAGAAAAAGAATCTAATAAAAGAGCAGTGTGATTACCCACCCATATGTCAGTTTTTAGAAACCAGATAACAGGCTGATGTAAAGTTTTTCACTCTTGTTATACCAAAAACCATCCAGCCCAAAATCGTTCCAAGGGCATTCATTTCACTTATATATTCTATGGACCTGTGTCACTGCTACCCAGTAACAAACTGAGCATAAAGAAAAGTTCTGACAAACAGGAACTTATTAAACAGTTAGCTCATAACATAACAACATAACCCAGCAACTGAGAAGTTTATGATTTTATAGATCATTGCCAGTTATCATTGTAACTGACAATTTTTGAATGATGTTCTGAAGCAACATTCTTTAAATAATTTCCAGTGAACTGTATAAAAATAAATAAACTACACTTCTCCCTATTCTATACAATAAAATTTGTTCTCAGTTTAGTACACATAAAATAAACAGAGTGTAAGAATGCAATATATTGCCCTACAAGCATAGTTAAGCTGGAAAGTTTTGCTAAAATATTTTTCTTTTTCCACTGAAAGAATTTTCTTGCAAAGTCCTGAGATTCTTCTGCTATCCATCCATCTCCTCCTGCATATTTACATGAAACTTTTCTGGCTATATATTGCAAAAGGAAATGTGTCATTAAATGCTTTTCAAAGTGACATTGCTGAGTGTGTTGGAAGTATTTTCTGTGCTCTTCATGAACGACAGGCTGCACATCCCAGGCATCAGCTGCAGTTCATTAGTGCTACAACGGCAGCAAACCAGATGAGTGTTCCACAGGGCTCTTCAAAGGCAGTGATAAGCAGCCAGCTCCCACTGACGAAGGAAAAGATTCTTCCTTCAGCTTTTTTTAGGAAAACAAGTTGTCAGCCCAGGAAAAGTAGAGTGAAAAATAGATTTCCAAAAAATATGGAAGCACTTAGAAGAAACTTCTCTAAACTGGAGAGTGGGGAATTGTTTGCTGAAAATTGTTCTGGGAAAAAAATTCTCTATTTTTCCTTCATGCTTTTATTTATAATTGGTGGAGGTTTTTAGGGAAATCTAACACATACTCAGGAGCACACAATACCTGGAAAGGGTACACAGAGACTCTTTGCTTGCAGGAAGTATATTTCAAGTTTCCTCACAGGTATTCATATTATGTACTTGAAATTTGACTGGTATCTGTGGGTTCATTATTACTAGTAGCACAATTTCCTCAAATGGTTTCCTGCATGACTAGATTTTCATCAAAAGAAATTGAAACAGTAGATTAAAGTCTTGCATGCACCACAGTATTTTTCAGGTATGGATTGGAAAAGGTGAGAGCAGGAGCCTCTTAGGTCTTGTTTATTTAGAGCCATTCTGAAGATTAGCTATCCTTACACTAAAGGATAGGATATTCCTTACAAAAAAACCAAACAAACAAAATCAACAAACAAACCCACAAACAAACCCCAAACCAACCAACCAAAAATCCAAAAAAAAGACATTTTTTAAAAGTACAGGGGAACATTTAACAAAATGTTCCATTATTTCTCTAAAACAAAATTACCAATTTTAAACCTGATGTCACCAACACTTTCAGAAAGCCTCAGAATTGGCATAGGATGTTGGAGGGGAGAGAAAATTGCTCCTCTGCCAAATCTCATTGCTAAGAAGTACAGAATGAGATATGAACAGGTACCTACAGAAGTTTTAAGCATAAACATGGTTTCTGCATGCATTGCCATAGTATCCCCTGAGAGGTCTGACAAGCTGTCCCACAATCCAGCACACTGGCAACACCAAAGCAAATTTGTGCAGCCACAGGATGCCATAAAACCAAATAGACATTGAAAGAACAAGAACACACCAGTTTTGTTAGCATGCTCCATTGAAAAAAACAATTGGAATCCAAACATCACTTGATCTTTCCAATGGGCCTCAAACCTGAGCATCTGGGACTCCTGCTAAAAAATTCTCATGTCCTCTTTGCTTCTTCCTTTCAATTTAGAGAGGTAAGACACCGGAAATGTTTATAACAAACTACAGTCTGCAAAGCAAAAACCTTAAGGCTGAATAGACACCATGCACATTTCCTTTGTTTCTAAAGTCAGTTCAGATAAGCTTGTGACAAGAGATTGCTCAGCTGCAGGAAGATTTGAAATTAGACATAATTAATACACTAAAAAATGCCCAAGACATCTTTGAATGACTATCAGAGTGTCACATTTGACAAGACATCAAATAAAGAGGGATGTATGAAGAACACAGACTCTATGTAAGAAACCAGGGATCAAATTGGGTCCAATGCCCACAACATTTCTACAATTGAGTGCTTTCATCTCATACACACCAAAAAATGCTTGTCCACACTGAGAGGGCTTCCAGCTCAAAGAATAAAAACACACAATAAAAGAAAGAACCCCTCTCTCCACAGATGATCACAACTTAAGGCATATCATCTGAAACGTGAAAAACAAAGTTGTATTTGATGCCCATTCCTGCTAAGGAAAAATTAACTTCTTGCTGACCAAGAACTGTCAAATCTCAAGCAAAATCACTTTTGTCTTTGAAAAAAAATACATTCTTTCTTCAAGATGGCAAGTATCTTGTTGATTATCCTTACTCTTTTTACAATTTGTATCATAGCTTCACAGGAATAGATAAACTCTTCGTTTCTATAGCAAGCAAAACATGCCATGAATAGATCAAATATGGATTTGACACAATCCAAGTTAGAGGAATAAGTCCTATAATATATGAACAGAATCCTAAACTAGAAAAAAAAACCCAATTTTTAAATAGGTATTTAAAATTTATGTCTGACAAAGCACTGCTTACATTTAAATGACAGCCAAGTAGTGATTTTTTTTTACATTTTCTTTCGTTGTTGTTTATCTTCTGTACAGATTCCCATACAATTCACTAGAGAATTGAACAACATATTGCAACAATGCAGAGCACTCAGCTGAAACAGTGGAGACAATGTTAGACACTCTCTCTTAGCAAGCAGCTATTTTGCATCTAAAATCCCTGTTTATTACCAAGATTTTTAGATGTTCCATTGTTATGATCCATTGCAAAAAGCAGAAGATTTAGGTATCTTTTAGGTTACTATGGGAATTCCTGCTCTTTGGGGGAGTTTACTGCATGCAATGCATATGTGTAACCAGGTTAATACTGAAGATAAAGGATAAAATTTTGAGTTTATCTGTTTTTGCATTTAGTTTTAGTTTATTTGGCTTATATTTAAACAGCCCTAGTTTTGTACACTGGAACAGAATAAGGTTACATCTTATATCAATAAATAAAGTAAACAGGGTCAATTACATGCATAAAAACCTTTACCTAGTGTGCTGGTAGGTATGTTTGGAGGGCTCAGTGTTTGGGAATCTTTTATTTATGGTAAGTAGATCTGTTCCAGAGCAGAGGTTTTATCACTTCTTTCTTCTTTTTCTCAGGTCACAGGCCTGAAAAATGGCACACTGTGGGAGTTCAACACATTTCTTATCATGCATCGCAAACCTTTGTTACCATTCAGTTATTTTAAATATTTCAAAATAAATCTCTCTGCAACCAGAGGTTTCCATTTTCTATATGCATTCCGCCTTCTATGGAGAACACAGCTTTAATTATCTTTTAAGATCCCACATTAATACCATGCAAAGCACTGATTAATTGTACAGCACCCACAATAAAGAGAACTGCTGAGATAAAACCATGTTCCTTCTTGTGGAAGGTATGAAACAGCCATGATTATTATGGTGGGTGGTAGATCCCTCATGTGCAGCAGCCTGGAGGGGGCTGGTGCCCTCCCAAATGACAGCTTTTGACCAAAAAAGTGCTCATTGGCATCCGCCGAGAAAACAACATTTCAATGATTTTCTAAACAGACTTCCCCCCCTTTCTCTTCCATACTGCATCATATGTAGTGTCTTCCCAGTGCTATTCCACCCCCTGGACTACACATTTCCACATTTCTTTCAGCTGTGGACAACACCTCGACAGGTGCCTGGTTCTGGCAGGGCAAACTGCGCTGCTCAGGACACAGGTAGAATTTCCATAGGCAATTTCCACAGAAGAGGCTCCCTCGAGCAGGAGTGATGGGCAGGGGCTGACTTTAAGCTGTCCATGGGTGCAGGGACTGTGCAATGGGCTTAACATGTGGGCCCTTCATGAATGATCAATGACTTGAACAGTACCCACAGTAGCAATGTTTTTGATAATCATATTGTAATTCATCACTTAATGCCAATATAATTCACAGACTACTTAGCTTTTTAACTAAGGGCTCCAGCACTCAGCTGTAAGTAGGGGCTGTGACCGGGAATTGCTCTTTTCTTTTTCAGGAGAAGTAAGTGGGTGTGAGAAGGTGAAATTTTCATTGATCTGAGCTTCAGGAAAGAGAATTTAAAGGAACTTGACACAGTGTTGTGGTTATAAAACTTACTGCTTAACAGCGTCCAGTAATATACCATATTTGAGAAGATTAATTCAATTGTGATCAAATCCAACCCAAAGTTCTTTCATTTCCCTATAATTTCCTGCCCTCCATTTTTCACCCTTCTAATAAACTACTGCTTGCTTCCTAGGCTCCAAAAAAGCATCAGACAGATCCCTATCAGGGCTATAGAGACAAGAACAATGATTACAAGGCTGTAGCTCTTTCCTGAAGACACATACCTGACTCAGATCATGCCATCCACACACAGAGAACTGGTCAGGAAAACAAAGCATATTTGACCACAATAGTTTTAATCAGTTACAATCAAACTAATTTTGATTATAAACCATTCACAAGGAGGTGGCAGGCTCAAAAGGTTAATTAATTACAAACACACAGTCTAAAATAATAGTAATTTGATAATCCCATGCTGCTGTAATCATTATTCAGTGTTCCTTGCTTATATTACACTCCCACAAAACAAGCATTTCCAACATCCCCTTCTAATGTACAAACATAAGGAGAGCAGAAATTACATGTGGGAACCTTAACTAAATGACAGTAGAAGTAATCAAGCTGAAAACCATCTGCCATTACTGGCTGCGCAGCGAAGTTTGCTCTGAAAACTACAGTGTGGGAGGCTTATCTTGTCAGCAGAGAAAAAGGTATCCTGGCAAGGAGAGCCAGCAAATCCCAAACCTTCAAATGCACATCAGCCTCCTCCACCAGCAACTGCACTGTGTAGCCTAAAGCCTGCCATCCTCTATGCTTCAGCTTCCTCAGACCTGAAGACATTATCTACTATTTCTATTAGCAAAGTATCCAGCAGCTTTTTCATTCAGCCACATGATGCAGGAAACAAGCACTTCTCAGTTAAGCAGACTTAACTTTTCCTTTTTTTTCTTCTTGCTGCTGCTTTTTATTTTCCTCAGAAGTCCTGCCAACGCTAGGACCTTTGGAGCTGCTGCACTTTCACCTCTGATATATCCAGGAATTCAAGCATTTCAAGGTTCTGCTGTAACTTTTTTAAGAGAAAGAGAAAACAGAGGAAGTGCTTCTCATCATAATGAAAGCCAGGCTGGACAACTCAGCCATGCCCATCCCTACAGCAAAAGGGGGCAAATATTACTGATGCCAAACTCTCTTGTAAGAGGAAGTGTGACAAACATGGTCCGCTTCCAAAATTCCTCAGAGACAGTATCGGTCTCAGGCTGTGATAAGCAAGAAGCTATCTAGATTCAGAGCCTAAAACCTACATCACATTCTCTATAGAATGGACAGGTAATGCCCCTCTCTTTTGCTCTTGCTCATTCTTCTGTCTTTCACTGCTACATTTCCCTGTTCCTTCCCAATAAGAAATCAGGAGGAAAGCAGATCACTGACTTGGTTTGTCCTGCACCAAGATCTAGGTCCAGCTGGGTAAGACCTCATTTAAATAATAAAATGCTTCTTAGAGAGAAGAAGTTCTCTTTGTAAAGACATTTGCCAAAGGGGTTAAGTGACTCGAAGTGTTTTCCCAATGGGTAAACTGAGGCATGGGCTAATGACATGTATGGTAACCTACAGTGCAGGAAAGGAATCTTCAATTCCCCTAAGAATTCTTGCATCTGTCTTATTAAGAAAGGCTCTTTCCTCAGATCTGCTGGCAGAATTCGAAATTTGTGGTTAGATCCACTAAACAACTTAGATCTCACAGTTTTAGCATAAGCATTGCATAGTACTCCCTAACTTTTGGACATCCTGCCTACGGATGATAAATGCTCCCATTGCCAGGCAGCATTTAAAAGCTTGAAGAAAATTTTGGAGACGAGCTCTTTGTTTTCAGCTTTGCATTTTCATGGAAATAGACTGGCATCTTCAGAGGAAATTAATATTGTTCCCTTGGATTACAGCGTAGAGCTGTATCTATATTTATTCACAGACTCCCGTTGTGCCCCATACCAAAGAGCTAATCCAGTGCAGCACTTTCGCCACCTCCAGTCAGCTCTTTGAACAGCAGATTTTAGGGGATGAATGGCACTTGCATTAAGCAGGCCCCCTCCCTCTGTAAGGCCCCCAGATTGAGGCAGGGCCAAGGGAGAGGGCAACTGAAAAGGTTAGGGAGAGTATTCAGCTAAAGGGAAATGCTGAAGAAGAGGTAGGACTGGAAGGCAAGCCTGAAATATTACAGTTCCAAGAACAGGGTATTTCATTGTGTCTGGCCATTTATCTTCATTGAAACTGAAAGGGCTGAGCATTCACCTGATAGAGGCTTGTACTGCTCCTTTCTCATGAAAAAAGTGCAAATGCCAGCATTTTCTTTCTTCAGTAGTTGAATTACTACAGGAACAATTTTCTAATATTTTCTCCTCTCCCCTGAGGGAAATATGCTGTACTGGTGTGGTCACTGTGAGCTCTGGTTGGGAAAGGACTGGCCAGATCCCATAATAAAGCAGGAACTGGTGGCCAAATCAGTACTTAGTGTCTGTGAGCTCATCCTAATCCCTTTTTTGGGGCATCCATAGCCCCTCCTTCCCCCTCATCTCTGCATATATGCTACCTCTTACCTGTTTGCAGTCAGGAGGTAAGAGCAGAGCCTTATTGACTTGGAGGGCATCAGGATTACATCTTTTCAAGTAGGCTGCTGCTTTTTGTTCTAGCATCATTGATGTTATAGGTAAAATCCAAGTCAGAAATTTTTCTATTCTACTCTGAGGTAAAGTTTCTAAAATATTTACTTCTAGGATGTCAGAGAACAATACAGTGAGAAGCTCAGTGTTCAGTATTTTCATTAAAGATTTCATCATCTGTTCTTAGCCATATCCTCAAGTTCTAATTAGGAAATTGGTTTGACACAGAGCTTTAAAAATTGTCGAAGCTGCATAGTTAGTGTTTTTGCCATTCTCGTTTGTGACTAAACACTTTCAATAGCTTTTTCAATCTCTCTTTTTTAATATTGATCCTGAAATCTCCAAACAGCTTAGCAGCAAAGCAAGGCTGCATCATTAAAGGCAATTGACTTACAAACACTATAATCTCTGGAGAGAGGAAAAAAGATAAAATTTGAACCTAACACATCACATGCAAGCAAATACAAGTTTTGCTCTGTGCTGCCAAGACCATAGTAGGGGTTCTTTTCCTCAGAAGGGTTAAATAGATGAACTGAGACCTGGTGTCCTGCTACTTGTCCACTACACATCTGAGATAACTTGTGGGGCAGCATGGAATTCACAGGTCAGCAGGATGGCAGGGGAACTAATAAAATCAGCCCCATGTATTGAAGTCTAAGAGACGAAAAGATGGTTGTCATTCATTTCCATAAATTCTCCCAGCATGGAATTTAGATTTCTTACCTGTCACAAGGGAACCTCCACTGAACACCTTTGTCCTCCTGGTTTTTTGAGAGCACTTGCACCAGTATCTTGTGCTGTTTGCAATAGCTTCATTCACCCTCTCCAAGGCCTAAGCCAGCAGGAGTGTTTTGAGCTTTCAGGACAAACTGAGTCAGGAAACAGGTGCTCCATGATCCCTTGTTGGGACTTTGGTGACAATTAAGCTACATTAAACCCCAAAGCTGAAAAGTGGGAATTAGAGAAGCTATGGACATACAGTATTTTACCTGAGGTACCTCGAGAGGCAACTGGACAATTGAACATCATTGTGGACCTTTGCCTATATGATTTATTTCTATTTAAATCTCAAATTAGTATGTCATCATTATCAAATTAGTATCTCATCATTATCAATGCCTTCACTACAGAAACAGAAAATATGTTACAAATGGGATATACTTTTGTGCTTAAAGGGAAAATAGTCCGCTTTATTTTTAAACCAAATTTCTTGAAGTGAGTTAAGGTCCTGGAGTTGCATGTCATAATTAAAAAGATTTAGTAAGAATTAAACCAAACCTAAGATCCTGGTTCCTCGATGTGGAGAAGTCACTCAGTACAGGTACTTAAGATGTAACACCTTTCTACAATGTATTCACACAATCCCTACTTTGGGGAGTAGAAAAGAAGAGCTGTGGGATGAAGCACTAGAGGTTTCCATAAGAAGATAGCTCATTACCCATTTCCCACATCTCACATGTTGTTTAGGGGCACTTTGTGCTATGTGGGCTAACAAGCCTGACAATATTTGTGCCCATGCAAATCCCCACTCTGGCCTTTGAACATTCAGTATTCATGTCCTTCCTCTGCTAATTACAATTGTTCAGAAATGTGCTGGCTTTATTGGTTTTTTCAAGAAAAGCTGAAACTGCATCTGAGCAAGACTGTTGCCAATGCTCATCTCAGCACTGGCATAATTGGCAATGCTGAGATCAAGCTGTGGAAACAGTATGATAGATCTGGTTTATGCCTTAAATATGACACTTGCTTTTTTGGCCACCATATCTTATTTTGCCCAGTTTTCAGAAACTAAATCAACAACTGCCAGAGACTATAAACTTTCAGGACTGAAAAGCTGCCAGTTTGCTGGAGAGTGAGTTGGTTGCTGCTGCAAATGCTGAAGGTAGGGCTGGGAGCTGTTTGTGGCATAGCTTGAGTATCTGGAATGAACACAAGAGTCTTGCTGGGGCCCTGGGCAGCAAGCACGGCTCTGAGGTACTTCCCTTCAGGTTACACCTCTTTCTCTGAGAAACGTCCTGCAGGGGCCAGGCTATAGTGCCACAGGCTTCAGAACATACACTGTGCACTTGTTCACAACTGTGGCCTCCCAGCCTATGCCTCTGCTCCAGGCAGGAAACGAGCAGCAGCACTGTGCAGCAGAACAGCAGCCACTGCATTACACGCCTGTAAGTCACGCACAGGCATGGGGTGTGTCAGCCACGGCAGTTTCCTGCACAGCTGTGCCTTCCTCATGCACACAGATGCACAGTTCTCAACACAACGACTCAAGCAAGCATTAGGATAAAGTCCAAAGAAACTCTGGCAGCTGAAGACATCAAATGCCCAATTACACAGCTAGTCAAACCCTTACCGACCTTTTTACAGTGTGGTAACTTGAACAGTTATGAATCAAAGGCTTTATCCACACCATCAATTCTGGAAAGGTCTCGGATTGCATTAAAGAACAAGCCAGAAGAAAACCTCTTATACTATACACCTGACACAGGAATTTCAGAAAACTATCTGGAAAAATCATAAAGACTCTTCTGAGACTGACTCTACATTTTGCAAATGCGTGCTTGTATCTAAGCAAGTTACTCAAAGAAGTATTTCACTATAAAAACATCAATGTAGATTTTCTGTCTTTCCTAACAGTTGCCAGCACCCAGTCTTTGTTCCCGAAAGACAATGCTGCCCTCTTCTGGTATTCTTGATTACACACAACGTTTTAGATACAATTCTTCAGCAAGGTAAAAAAGTATTTTTTTAAGGATGTGCTACTTTTGACTGTGTAGAAAATAGACACGTCAAGTTTTGAGAAAAACAAGCTAAAACAAGTAAAGTGCCACAAATAACAAACTTAGCTTTGTAGGCTGTTGATCTAAAAAGGGCTCTACTGTTAAAGAGATTACTGAAAGTCAGTCGTAGAGAGTATTTTAGATGTGGAGCAAAGAGTACAAAAGTAGTGCTTTAGAGGGTTGCTTTTACTGACTACAGCACAAAATCACACTGTGCCATTTGGTAAAGGGAAAAACTGAAGGCCAAGACAAACAATAAGGTTAGAAAGATTTAAACCAGTATTTAAAGGGGTTAAAACACAGAACAGAATCTCCTTTCAAGTTAACATACAAAAACCCTGTAAATGGCAGAAATGAAAGATTTTTAAAGAATAAAAATTTGCAGCTAATTTTTATGATATAAACTGCCCTGTCACTACTGTTTATTTACCAGTAACTTCCCCAAATTATTCATCTCTCCTTCTTTATCCATTCCCCTATTCCAACCCTGAAAAAATGCTTTTTGATCACTGGGTCAAGAAATATGAAAGCTTGTTTTCATGCTTGTGTAGCTCTGCCTCCTATCAGTACAGTACTGATATGGCCCATGGCAGGACAAACACTTCAGTCTCTCTGGCTGACCTGTTGTCTGTAAGTAACCATTCACTCATTCATGCTTGTGTGGCACAAGCCTAGTTTTATATAGGTAAGAGTAACATGCCACTATTGTAAAAACAAGCTATTTATCACTCTCACACAATGCTGCAGTGCAGAAAATGGAGTCCTGGTCTGAGAGCAGAAAAGTGGAGACACAAGAAGGAGCAAGATGATCAAGGTGTGGGCCACCCTTGGTACTGGAGATTCCAGAGCTATGCACAGCTCTAGAACAGTCAGTTTTAAAAATATGCAGACCCAAAACTTGACAAAGCTTGTCTTAAAGATAACAAAATATAGTATCTAACATATGCAGACTATCACATACAGATAATTTGAATACCAGCTGGAAAGGCAGAATAAAGACACAAAAAGCAAAATGACTCCCAAGGTGATCCCAGGAGGGTAAGAAGGAACCATCAACATGAACAAAATATCCCACCCATGAAAGATGGCAGAACTGCAAAACTCTGTGTAACCCTCTCTAGCTGTGGATCTAAAACTCAAGGTACACAAAGGGAGATTGAACATAACTCCAAGAGGAGGATTAGAAATGAAGAGCATATGCTATAGTTTTAATTTCATTACTGTAAAAAAGAAATAAAATTTAATTCTTCACATCTATTTGCCTGTAAGGAATATTTTTCCCTTTGTGGAGATCATCCATGGAATGCAGTCCAGTAAGCAGTAAAGAGAGCAGCAGGAAACCCTAATAAATTATTCTGCAGCCAGGACAAAAAGGCTACCAAAATGGAAAGGAAATGCTTATAAAACAAAACCCACTAGGATTTAGTGTGCACTGATACCTATGGTCTTGCTGTTTTCTCTTAATCCTAAAATCATGGCTAGTCATGAATGCGTGAAGAAAAAGTGAGAGAAAACAATGAATTGGTTTTGCTTCTTTCCAGCGTGGAAGTATTTTGCAAAATATTCTAGCAAGGTATTACACAGATTCCTTGCTCGCAGTAGAAGAGAATAGAGCATTAAAAGGGGTAAGAAAGTTCTCTTTGCTCCCCTGACAATTCTCTTTAAGGCATCACAGAATACAAAGGATGACAATCAGAAAACTCTAGAAAGAGTTACCATCATGCTGTTAAGCCCTGATAAATCAGCATTACATTCTTGCTTCCATACTGACCATAAACCTGGTGCAAAAGCCTTGTGGCTAAACAAGCCATCTTTACTTGAACAGCGGAATTCAACAAGCTGACATGCACACTGTGAAGCTACAGAAGGTAAGAGAGACAGGCACTGATCAAGCCAGTCATCTACACTTTACTGAAGTTGTTTTGCTAAAACATCTCAGGAAACACACACCTTTAAAGCCTCACTGTTCCAGTTACACTCCAATGACCTTCTCAGAACAATTTTATGGAAAACACCTCATACATGATTCAAGTGTTGCCAAAAGTAACAGCTCATTAAAGTGAAGTTCACTATATACACCTCTGAGAAGAACATAGAACACCAGTCCTGTATCTTTTATAATTGATTATCAAATCACACAAAGCTTTCAGTTTTACTCAATTACATAAATGATGGAAGGAGACACTCTTGAGAACATATGGATAAATATTTAATGAGTTAGAACAGCTTTAATCAGAACATAGCACATTTGATTACATTCCCTATTTGTTTTCAAATTGACAGGCAAAGATGCATTTTAAAAAGTAGTTCAAAGAGAAAAAAACGGGATTTAAAAAAAAAAAAAAAAAGAGAATAGACTTAAGTTGGCAGCACCTGAACAAGCAACAAAGTGCTCAGCCAAGCACAGCTGTTCAGGCTCACTGCAGTGAAAACTGCTCTTTCCAAGTTTTTGGGATGCAGCTGCTCAGCTTTTCCTGAATGACATAGGATTAAAAATTCACATCTTTTGAAAAGACTGCACTGGTCTTAGGTCCTCCTCCAGACCAAAGAAGACAAACCCCTGTGAACTTCCAGCTCATCACCCCCTTCCTGACCGTGATCACAATTATAACACGGCTCATCAGCCGACCTGACCCATATCTTGAATCTTTCCTCTAACTGGCAATAAAATAAAGCTGCATCAAGAAGGAGCTGCAGTAGGAAGTGTGACTCACTGGTTGCTTACCACCCTTGTAGCTTTTACCTCCAAGTCTTCCTTATTTATTTTGACCCAGATAGCTGCTCAGTTCAGGATTGAAAAAAAAATTCAATATTTAGGAAAAAAACCCAAACAACCTAGAAATGTTCTTCAGTATACAGCTCAAGTTTAGCTTCTGGGCTCTCCAGAGGAAACTCTCCACATGAGTACTTGAAAAGTAGTGCTGGGACCAAAATAGCTTTCCCTGTGTCATGAATAACATCTCATCTTCCAACCTTTGCAAAAATTCGAAATTTACCAAGAATATATACTTACGAAATTCAAGAATAGTTTTTATTAAGAGATTACTAACCTAATTATGAAACAACTGGTACCTGAATTTTCAAATAGCTGAAAATACTTCCACAGAAACACAGAAATTCAAGCAAGCAGAAACCACAAAAAACCATTTTATTGCAACAATGTCCCCATCATCAAGTGAGATGGCAAAAATTAAATTTTAATTAATTTTGCGTTTCTACCTTTTTATTTATGTAAATATAAATTCAAGAGTGTAAAATAAATCCACATATAAAACACAGAGGAAACATTCTCTTTCAGTGACTCCAAAAAAAACTTACATACTGAAGATTCATGACAAGTCATCCACTGTCCATTTTTCCAAGTATACAGGCATGAAAAAATGCAGGTATTTATTCTCAAAAAGCATCCTGTATAAAGTCCTTGAAGTACTTAAGTAATATTTAGTAATCTCATTCTTGAGCTTATAGATGTAGATTCCAAGAAAAGAAGAGACAAACATCTCAAACTTCAGATTATTTAACCTCCATCTAAAATAACCCATTTAAAACAAGATTATGTTCAATTCTTATAGCTGAAGCATCACAATTACTTTATTAGTATCATTATTTTGGAAAACTATTTCTTATAAGGTTTTCCTGCTTTTAAAATAAAGTCAGAATATTTATTTCAAATACTTTTGCTTACTTATACGGTAAATATATTGCGGAAAGTAACTCCACATGCTGGTACAACAGGCCTTCATGAAATTCCATTTAAACATTACTATGATGTACCTTAAAAACAGGGACTACAGCATGAAACGCACCAAAAAGAGTCAGTGTCATGGGATTGTGTCTGATCTTCCTTCTCAGATGTAACAAAATGCTGATGTATTTTGAAGTAAATATTGGACTGCTAGACCACATGAATACTGGTTGGCTATAAATATTTGGAACAGGAACATTTACTGCTTTAGAAACATACCATTATTTTGTTCATTGTTTTACACAAAAAGAAGTGTCACCAGTATTATAAAATGCATCATGGGAGACATTTCAATGGGAATGTTTTTCATTGGGTCTAACAGGCATACATTTCCAATGATTGTGGTTTTTAATACATATCATGCCAAGTTCTTAATAAACTGTTTATCCTCGTGGTTATGTTACAACAGAATGAAGAAATTAAGATGGTAAAAGCAAAGTTAAAAATGAGAACTGCAAATAACTTCACAACTAGAAGAGGAAAAATCATTGAAGGATTTAAATCAGCACTATTGTGGGTCCCCACAGTTGCACTGCTACTCTTAGGTTTCCAAAAGATGCATATGATTTTATAAATATTTTTGTGCTAAGAGCCATGCTCAGAAACAAAATATAGGCTGGCACAAGTCTACCTTCTTGGAGATGCATGTTAAGTATAAAATTCACTTACTAAAGTGCATTTGCTGAACAAATTCTAACTTCTACTATTATAGCTATCCCAATAAGCAATACAAACTAAACTTTGTTGAAATTCTACCTCTACTTAAAAGCAGTAAATATAGATGACTGAAATCTAAATTACAATCTTGCATTACCAAAGTTTTTGACTCAATGCTGTGAGCTCTAGAAATAAACAAAATGTACTGTCTTATACTTCCCACAAATGAGGAATTGCCTCTAGTTAGAAATACTGACAGTGTAGAATGGAGTTAAGTATAAGCAGAGCTGAAGTAAGCATTGCTTTTCTTGTTATTCAATATGGTGTTTCTTTAAGGCTCTGAGAGAAGCTGTTAGTTGTCTCAAGATCTTTTGGCAAAAGATAAATGCAGAAGTAGCAGGGTCATCTGACATTTCAGAACTTGTATTTTCATATTTCATTAAAGCCAGCTCATTCAGTGTCTGTATACATTTATTGCACTTGTGTTGTTGGAATACATCTATACCAACATAGTAATAATGATTGCAACAAAGCCATAGTAAAATAAACTTTAAAAGGGTCTGATTTGGACATTAGAGGATAAGTGTCTGCATGTTTAAAATGTTTCCCTAATAGTAATAAATACAGACAAATTGCTCATCAAGTCAGATGCACATGTTTAACCAATTATTTAGCATATATAAAATTTCACTCATCCTTTTATCAATACAAATCTGTTAGGGATCAAAAAAGACTTACCATGCAAAATATTGATTAGTGCTGCATAATGGAATATATATTTCTATCAGAGTTAAAACAGCATTTTCAAAATTTAAAGAAAAATAGACTTTTAAAAAGGGATTCTACTGTCGAATGCAAGTCTTCCTTGTAGCAAAGACAAGATAGAGACAAGTTACCATTTATCGCTGTACTTCAGTCTTGATGAAAGACTAATAATAATTTGTCCACCTACTTCTTAATAAATGCTACATTTTCAAGAATAAAGGAACTATCAGTAGGTATTATTTCTACTTAAACCAAGTTATTTTTCTCTGTAATAGGTCAAGTATGCTTTTAAAGATTCAGGTAATGGTAGACTCATAATTTTCTCTCTCAACAGATTTCGAGGAGGCTCTTCTGGCTTCAAGGCCTCACTGTGATCTTTATCCTCCTCCTCTTTGTTATCATCTTCCATTCTTTCATCTTCTTCACTATCTAGAGGCTGAGGAATGAGCTGATTACCAACAAACACATAGGTGTTAATCCTGCGTCTACGACATCTCCTGCGTTTGCGTTTCGGAGGAGCCTTCTGAGCAATGCCCTTGGCTTTCATCTCCTCGTTTATGAAGTTTCTAAGAGTGCGTCTGATATATATTCGAGCTAGGTCCTGGAGGTTCCTAACAGCACATGGAGCTAAAATGAAAGAAAAGTAAGTTATACCAAGTGAAATTTCCCTCTAGCAAAAAAACCCCAAACTAGCTGCAAGGCAGTGAGACTAACGTTCAAAAACAGTTCAGCTGAAATTTTAGAAAATTATACAATATGCAAAAGACACAAGGTTAGACAGTACCACCACGACAAACCCTGTGGAAGAGTCCAGGAAACAAAGAGGTCTTTTGACAGATGTGCAAGAGAAGTAGAAAGCATGAAGAAATCACTTAAATTTAAGAAATTAATTATACAACAACTACTGCCACATTTTAGCACCTGGCATGTCTTGGTGCCTCTGCTACCACTGTTAAGATTCTGTTGTGGGAAAACAATTCCTACCCCTGTGCTACATTTGTTTAGGCCAAGTGCCTTTCTTCTGCCTCCTTCTGCTCACTATGCTTCTCCTCTGAATCTATTTCCTACTGAATCTAACTGATGAGGGAAGGACATGTCTAATTCACAGGTGACCAACCAGAAAAGCCACCTCTAAATCTGCAGCAGAAGAGGAATCAAAATTACTCAAGTCTTGAAGGGAGAAAACTCCAAACCAATATGTAAGAAAAAAAGCCAAAAGTTTATGTTTTCCAGTGACAGGCAGGTGATGACAAAATATTGCTTGGCTACTGGACACCTGCTCATGGTGAGCTATGGATGGCTAATTCCAAGGAAAATAAAACCAAAAAAAGCACACCAACCACAGCTGAAGCTTGTTCAACTTTCTTACTTGTCACTTGCTTTCCTGTACAGAAGGCAATAAAATTAATGGGGACTACAGCAAGGAAGAAATTAACGAAGAAATAATTACAAAAATTATACTTCCAGAAAATCCATTCAGCTATAAAAGCTCCTGATGTAGTTTAAAGAAGATCTATTGTTACATACAATGACTTCAGTTGCAGACTAATTAATCTGAGATAGAAAGGATGTTAAGACTGACAATATTGATTTCAGGTCATGCTGAAGGGAGGGCGAAAAAAAAAAAGAGTCCCATTTCTTTAGTATAAAATCAGCTCAAAATTCAAGAACAAAATCCTATCTAACCATCCAGAACAGGTTTATAATTTCAGGTGAAACAAACCATGATTACCAATTGTATGCCAATTATAACAAATGCAAGCATTTTTTAATGAGGAACAGGATTCAAAATTTTGGATATTTACTGTTCATGTATTTCATTGTTAGAATATGAGACAACCTACTACAGATGGAACAGAGGAAAAATAATCTTGTATTAATAAGTTAATTTCAGGAAATTACTTCTGAGGGCTCAAAACAAGTGTTAAAACAACAAAAACTAATTATTCCTGCATAGAAATAGATTACATAAGGAAATGATCTTCTATACTTTGCATAAAAAAAGTAAAGGTAATTATCATAAAAAGCTAACACACACTCAGAATTAGCAGCTAGACCAGCAGTTACAGGCAATGCAAGCTGACAGGACATCCTGGATTCCTCAAGGGCTTATACCAGTTTCACAGTTAAAACATTTGCACAGGAGAGAAGAAACATTGAAAAGGGACCTTTCTCTTTGGTTACTTGTTGACAGAACAGAAGAGAAAAGAAAAGATGTTATCTTTTAGGGTTTTTGTTGGGTTTATTTAATTTCCCATGTGCTACTACTGAAGTTCTGTGCTGTTCTACTCTAGCCCTGACTACTCTGACCTTTACTACCTCTGCTCAAAGCATTGCATCTAGAAAGCCAATCCAAATGACTACTAATAAACAGCTAGGTATGACTATATCCACTGCAGACAGACATAATGCACACTCAGGCTTATTAATATTCTATCATACCACAGCTGCAGTTTAGACCTCTTCCCTCCATTTCAGGGGGAAGAGAAAAAATTGTTTTCTCTGGTAGACCACACAAGAAAGTTAGCACTATGAAAGACCTAATATTAGCTGGCTATTTTATCTATACTGCTGTAAGAGAGAAGCTGAACCTAAAAGGAAAAGGTGGCTGGAAAAACAAGCTGGAAACAGGCTATCACTTAAATTCAGAATATTAACTGTGAAGTAATACAGACCATGCACCAGGAGGACAAAAACAAATCAGCGAGCTACTGCTTTGCTAAATGGAATGTCTCTACAGCACAGCCTCTCAACTTCCAGACCTCCAACAGCAGGCACTGTAACATCCCTGCAAGCCAAAGGGAGGGAGCACAAACTTACGCAGTCCTACAGTGTCATGTTTGCCGTTGTCATTTCTGTTCGGTTGCACTAGTGGAGCAAATGAAACAGCAAGGATATTCTTACTTTCCCATGTGTTCTGTCCTGTTCTCAAGATCTGTGTTAGCTGCAAAACAAAACCAAAATAAATCAGTGGTTACAATTTTATCATAGTCAATACTATTCAGATCGGCTGGTGTTCAAACACACTATTTTGTTTTGCTTTAACATTAATTAATTAAGGTTGTTTTATGAACAGAAAGGACTTTCATAATCCTTGAAATATCACTTGGTTACTAGAGCACTGAATAAGGCTCTTGGGTACTGTGAAGAGATGCAGCTGGAAAACTAAGGCCCTAAGGTAAAAAGTAAGGTAAGTTTTGTTTTTCTCATTTTTCCAAAAGATCAGAGAATACTTCAGATCAGAAGCAACCTCTGGAGTCCTACAACCTCCCTGAGCAGGGCCAAAGTTAAATCAGAAGCTTTTCCAATTAAGTGAAAAAAGACCTAGGACTGTGATTCCCCACCTGTCTAGGCAACCTGCTGCAGTGTTCAACCAGTCTCACTACATGCCTTGGGGTGACTCTGTGACGCTACTCTATTCCCCATCGCCTGCTTGATCATCTAGAATGTAGTCTCCCCTGTTTTCCTTATCTGCAGGCAGAAAGCTCCCTTGCTGCTAATTTGTAACACTCTTTCAGTATGCTGTGCACCTGTGCAGAGATTTGGACTCCTGTCTACCAGGTAAATTCTCCAACCTTTCTGGAAGACAAGAGGAATTAAACATTTCCTCAGTGTTTTTCTGCAGGCTAGATTATCTCAGATCTTGTAGCTGCTCCTCATATTTTACATGCTCTAAGCCCCTATCCATTTGTATATAAGGTAAAAATAGTCACAGTTTTAATTTTTCTTTTATGTTGTGACTATTTTTAAGTTGGATTCCATCAATTTCAACTGACAGTATCTCAGCTGAATAAATAAATAATTTATGGAACAGAATCATGCAGACTACGCTTAAATCCCTTTGATATTTTAACAAAGCAGATAGCACGAGAATTCTTTTTTGAAAGTAAAGTAACTAACATGTTTATCAACAAGCATTTTAGTAATTATCTAAATTTAGGAGGACATCAATTTAAGTCACAAAATGTGCCTTTCTCTATTTCCCTATTAGTAAAACAGGGAGAGTAATACTTACCATTGAGAAGCCTTTTGAGGTCTAAGGATGGAAAGTGATAAAAGTGCGAAGTATTATTAAAATAATATGCCCCTGTCTGAAAAGTGTTAAATCTAACATGGAAAAACAAGATTGAAAACTGCTGTGAATAAAGTCATATTTTTCCTTCATTTTTTTCATCCCTTTACAATGTCCCACTAATCATAGTTATTTTGTATTACTTGAAATCAATTCTCCTGGTTTAGAGGTGATTTCTTTGCATTGAAACACTGACTGAAAATGTCTGTGTGGCAGGGAGATTTCAAAGCAGTTCTGAGGCTGGTATAACACATAGGAAATAATATGAAACAGACTTTGTTAAAAGCAGGATATTGATGCTTTCCTACAAATTTAAGGGAAAAATGTTCAAGACTTCATTAAAAAGATTAGTATCTGCTTAACTGCAACAATACACCAAATCAAGGTATCATTAGTTGAACATTAACTTAGTCAAATATATATTCAAAAGCATTCTTTAAATTATAGATTTCTCATACTAGAAGATAAAAAGGGGAAATTGTCACTAAGTCACCTGATCTTCAATAGGCATTACTAAAATGCCTCCAACTTTCAATAAAATTTTCATGTAGTTTTCATGGTCTTTCTGGACTCCAGCTCCACAGTAAATCCGGTCATACTGATGACTGTCTGAGGCTATTTCCAAACAATTACCAACCACAAAGGCAGGTTCACAGAACTCAAATCTAAGGGAAAGAAGAAGAAAAAAGAAAGAGGGGACACATTTCAAATTAGGATTTTTAAGAAAAGCCAGTTCAGATAAAGACAGAAAAGTATTTTGTATCTTCCCTTATATAATGAAGAAAGATTTGCATACATAATTTAAAAGTGTGTATTAAGATATTACTTTGAAAGTAATCTGGGTTTTTTTCTGCCACATCAGGGACCACTGAAAAAAAACTCATAAGCATTTACAATTGTGTATTATGTGAAACAGAGAAAGCTTCAAAATATCACCTTCCTAACAACAAGCAAGTAGATTCATCCAAAGAAATCTTAAGCCATATGGTGCCACTAAAACAATATGTTTATCAATAATGAGCGAGATCCAGGCTGCTGCATAAAGATTGGAAAGTTTCACTTACTAGTAGATCCCCTCCATTTTCTATAAGTTTGGGTTTTTTTAAAGATCCATTTTTCTCTACCTCCCAATTTTCCACCTTGAGCCCAATCCACTTTCCCCCAAAAAGGAATTCAATGAAAATTCTGACATTTTCTTGACCACACACAAAGCGAAAAAAAAAAGTTTCATTATCTCAGAAACATTTTCATCTGCAAATGGAAGTTATATACAACTGCATTTTAGTGGCCCTAAGTTTATAACACAAGTGGAAAGGACAGTGTTCTTTGTCACAGCATAAAATACCAAAGGAAAAATGTACAGGGCAGTACTTTATTGCTAAAGCTGCATATATTCTCCACAACACTGTTATTTTCTGACATTTTTTAAGTCTCTGAAGCATGTTACTGCTTCAGCTGTTAATACCGTAATAAAATTTACCATTCTGTAAAAAAATTCCCAGAGTGAATAACTGTACATCTTCCTCAAGCACTTTATATATAAGCAAAGAGGTTACAAAGTAACTCATAGAAAGGATTTATGGTTTTCTTTGAAAAAAATATTACATAAACCCTAACACCCTTGTTGTTGCATGAAAAAGTTGATAAACTTCATCTGGCAGTATTAAAGTCCAGTGCATCTCAAACAGCATCCAGAAGGAATGAATTTTTCTAAAAAACCTCAAATACATGTAGCCATTTTATGAACTTTACAGTTGACTGTCAAGAGAAAGTAATTTTTCTTCTTGCTTGTCTAGCATTAGCAAATCCCAGTACAACACCTGACAACATTCAAATCAATATTTTTTCAGTTACAGTAAAGTTGGCAGACTTCACTGCTCAGGGATGAAGCCTGTGAGGCTTGGCTGGCTTTCTGATCTAGAGCACTGCCATTAACAAATCAGGAAATTGAATTTTTTGCTGGAAGTATATATTTTTCCCTCCAAGATGCGATGCTTGATCTTGAAAATCCTCCAAAGCTTCTTTCTTTGACTAGCCCAGAGAGACCCCAGAATTTTTTAACAACTACCAGATGTGCTCTTTCTCATGCACTTCTTATGGTCAACAGTCCATGTTTTCTCTTTGAAATCCAAAGAGGGGAAAAAAAAAACCCCAATCTACTAACAATACTGGTCAATTAAAGAGAAGACAGGGAGATTGAAAGAGTAGGGATAAACTGCCTTGTTGCACACAACTGGGAAGGTGAAGCTAGACCAGTCTGAACCATGGTTGAAATAATTCCAGATTAACACAAAAACATCTAGAAATACATTAGACAAGGCTAAATGCTGGAAAGAAAATGAAATCCAAGACAATGATCAATCTGCTGAAGAAGCAAATCTCATTTCATAAGCACTTGGGCTATCACGTTCTTTTCTACATTTTCTACATTCCACATACAGGTCCATCAGGCAGTTTATGCTACAGTTTCCATTTCAGGTTGCCTATGGTTTAAATCAAAAACTATAAATCAATTGAATTTGAAAGTTTGAGCAAAGTACCTTTGTGGGCTTAAAAAGTAATGGAGGAAGGGGGAGGGGGCAGGGAGAGAATGAATATGGTACTTTGTCAAAATACAGTTTTAAATCCTGACACAGTCCCTGGTTACTTTTAGAAAAATGAGAACGGCCTCCTTGCCTGCCTGCCCACACCCACAGCTTTTACAACTTCTTATCTTCTCAGAATGCTCCTCTAAAACCCACCAAATTCATTACCATAAAATCCTGTTCCCTCTACTAGAAACTACCCTGAAAGCTCATGAATACACTGGTCACACCCTCTTAAAACAAGGAAGAACACCAAACTGTCCAAGGAATACAAGACACAACAAAACCCCACAAAACATTCCCCAGACACAAAATACTTAATACATGAGCTGAGAACAAAAATCCACAGTATTTTTGTGGATTTACTAATATAGTAAAAGCTGAAGATAATTTGTCATTTAGCTTTGCAGCTTTCAACCACAAGGGCACAAAGTGCAAATAAGACACAGAAGCAAGTTCTTAATACACTTGTAAGAGTAAGATGGGTTAAGCACTAGAGACCAACTCTGTCTACAGGGACTTAAATTGTCTGGACTGTGCTCCCTCCACACTATTAGCAGAGTTTTGTGAAGACACAAAGCTCATGACCAGAACAGCTGTTCATTTATTATTTCACTTCAAAAAATACCTTCTTCCTCCACGTAAGTTTTTCAGCTAGTTTGATCCTGGTCTCTCAAAAGGTAGTCTTCCTGACAGACTCATTTCTCACAGCAAACCTAACCACTTTATGGACTAGGTTACATGTAATTTCTGAAGACACCTCTTTAATCCATGTCTGATGAAAAATGCAGTTCAGCTGGCCATGCAATGCTCACCCCCAGCTGGTCTGAACTGGTGTGCTAGCTGTTGGTGTGCTGCTAGTTCAGGAGCTGCCATGTGTAGTTCCCTGTTATCCAGAAAGGCAAAAGTAGGTTGAAGAAATGGGAGGAAAAGGTGATAAACTGCCTCTAGTTAAGAGTGACATGCCTGTTCAAAAGCCAATCCTTCTTCATATTCGTGCTTCTCATGAAATTATTCAGAAATAACTGCTTCATGTGTTAGGGTATGAACAGTGACTCATACCAGATATACCAGGAAAGCAAACTGCTTTCTTACTTAGTAGAGCACTGTAGACTTTTCGTGGACTCGTTAGGTTGTAAAACAGTGAATCGTGCTCCTCCACACTCCCATGTAACAAAGATTTCAGTAGTGATGTGACAGGACTCTTTCCCAGATCCCTGAATCTTAAGATGATTTCAATTTCACAATTATACACACACCTCTGACTCAGAAAGAGCTGAGAAAGGTATGTACCATTCTCTTGTATTTATCCAAGCCAGTAATTAGAGATGACCTTCGAACACAGACTGAAGTATAATTCTGAAAATTCTTTCTACTAATTTGCCTAAGTAATTTTCAAAAAAAGTAAAGTTTAGATTAGTTTTACTCAAGTACGAGACCTCATTGATTGATCAAGAAATTATTTAAAACTTAAATATAAAGGTTCTACAAACACAAGGAAGTAATTAATATTAAGAATACCTACAAAGAGCATCACAAGCATGTTAGTCTTACAGCAGCAAAGCAGCATCAAACATATTAGGTCAAGTTCCACTTTAAAACAATCAAACCCCAATTCCTTTAGTACTAATTGTCGCTACATCCAAAAAGTTTCTCTTATTTTTATTGCATCTGAGGTATTAAAACAGACCAGATATTATACTTCATTCTGTGTTACACGGAGCTATCTTTTATTTATATTGATGAAAATAAATTTTTTTATTGCTTTATTATGCAGTATTGACAAACACGTAATATAACTATCAAGAAGAGTTCATATTTCACTTAAATATTTTGTTTATTTCCAAGCTGAAAGGTAACTAAGAAATACCAAGTGTTTTTTAATGTTTGTTCACCTCTACCATGTGGTCAGGGTGGCTTTACAGAGACTTATATTGATAACATGAAAAAAACCTATTTCACACATCAGTTAACAAAAAGAAGGGAAATAAGTGCTAGAACTATCTGGAAAAGTTTAATCACCTTAGGTTCTTCAGATGAATCTGCTATCTTGATTGCAAGAGAACCAACAGCCAAGAACAGAAATTAAGAGTTCCCATTACAGATAACATGGCAACAGAAAATCTCTGTTTAAACAAACATTTGCCACAGAATAAATTTAAGCACACACAGATCACATGTAGCAATGGCCCAAAATAACCAAGCAACTTCAAGCATGTAAGACTTTTGCATAGGATGGGCTTTTCAAGTTCGTACTCAACACAGCCAAGATACTTTTCTTCCAGCTAAATTAAAAAAAAAACAAAAAACCTGTAGAATTTAAAGTGAGTTTTTGCCTTTTCTGCAGAAACTTAAGAAAATTATCAAGTAATAAATTGTAACGGCCCATGTTTTTAAGTTAGATTCCCTATAGATAGCAACACAGCAAAATATTACTACTGTAATAAAATAAACAACCACTTAAAACAGTTACAGATTAAGTTTGTTGGTCTTGTATCCATATCCACCAATCTAGTACATGTATCATAGTAAAATAGTAATTAAAAAAGCAAGAGAGTATAGCACTAACCTACCCTAACAGCTGGGATTTTTTTATGAGGGGATTCATTGGTCGGTCCTAATATGATACCCACCCACGAACTCTACCTTAAATTACTTCCAGCTCTGAGTATGTACAGGACACTTCCTGGGCTAAGCTCTTCTGCCTATACAACCTCCATGAATGCAGGATGTTATGCTGATGTCCTGTGAAGATGAAACTAGGTGCAAAGAGGTATGGACTGTCTCCTTTTCTTGTTGTTTTAAGTGGTAAACACACTTGACTTTTAAAAAAATAATAAGGTCAATAAAATTGGAGAAAAGTATAAAGTAATTTGAAGGAAAAAAAACCAACCTGTCAGCATCCACATATTTGTATCTCAAGGAAACAGTAAATTATGTTATGAGATGCTTAAAAAAGCAATATTGGGGAACTACTTAAAACTGGTTTTGCTACAAGAAGAATTATTTAGTTCTTAAAACTTGCACCACTCCAGCTACGTTTTATACCTCTCAACTACTACATTCACATCAAAATATCATCTGACAGTACACTTCTGCCTATCCCCATATTTAATAACCACACTAAGCTTACTGTTCACAGCCCTTATAGAAAGAAAATCCATGCAGCATGAATTTAGTAAGCTGTTTTCCCATCCACACTCATTTCCCTTAGTTGGTCAACTCAAACCTCTAAAAAGCCTGAATTCACATTCAGTACCATCAAACTTCTTTAAGTAATTCCTTTCCAATGGGAAATTTATTTAAATTTATTTAAATTTAGGGCACAAAGGACTACCCTTCAACTTTAATAATGTATAAGAGAAGGTTGGCAAGTTGTTAACATTTGTCATGTGAACTACAGTGACACTACATTAGAAGAAAGAATTTCACACAAGTCTGTGGGGAAAAAAAGAAAAAAAACAACCCTAAAACATAACGTATCTTAATATTTCAAAACAGAACAGTAAATCCAGCATAAGAACTCATGGAATTAGCTTCATATCAAACCACTCTTAAACCATCAAATACATTAATAACCAGACATTGAAATGAATCTGCAAAATGTGTAGAGTCTGAAAATATGTGATAAAACATTAAACAATTTTCCTTACTGTGATGAGGAATTAACACTTACTTTTGTCCTATACTAATGAACTTTTGTCCTAGTTCTAATATACTGCTGGCCATACTTTCCAAAAATGGACTCCTCAGGATGGTGGAAGAAGAGAGGAAAGAAGAAAACAAAACTCCCACCAGTTCTGGCACATTTGTTGGTGAAGAGAAACAAACTCAAAAACTGGTGTATAATGCTACAGCAGTTGTAAAATGAGTTCCCTTGCTGACTTAAAGACACAGACTGAAAAGCCACACATTTAACCTAGAAAGGTGTGGCTTCTTTGTGCAGTTGCATGAGGAATACAATCTCAGAGCTTCTCCTGTATCAAACAAGGATTTCCTAAATCAGTAATCTTACTCCAAGCATTCCTAGAACCTAGTATTTAAATACTAATGTATTCACTGAAAGAAGCTTTGAAAAAGTTTTCACATAATTCAGTCAATTTTTCAGGCTTTAAAACCTTTCCTTGAAAACAAAAGATGAAGGTGAATATTCACATGGCTTTATGTGATATAACATTCTGCAAGAACATGAAAAAGATTAATGAAATACTTTCTGATTTCTATGACTCATTAGTCTCTCTCATTTCACTTGACTGCAAAACTGCTTTAGAGCTAACACCAGTCAGATATAAAGGTAAACAATTTTAAAAGAGTGGTAATTCTTTTCCTATGAAGTGGAGCAGTATCAGGGCAAGATGGCAAGCTCTTTCCACTTTTTCTCTAGTTCTTTCTCCATTGTTCATTCCATCTCATTTAAGTATTATTCCAAGCTCTTTGAACTAGTCTTTGGCTCCTGTATAAAAGCATATTTATGTATTTTTAGCATGTTTTGCTGAAAGGTTACACACCTTTCATCCACTAGTATTGTTGATACTTTTTGCATGTATACTAGAAATACTAGAAAACAAACAAATTAAAATATTAAATCTTTGAAAAGCTCTCATTGTAGACTTCATTTTAAGTCCCTTACGTTCAATTACAACAGTAATTTTAATCAGCATTACAGTAATACCCAAAAGTGATGCTGGCAACATTTCTATTCAGTCATTTTGTCTTGAACATTTTTTCAGCTTCCAGGCAATGCTGTAGGCATAGTGAAAAAATCTGTATCTCCACCTCACTTGCATTTGTCATTGCATCTCTGAATACAACTGTCTTGCTTCTCAGCTATCTTGTTCATAATTTCTGATATTCTCATTAGTTTCATTTAGTGGACCAAAGCACATTATTAAATCACTTCTGAAGAAACAGTCAAACACTGGTTCTTAAAAATGCTTATGACTAATGACACTCTTCCTTCAATATGGATTTACAAAATTTTACAAAATTTAACCTTAATAATATAACTTCACTGTATTATATCTAAACTTTGGTAGTAAAATGAGAAGTAATACTGAAGGAATACTTTTTATCAATTCCACAGACAATTTTAAGAAAAGTGAATGGGCACAGGGAAGCAAGACAAAATATCTGTCAGTTTATTTTCAAGGCACTAATATACCCATGGAACAAGTCTACAGAAAGATTTGTCTGTTAACAAGAACTAGAAAAGTATTTTCCTTCTATTTTTACTGAGGCAGAAAATTATTTTATAGTTGAAAAAGTAATTTCCTACTGTGGATTTTTGTGAAACAACAGCTTTTACAGGAGCCATACACCAAGTATTGTCATCACTTGTTTTAATGTAAGAAAAATTTTAAGTACTAAAACTTGTAGACATAAGAGATTTTCCAAATAAAGGCAGTGTCCACCATGGATTTTTTAAAAAGTATTTTATTTGTTGTACTAAGGGCAAGAGTATCTACTTTTGTTAGTATCAAATACTTGGAAAATGCAGGTTTAGTTCCTCTCCCGGTAACAGTAGGTTCAGTTGTCTTTGGAGCCTTCTGGTAGTTCCCTCATATCCCTAAATAAAAATGGCCATGTTTCAACCCCCTATTTTCCTTCCCTTTTTGTTTAACATAACCTTTGGTATCAAAGAATCTCACTGCCTGTGTTGCTCTGATTAGATTAAATCTCAACAAGAATTCACTCACCACTAAAAAAGCATTATTCACACTATCAGAAATTAAGTTACAGTAAGATTTAAACTGAGAAAGCGTCAGTAAGTTTTGCAGACAGTTTGCTTTTCCTGCTTAGATTTTTACTGCAATCACTAGCTAGCTGACCAGAAAGAAGGAGCTTTATTTTTCTTTGTGTGTACACAAGGGACTCACCTTTCAAATCTACTTTAATTAAAAAAGTGAGCCTTTAGAGTCCTACCAGTAGCCTTATATTCCAATGAAGAAAAATACTCTGCTGGAAGATGTTCTTTACTGTTCTTTAATGCCAAGACAACCTACTACAGGACCTCAGGAAGAAGTTTCACCCATAACAGTTATCCCAGAATTAGTACTAGGGTTCTTGTCACTTACCATTGAAGTGGTTTCTTTTGATCCTGAGAAGGGTTGGTGATTTTCTTTCACAGCAGGGACTTCACCAGCTTACCCAGGTTTGGGTTTTGATAGGGTGCTAGAAGATGGGCAACCTAGCCTTGCCCTGTGGCTCTCTCTCCGAGCTGGATATTCTAGGTCTAGAAGTCGAATGGGAGCAGAAAAGACAACACATTCCCCTTCAATAAACAGGTGAAGCGGGGCCTGGTACTTGAACATATGTGTTTTAGATAGAGCCTTCTTAAGGAATGATTCTTTTCCCCTTAATTGGCATGCATTCCCTGAAGGTTTCAAGAATGAAAGAGAGCCTTACATATATTCCAGACTCAAAGAATTTTCTTTAGATTATATCTAAAACCTTTGTACCTCAACCATCATGACACTTTCAGCTGCTTTCAAGGAAGAACTTCTCTTTTGTATTTACTGCCAAACATACTTCATCAAGTAAAACAAGGCAGCATTTTGTCTTTCAGAATGCACAACTCCACTTCCATTTAGAGGAAATCTGTTTTTATAGATTGGTGGGATATGGATACAGATACAGGTAATTACTGGAATTATTTGCCTTTTGAAATAAGTATCTGAGAACTCTTCTTCCGATGAACAGTTCCAGAGGCCAAAACTGAGGTAAGACCAGCTACCAGAGACAGACAGCCCTCCCTTTAGGCTGAGAGAGAGTCTCAAATCCTCCTGGACATGCTAATTTTATATACTGTCAGGTCTCTGGTGAAGTACCTTACCTGAATCATAGAACAGTAAGTTTTTAATTGTACTTCAATAAGATTATTATCAGGAATCCAAAAAGCAAGATAAACTGTATCACACAGCGCTGGAACATTCCCCCAAACAAATGGCATCAAAGCAATATTCCATCTTGTTTTATTAGGCAAGAACCCACTTAAATCATCATGACCCAGCTCCACGCAGAAGTCAGATGCAAAACCAATGGCCTATTACTCCAAGCAAAGGAACAAAGTCACAAAGTGTTTATTTATGATCCATGCTGAAGCTCTCCAAGTACCTACCCAGAAGCTTAAAGTCGTGGTTTTCATTTCAAAAGCAGAATGCTTAGAACATTCAGACCAGACTGCAGAACTTAATACACTAAAGAAAGAATGCAGGGAAGTGGCAAAGCAAAGGTTTACTTCATTTCCCATTTGTATAACTTCATTATTGCCAGGAACACACATCATGGTCTCTGTGCTCCTTATGTCGCCTGGGTAACTTGTCAGCTGCTGGTCAAATGGAAGTTACTTTTCACACACACAATTCACTGAGACAATTAACTTCATTCATACCAGCCTGCCATATAATCTATTTGCAAACAGTGAGGACTCCTGCTTGGTATACACCAGTGTTCAGCAGCAGACAGATACCACACATCTCTTCCCTGGGTGGTCTTTCAGACAAATACTAAGCTGACCAAAGCAGTAGTTTAAGTTCAGATGCCGCAGTCACGTAACTTTGGGTAAAAATCTTTCACTTATAAATGAAGATGCAGGAAAAAGTTACTGAAACAAGAATCAAAAGCAGACTTACTGAGTTAGAGAACATTACTTTGAGAGTCAGCTGAAAATTCAAGATATGATATTAATATTTGCAAAAAAACAAATATAAAAGAACCCTACCATAGAAAAAAACCACACATCATCTTCATTAACTACATTAAAATACAGAATATTTAAAAAGAAAGCAGTCAGCCAGAATCAGCTATGCAAACAACTTGGAAATTCCTCGCAAAACACAAAATCCAACTAGGCAACCATTATCACATCAGCTGCACTGCAGCTATTACAGGCAGATTTCTATCAAAAAGCACTTTTACAAAAGTATGATTTTTGTTATGTTGGTGAGTAGAGTCATTTCCTTGAAACACATACAACACTGACATATGCTTACATCATGTTTAACAGTTTTGTTTGTCTCAAGTTCTTGCATGTTTTAAAGTGTAACCTCCCCCCGTCTTCTGCTATTCATTTACTAAACTATCCTAATCAAATTTTGTTTCAACAATGACAAAACTTCATTGCTACCCCAATTTCCTTTAATTTCTGTACATAAACCTATCACCTTATTGGAAGGACATTCCAATCAAAAACTTTTGTGTATGTCTTGAACAGACACCTACAGCAATGTACAAGTACAGGTATGGATGGGCAGGAATGCACTAACTAGCAGGTACAGCTAACTTAATAGAGTCATTAATGCAGTATTAGTAGTGATCACAAATGACCGCATTTCACACACATTTTTTTAAGACACATGCATCATAAAGCTGCTCACTGAATCCATTTTTATTTGTTCTAGTTTGTGTTATAGATTAACCTCAGCCAACATAAATGCTTGTATTAAAATTAAGACAATAGTAATAAAATATAGGCATATTCTCCTATATGATTTATTTTACTGGGCTAACACAGTACTAAAATAATCTAGCCAGTATCAGAATTACAAAACTGACTTCAGATGGAGGTAACACTAGGATGATACTCTTCTGTTACTTAGGAGCATGAAGAAAAAGGCTTATGGTCAGACACGAGCTCCTGAAGTCTGGGGTATGGGAAGAAGTGGATTGAGCTCCAGCCAACATATGCCAACATAATGTGCAGTTATAAAGCACATTACACAGGTAAAAGGATAGCAAGAATGTTCTTTGCTACCCACTGAGGAAGAAAGAGGTGTAGAATGTGCAATTCTTAGGCTACTCCTGCAATTCAAAAGCCTTTCTGAATTTCCAGAGGCTACCTTATAATCACTGTTGGAGAATTAATTGCCTGCAAGGAAAGTATTTACAAAGAACAGCCCTACCCAGAACCTTGCCTTCCCTTCCACAGAGTCAGACGTCCAATACTCTTAATAGGCCAACTTAAAATAATAAAAAATTATTGAGTAGGTAGAAGCAATCAGATTCAAAGCCCTGTAACCCAGAGTTACACTCAGAAGTAAAAATGAATAGTGTTACGAGCATAGATGAATACTCTTAAGTCCATCTTTTCAGAGAGTAAACATGAAGGCAATCAGAAAAATTTGCTCATGTCCACATCAACAGGGGTAAATCAGAAAAACGTTAATACTGTAAAGAGAGATGATGTAAAATTACATAACAAAAACCTAATTAATGGATAAAAATTTGCTATACATGCAAAGACATGAGAGATGTATCATGCCACTCACACATACGTGTACCCGTGTATGTATAGACATCACCAAAACGCAGGGAAATTCACTTTGCTAAGTACTGCACAGCAGAAATACTCCCATACTTCCACAGAGTTTTCTTAAGCCTCAACTTACCTTATGAAGTAGAGCCACAAACTGGAAGTTTCAGGTTTTGGTTGTGTGATACCATTCTTCTCTCCCCTCCCTAAGCTCACAAGCAATGACACGCTAAGTTTAAAACCAAAAATGTTATTGCAAAGCAAGCTAGACAAATTAGATACTTACTTATCAAAGCTATCACTGTATTTTATGAAGCTCTCCAACTTCTCCTTGGCATATTCTACCACATCTGAATGAAGCTCTATTCCGTGATTTATCCCAAAAGGTCCTGTAAATAAAAACAGCATGATGTGGGTTTTTGTGATGTTTCTTTTCTAAGCACAGCAAAACTGCGTGGAACAGCACTACAACCTGAAAACATTAAAACCACATAAAACAGTAGTCTCCAAATACTGCTAGAAAAAGTTATTTTTTGCATCTGCATTATCAGTGCTTAAAGAGGAGGGTAAAAGGCCAAAGGTTCAATAAAAGAACAGGGACAGAGTTACAACAAAACAATTACAGAATGAATTTTCTTTGTAAGCATGCAGAAAGTAAGTTGACTACACTGAAGTCAGTCTGAGCAAATTCTTTTTCAAAACATTACTTACTTGGAATACAACAAATAAAAATTATAATTTAGTCTGTATTTTGGTATTTAAATTTTGAAGCTTTCTTATGGCAATTTTTTCATCTTTTGACAATTTAGAGATTGGGGATTATATCCCTTAGCCACATATGCTCTTCTGTTTTGCAGGTTGAAAAATCAGAAATTTGCTCCTGATTTAGTTATATATAATAATTCATTTCCATTTAGAACACTGAAGTTGCCCGCACATTATGTTCACTCATCACAATCACATCACAATTGCATTGCCTTCCTGTGATCAAATCCAAATATAATTCCAGGTCAAACTGTGCCAAAAGTTAATGTTATATTTCAGAAACAAGAAGAAATCATGAGACAGTATTATGAGGATTATCCACATCAGGAAGGAATCTGAATCAGACAGTCATATTTGCTGTGAGGATTCTAAATTTAACATGCACTCATAGCCCAGGGTCTTTAGTCATTGGAGCATAGAACTGGAAAAAGGAGAGGAAAGGGGAAGAGGGAAAGTAAACATCAATAAGATTAGACAAAACTTATATTTATATCCTCTACTGCATTCTAAATCTTTCCTAAATATTTAGCTCCATGATGTTACTCCAGTGAAATAGAATTCAATTTGTCTTTTCTAGGACACAGATTAACAAAACAGACCTAGGGTTAATAAGAAAGATTTGTTTTACTGCAAGAAAAAATATAGCATATAGGTATATACCATTAACCTGATCAGTAATTTCAACTCTTAACATAGTTTAGAATATTTTCTGCTCGGTGAAATAAAAGCAATCCACTAGGTTACCACTGGCAGTGCTTGTAAGACCCCACTGATTGCAGACAAGATGTAGCTATCATCCAAGGGATGTTCTTAGAACTTATGAAAACATTTACCTCCTGCTGACATTCATCTTTACTGTAAATTCATTTTATTATTGGTCACTTTAGGAAAAGCATTAGCATAGGCAATCTCTTTCTAGCTGTTTAATATTCTCTTGTACCATAATAGGCTATGCTGTTTCTAACAGCTCTACAGCATACAGCAGCATTCAAGGTATGTTTTCTTTACTTGAAAATTAATCACAATTCCTTTAACCTCATAATTTAAAGTAAATTAAAAATGCATAAACATCATCTGTCAAAAAATTCACATGTATATTCCTTCAAGTAACTAACTTTGAAAACAACTAAAACATCCTGCAAATGTCAGTTGCTCCAACAACTTCAAATTAAAACTGTCAATGCAGAACACTACCACATCATCATACACCAGAGTATCCCTAATTTAAATGGAAAGATGAGAAATGTGTTCTTTCACTGGGAAAGTCACAGCCTGGACATGTAAGCAGAGTCAGCTATTCAAAAAATGTGAAACCAACTTCTCCACTACTCTCTGAAATCAACTGTCCTCTTTCAGCTAACGAGCTAGCAATTCCACCATCTAGTTTGAACTTCATTTACACTTTAACAGTATCAGCAAGAGTTAATTTAATTTCTGTGGATTGGTGTGTGGTCTTTTTAGTATGTTGCTATACTTAGAAGTGATCACGAGTTTCAGATTATTTGATAATTTAACCTAGTCATTTTGACACTGCCAATGTGGCAGAAACATTACTCACTACATTGTCAGATTGAAAGATACCCAACTATTTTAAAAACCCACATGGTTCTGCTCCTCACTGCAGTGTATGTTGAAATTGGCTTGAAAAAAAAAGGGAGCTTTTAAAAATGAAAATGGTTTATTTGTCAGAAAATTACATCTGTTTATTTTCTTTGTTAAAGAAACTGTTCTCTGGTTTAAAACAAACACTAAAGGAGAATTATTATACATAACTAATTTTATCAGAAGGAGTATAGTAAGAAAATAAAGGCACATAAATTGCATATATACCTTTTATGCCTCAGCCTAAAACTCAAAACACATTACAACACTGAGACTTTGGTGACAGGGTGCAGCACTCCAAAACCATGGAAAGTCTACTTCTGTAAGTAGCTGGGTGGTTCCTGCTCCAGGCTGCTCAAGCCCTGCTAGTGACTATCAGCACCTGAGCTGCCTTTCTGGGAACGTCTGCAGGATAACTGTGCTCCTCAGGGGCTGTCAGCCAACCTCACCCTCTGCAGAAGACAAGTCTTTTCCTGTTTAATTTCTTCAGCTCTGCATATACTATTCTGAAGGACAGGGATTCTGCTTCATGTGGAGAGGTTGAACCCAGGAGCATTCAACAGCCACTTGGAATTGGTTAAGTACTGAGATGCACATACAATACACACAATCAAATGAAATAAACATAAATTTCTTTTTTTTTTAACATAGTAGTCAAGAAAGAATAATGAAGTAACAAAGCTTTCCACAAGACAGAAATAATCAGGTACCATTAGTCACTACCCTGAAGAAACATTTTCGAGAAAAAATGCTGCAATATTTGCTAATTGTTTTAATACTGGACTTAAAATATTACAATCTAATTTAAAATATCTACTCTCAATTAGAAACATTCCCAAACAGAGAAATGCAACACTCTAACAGAGTAAATAGTTCAATCTTATTTTTATCTGTGAATGAACATAATTCCTGTTTCCACAAAACGGTGGAATCTCTTGAATTTATTAGTATTAACTAGAATAAAAGATACTACAGATACCAAGAAATGATGTTTGTTAGGCAATATTAGACATAATTTCTTCTTTCCAATAAGTAAGATCTGATGACAGAAAATAACTAAATTAATTGAAAATTAACAAACCAACTCTTGACACCTTAGTTTTGTGTATATATATATATAAATATAGCAAAATCTGTGTATTACCTGTCACCAAGGTTTCTGCAACCAAAGGAAAATTGCATGTAATATGGTCAATATAACTATCTATGAAAAATACACATTAAAATAACTACAGCTGTTTTATATAATAAAATTAATTTGTAAAAAAAACTGGTTGTTGGTGCACGTCCTCTGTAATCTAAATATTGGGCATGAGGAGATTTAATGCATTTTTCTCTCCAAGTTTTAAAATTTAATTTAGGCAACAATAATTAGTTCCATCTCTTTTTATATAGAAAATATATTTGAAAACAAGAAAAAACACAGTGTTAGTGTGTTAAAACTCTTTTGAAAACCTACTGACCTGATTAAAAAGTCTCATCAGTCTATATCCCAAAATTTTCTCACTAAAAAATTGATTACAAATATTTTAAAATAACTGTTTGCATACTGACATAGATTTATTTTTCAGTTAAGTTTCTTCAAAAGAAATTAGTCTTTACAATTTAAGTTCTCCTTTCCATAAATTGAAGATCAAAACAGTAAAGGCACAAAGAGAGTGCAAATGCAGACAAAAATTTTTGTCTTCAAAATTGTTCCACTCTGCCTTTCCCTTTTAAGCAAAAATAAGGATTATTTCCTTCCAAATGAGAGTTTTAAGACTAGAATGCAGGAAGAATTGTCTCTTCCAAAACACCCCTGAAATGTCACCCAACTACAGTACCAGTGATCTGCTTGTAAAGAACAAGCAATATTTTAACAACACATCTCAAAGAGCCAGCCTTAAGTATGGTACTGTCATTGTTAAAGAAATAAAAGTAAGGTTTTATAGGGCTTGCATAATCTTCTAAAATATGCAAACCCACTATATTTGAATAAAAACATTCAGGTTACCTAATATTAATAATTACCTAATATTAATCCCACCATTGTACTCAAGTATCCGGTTCCACTACCCAGATTTAGAAAAGACAATCCAGGCTGAAGTTTCAGTGCTTCCATGACTTCAGAATAAATGCAAGGTGCTGACAAGTGTATATTTCCATGCTTCCAGGCCAAGTCTTTGTAAGCACTGTCCCTGTATCCTTCCAGATAATAATCACCACGATCAATCGCTCTGAAGGCTTGCTCCACGCTCTCGGTGCGAATGTACTGAGCTTCTTTCAAGTTGTCAATTAAGTCATCGTTGTCTTCTCCAGCACTCACTGCTCCTCCCATGCTGAACTTCTGTGGTAGTTCAGTTAGTTTGCAAAATACATTAGGAGGAGAGTTTTCCCAAAAGTATGTAATAGAGTCTCAGTTGGTTTTTCAGAAGGACATCACAAGTGAATCCTGCAAAACAGATATATTTACATAACTTGAGTTTCAGAACACAAAGAAATTAACAACTATTAGCAGGTGATGAAATACTGTTAGTACTGGATTAACTTTATGAGATTAACTGAGATTAACTTTATAAGCAGAACTAAGAGTCAGGACAGCTAGTACTCAATGAAAATTCTGCCCCTCAGATTTTAACTCAAAGCTGAGAAACAGTGGCTTTACAACATATCAACATGGGCTGTCTCCACTATGCAAACCCTTACGCTGCACGGCTCGCTGGACACTGCAAACACTACAGCAGTAAGAACCCATCCCCGTGCTATGCATTTGAGGGGGCACAGATGGGACAGCAACTGCCTTTGGGGGAGCTCTAGTCCCATCCTGAGAACTACAGTCCAACAGCAGCTGGAGCATGTACCAACTTAGCTAGTCTTGAAAGAAACTTGCTTTCCACGCTCTAAGATCACCCCAAGGGAGGAAACAAAGCTCAGTAATGGGTGATGTCCAGGAGATGCTTTTCAGACGTTCACTTTTGAGCTTAAACAAAATACTAAGGCAGATACAAAGGCAAATTGCTCTCTTCTGGAATCAAAACAGAAAGGAAAGCCCTCCAAGTATCCGAGTGCCTCCTAATGCCTGCTATATTCACTAGAGGAATAAAAACTCCTTTAAGTACCTAGAAATTCTTAACTTTCCAGCTCATAGGTGTAATTCTACACAGCACAATGCAGTAAATCATTGACTTCAAAATAGTTCTTTCAGATCTGTATTTTATCTGTAGTTATTTCATTATAAATTATTAAACTCAAAATCCAGATGTTAACATTTTTTGTGTTGCATGAATTACCAGTAAAATAGCAACAGAAGACTAGGTGACAGGAAAACAGAAGTTTAATGCACCATTTCTAGATGAATAGAGTACACAGTGACTATCAGAATAACGTTGATAACACACTGAAGTTTCAGTTGTTGCTCAGCAGTGTTTACCCTAAACCAAGGACTTTTCCATTTCCTGCACTGTGCAGTGAGCAGGCACACAAGAGGCCAGGAGGGAGCAGGGCCGGGACAGCTGCCCTGAACTGGCCAAAGGGATATTCCATATCATAGGGTGTCATGACCAGTATATAAACTGGAGAGAGTTTACTGGGGAGAGGGTGGAATGTTCAGGGCTGCTAAAGCTCTAGGAAATCAGAGGTGAAATGATGACTGTTCACCATTCAGCTGTGTGCTTCCCTCCAAAGCAAAACCAATTCCCACTAACATTCAGGAATGGAAAGAGGTAAAAAGTCACCATGTGCAACATCCAGCAACAAAACCTTGGATTAAAGTAGAAAACCCAGATTTCTGAACACCCTAGTGTTCCACAGTAGAATAAATAGGCCTGTGTGTGTTCAACTGCACAGGAATATTTCTTTCTACTTGTGAAAATACTACAGGACAACTTAGACAGAAAATATGAAACCCAAGAGAGACATTTTTGTAAGTATAGTTTATATAACTACTGGTTAGTTTGCACTTGTACTACACCTGAAGGTTCAGTGAATCAAATGATACTTCAGTTAAATAACCTACAGTGACTAAAGTAATAGTTTTTCCCATCTTTCATACTAAAAAGTTCCTTATTATCTTGAGATATGTTTGAAAATAATTGTAACTAAAAACACAAAGACAGGAACTGAGTTTCCTAGACTAAATTCGGCTGCTACATTTGAGAAATGGGAATGCTGCTTTCAGGCCTTTCTGCCGGGTGCATCCACCACCTCGCACCAGCAGATGGAGAACTCGGCTCGTCATCAGCAATGCGACAGCAAACGTCCAGAGCCCGTGGATGGGAAAACATAAAGCTTTAGCATTTCCATCAACAAGTGTCTTTAATCCTTTCACCTAACATTTATCTCCTGTAAATAACATTTTTCTAATTTTCAATACTCACAACATTGAAATAGATTTTTTTTTTTTTTTAGGTATTTGGTAATTTTGTATTCCTGGCATTACATGATGGCTCAAGTTATTGCAGTATCACAAGACTTTCTATCGATGACGCCCACCAAGCATCTCAGTTTCAATAATGGTTATCACACAAAATCTCAAAGGCAAGAAGAGAAAAGGTGTGGTCGACACCATGATTTTGAGGGAAGTCGGGGAGAAGAGAAATTGAGCCTCCTCTCAAGAATGAGACACAGCAAAATAGTGTGGCTATTTGGCAGTGCACTTGAAGGCTACATCTCATTCTGGATACACTGCCCTGGTCTGAAGGAGGTGACATTAGGTAGACGACAGTGATGGTGTTTGCTTTTCAAATTTCTGGTTTTGGTTTTTCATCAATGAACTACAGTGCTCTAGTCTGCATTCTACAGCTACAGGTAGGCAAAAATGCTCCTCAAATGGAGAGTATTTTTGTTCAAAACCAAAAAATGCCCTAAGAAGTGAAAGAAATAAAATCTTTTCATGAGAAGTGGTCTCTTGTGCTGCAGAGAAATACTTTTTGATAGTTCACTTTCCTCCAATGCTTTTATGTTTGTAAGCTTTTGCTTATGGAAGTAAAACTACTACTAACAGAGATGATAGATACTTTAAATCCACAACAGAAAACATCTCAGAAGCCATTTTAGCACAGCTGGAGAAAAAGGGCAAGTTAGTCAAATCTTCCTTGTGACAGCTGACCCAGGACCAAGATAAAAACAGCACTATGATAAACATACTATGATAAAAACTTCTACACAGCTGAATGCTCCCCAAAAACATCCTGTGAAGCTCCCTGATACTAAAACTGAAACATGCAGTTCACAAAGAGCAAAAGCAGCATTCTGATGCCTATTACACCAAGAGGTATAGGAAATTCACAAGAAAGAGGAAGGTTTGTCAAGTTAACAAAATGCAGATATTGCTTTTAGCCTTAGGAATCTTTGGAATACAGAAGCCAAGAGAAATTATATTTTAGGAGTTAAAATTTCAATATAGTCTTGATAAAAAAGTTAATTCACTTAGTAAAACCAACTGCAATTAAAATAAACTTAATTTCTCATTCCACACTACTCATGAATTTATTTTCAGGAGCTGGAACCCTATCTTAAAGTTTCTTATATTCATGATAAAAACGAAATGGAAACACACTTTCCAATTTCCATAACAATACACACAACTTGTGTTAGGTCACAACCTCTGACCTGCTTCTGACCTAATTTGTAACCAATTTCAGTGAAATACCCTAAATAACTGAAGTGACAACGATTTGAGTACATTTTAATTCTTCACTATTTTATAAGATATGCAAAACTCTTAGCTGAGAAGTTAGTAACAAAGTAGAAGTTAAACCAAGGGGGGTTTTGCCAGCTTTTAAAGGGACACAAGTGTTGCACGTTTCACAATTTCTACAAATGTATTTGCACTTCAAGTGAATTTCCTGGGCCACTAAGGACTTGCACACTCTCTTAAATACCGTGTTAGCAAAATATCCAGTTAATTTCCCAGACAAAATTTCACTGAGATACAGTGTCTATACAGATAACTACTAAGAAATATAAGCTACTTGAGCCTACTGTCCTGATCCTTACTTTGTTTCAAAGAATAGAAAGTAGAAAATAGAATAATAAATTGAAAATAGAATAATAAATTGAATCAGCCATATTTGAAGTCTCCTCCTCACTATTTTCAATAACAGATCAGCTTGGAGAAACGACACTGATTCAGGAGTGTGAAACATTACTTTAAACTCATACACAGAATATAACTTTGCTTGGTGAATCCTCCCTCTTTCCTGTGAGAGGGAGAAGACAGCAACAAGTCACTGAGCTGCACATTAATATTACGATTCAGCTGTTCAGTTTCCACAAAAAGGAATATTCTGTGACTGGTAATAGAAGGGAATTAACCATGAATGCACACACGGGCCTGAAACACTTTAGTCAATTTAACAGTTTCAGTTTGCTCATGGCAAAAATCAGCAATATCGCTCTAATCAGCAGATTTAAAGCTCCCCAGGCTACCAATCAAGTATCAGACCTACTTTCTGTCCAGACTCAATATGTGACACACCTACAGCTGTTATGAACTCAAAATCATGTTTTGCCTGTCTTCATGCCATCCAATGACTCCTATAACCACAGGATTCCATTTTCAGTTTAGCTTCCCTTATTCTCCCAAGTATTCGAACAGCAACTCACACAAGGAAATTCAATCTCAAACTGCAGAGCAAAGCTTAAGATGCCAGCAGGAGCTTTCAAACAAACAGTATGATTGATTATGATCTGAAAGGAAACAAATAATTCTAGTATTACCTTCACCCAGCAAAGACTGGAGAAAACCAAAATATGAAGTATGTGCTGGAGTAACTCTAGCAGGTGACTACAAAATTAAGAATAAAATGTGGGAGACAGAGGTATTTTGGAATGAAGTCTTTATAAACATTTTAAAAAATGTTTATACCTACACCTTGCTGCTAAACTGATACTAAAGGCAGTAAAAAGTCTAAGTGCTTTGGAAACCCAACTACTAGAACTACTTTCTCTTCCACAGGTATTTGTTTTGTCACTCCAAGCAGCTATGAAAGAAGAAAACCTGTTATTTTTAGGATATGTGATACTTGGTGCATTAAGGAGAACTCTGTTGAGAACACTGCACATTTCTGCAGTCTATATTCTTTACTAATCTTACTTAAAAACATTTACTTCTAAACTACCGTTCAGTGGGTCACTTAAAGGAGCTCTTCAAGTTAAACAGAAACAAGGACAAAACCAAGTAGAGTCAGCTCTCCAATGCAGTGCACTCCACTGATCATACTTCGAGGTTCTTTGCAATATAGCAATGGAACAAAAAATAGACCACAGGATTAGCGTTAAATCAAATGAATGTAAACAGCTACAACTACTGACTTAACCTGAATTGCATTGACCTACTTGGGCAGAAAATGTTTGTCAAGTCTGATGTAAGCTTAAGCCCTGATCTTCCTGTTTGAGCTTTCAACAGCTGTTTATACAAGATTCCAGGTATGTGCCTGCTCTCACTCTTCCTCCACCTCCAGTCACCTGAACATGCTGAACAGCAGACATGGTACTGCATTTCTCTCTAAAGAGGTACTGAAACTTACAGAACTCCACAAATGTATGAGCAGTGACAAGCACATAAGCACATGATCAAATGAATTTAACCTTGGTCGCTACACAAGGGCATAATTTTGGACTCACTTGCTGAGTAGCTACTGAACTTTTTTTTTTTTTTATATTGAGACAGTTCACAGAAACTTGCGTAAAAAGATACTAAAACAACATCTAATTTTGTTAGTTGCTTTTGTGTTTTTTTTAGTTGTCTTTTTCTCTCTTCTTTTACTAGGATACATTCCTTTCTTGGTCTATGCTTTCTCTTGTACTTCATTTGTTCTGGTCGTCCGAAATTCTACCTACCCTCTTCACACGATACCAAGGACCAAATGCTGAAAGGAAGATTTTTCTATACATGAGTTCTGTACGCCAGACCTGTTCTCAGGTAGACCGATAAAAGCTTGAAAATTCATTCCCTTTTATTACAAAACAAAGCAAACAATCCTACATACTTCCTGGACTGAAATTTTAATGTGCAGCTTAACCCCACATCTTGACTTAGCTCCCCTTATTGTTTAAAATCTGGGCAACCAAAAAATTTTTGCAAAGCTGAGCCTCTCTGGCTGCAGGAGCAGTTTCTTCTTCAAACATAGACTCATTAATTGCTATCAGCAAACTGGTAATTACATCTCAGTAGGTTGTATGTATACCTTTATGATTAAATGAACACTAGCTCTGCCCTGATTCTGTGTGCCACATAGTGTACCATCAGTTGCAGACTTCAAAATAATTAATATTGCTTCTCTACCCACACCAGTCCAAAACATTTCCTGTTGCTTAATTGTAAGACAATGCATAACATGCTCTCATCTCTGGGGAGCCTAGGATGACTTAGTGACCTCTCAAAGTTCCATTAAAGATCTCCTAAGCAAAGAATATCAGTTTAATCCAATGTCTAACATGCAGAAGATCCTCTATCCTTCCTCTGATACCAGTGTCCATGACAGAACCTGGCAGTCCTAGCACATTTTGTAAAGGTCTCAGCTCCTGAGAGGTGTGCCTACTGCTCTGTCTATTCCCAGGCCACAACTATTTTTAGTTTGTCCAGTATAAACTAGCCAAAAAGCTTTATCACAGACTGGTTGGGAGAAAGGGAAAAGATGAAAAGCTTCTCTGGAGGGCCTAACAGACCCACAGAAACAGGAGGTACCAGGTAATAGCAGTTTGTTAACTGCCAAAAATATCAGGACTTCACAAGAGATATGAATCAATGATGTTTAATATATACAGATGTCTGATATTCACTGAGTCTGTCTCATGCACCTGTTTTTCTTTTCAGAAACTGCTGTCTGTGCACATATTTCACAAATTAGTGAGCTACAGAGTGACCAGGCTGCAAAACTCATTGCCACAATACACAGCTTTGTAGAAAGATATTTAACAGAGAGTATTCATTTCAAGCAGATGCATATAAGCCATGACAGGCAAATGTTAAGAATTAAAAGAGCTGTGGAGTGATGTGTAAAAAGAACTAGTTCTGGTATATCTAATTTTGTTTAGCCTAAAAAGGCAAAAGGCATGAAAGCAACACAAACATTTCTGCAACTTTGAAAATAGTGATTGCTTCCCATCTAAGACACCTTGATATATATAAAGAACAAGTGAAATACTCAACATTTTTAAAACAAAACTTGCTTCTCCTCATGAAAGAAGATGGTTAATAATTTAGTTTGGGTGACCAGAACATAAAAATGATGTTCCTTTGCTTTGAGTATCACCTTCAGAGAGTAACCAGTAACAACTGGGGGATGCAGAGGGAGAATCCTCTTTTACAATGAAATACAAAGCAGGTTTTGTACAAGAACTGAAACATATTTTCCTAACCCTTTACCATAAAAGTTATAGTTCTTAAGCAGATCAAGTCACAGTTCATATAACTTTGAGTAGGTAAAATGTGGCCCATGACAAAATTTTCACTATTTCAGCCAGTACTAAAGTTCAAAAACTTACTGCACATAAATATTTCAAGTTATTTAAATAACTCACTTCTAGCAGCAACAGAACAACATACGCCTGTTGCCTTTAGCAAAAGAAAATAGAAATGAGGTCAAGTGTAAAAATAGAAGATAGTTGCATTCCTGACACTTGAAACCTCATCTTGGAGCTATGCATTTACTTCAGTCTCGACAAAAAAAAAACCAGGCACAATTAAAAACCAAAAATATCAATCGACTTTACCAAGCTCCAAGTACACTGAATTTTTTTGGTTTCTAATCTTCAGAAATGTATCTAAAAGCTTCAAAATAGCACGCAATAATCACAGCATAAATAAATACTGTATTATCATGATGTTTAATTTCACAGCCTGAGAATCTCAACTTTTATTTATTATGCATCCTCTTCTTAGGAGATGCTAAACAAATACAATTTAAGGAAAAAATAAATCTCAATTCTTCTTCGCTTGATTCTTGAAACAGTGCAGTGCAATACAACAGTATGTTTTGAAAAGTTTATTACTTAGTCCTGTAATTCTCAAGAGGGTAGAATGAGTAAAGCCTACTCCTGTTTTCTGCTTCCCTTCCTCAGAACCATCAAACAAAATTCCTTCACTGATGCAATTTTCCAAAAGCATCACACTGGATTGACTACTTTTTTCAAATATAAACTGTTTACTAACACTTGCACACTGAGTTAGTTTTATCTTGTCACAGAAAGCAGGGAGTACCTACCCCACTTTCTTCTTTTTTAATCCCCAAATCCTGCATAACCAAAAGCTTTAGACTTTAGGGGTCCTTATCATATTTTGTCTCAGTCTCCATGCATACCATAAATCCATGAACAGCACAACGTAAAATGATGTGACTTTATCCATAAATCTCTATTGCTTAAGAATTTCAACACTTACTTTATATAAAACAGAGCTCAACTTTCCTTTCATGGTGCTAACCAAAAGAAAGTGACCATTTATCAAAACTTTCAAAATATATAAATCAAATATGAACTAAATCTATATAAAAATTCTACCAAAAAGTCTCCAGTCATCCAGGAAAAAAATCAACAATTTAGTTTACAATGTAAAAGGTTACAGCATTAATACTGTTATCAAAGTCGGTTTCACAAAGCTTCATCCAAATATTTTATTATTCTCCCTACTTTGAGGTAATGTTTCAAAATATTGCTTTTGTAACACTCTATCACTTTAATTCACACTTCTGTGGCCAGTCAGTACCGTCTACCTTAAATTTTCCACAGGGCTTGCAAATGATTAAACAGATTATTTGCCTGCACATATCAAAGTTAACCTTGTTGGATTATGTGATAGAAAGCTGTTCTGCACACAAAGGAGCAGAGGTGCATTTACAGGCTAGGGAAACACATGGTGAATACCCTGATCTGGGCTATCATCAGCTCTCTCCATACTTCCACCACCACCATACATCTCAAGGCATTTCTCAGATCCAAAGGTGTGACTCTACAGAGCTACAAAAGTTACCACTGACTGCAGGGGAAGGGGACTTGGGGACGGCACAAGTCCTGTGAGGGGATGCTTGGGGGAAGAACCAGAGGTGGGAAAAGGGAGAAGTCACAGTGAGTAGGGGATAAAAAAGCCTGGAAAAGCCAGGACTATGGTGACAAGAGGGACAGATCACCTGCAAGTAGGCTGCAGGTGAGTATGTGTGCCCAGTTGTGCTCTGTCTATCCTGTCAGACTGTTAATCTCCTTTTGCAACTGTTTCTTGGGCCTCTGTTTGGTGCCAATGTGCATCTACAAGACATGGGAGTCAGACCACAGGTCACAAGGGCTGTTGGGTCCGTGGTGCCAGCAAAGCAGGACGTGAACTTCTGCAGGTCTGGGTGTGATCACATGGAGTATCAGGTTGGACTGGCCAGCAAACAGGCAGAGTGGCCTTGGAACTGGGACAGGACACACTGGCCAAGTGAGGCAGCTGAAGGAGTTGGCTGCGTGAGGAACGAAGAGGGGTCCAAGGTGAGCTGCTGGAGAATCCGTGGTGTTCGGGACTGGCAGCTGAGCGTGTGCATGTGAGTAAGAGGCAATGGGGCATAAAGAGACCAAAGAGCTCCAGGGTAGAACGAGAGCCTAAACCCAGTAACTGGAAAGATTCATAATATATACACACATGTGTTTGCAGACATTCAGCTTGGCCATCCAGAAAGAGTAACAGGATGAGGCCATTGGTGCTGTTTGTGCTTGCATTAGTGCCACCTTCTGTGTTGGTGTGCTGGCAAATTATATACGTACATACTGAATACATGTCTTTGTTTGCTGCTGAGAATACGTGCTTAGCCTCACAACTCTCTGGACCTGAGGCCATGGACACCTAAACTAAAAACTAGAAATACTTGAACAAAACTCCTAATAGGCCTTCTTTAGAAGCACAAACCAAAATACGTAAGCACATTTTAAACTTGAAAATATTTCTGAATTATTGTTGTTCTTTGTTTTCAGGTATGAATCAAGTACTACTGTTAATGCGGCTCCAAAGTTATAATTTACTTACAGTACCAACAATGGCAGATGTTTTCTGGAAGGGATTTGGAGCATTTGTGAAAGCTCTAGTAACCATTTCAAGATATTCATGCAAATACTTCAGCAAGAAATGGAAGCTGAGAACATTTTATCATTGCCTATACAGCAGCTGTGCACTTGCACAGCTCAAGTTAATCATCATTCCCACAATCCTACTGTATCAGGTTTTTTGCAGTCATACAAAGCACATGGTTTTCACCTGACACAAGTGTAGTTTACAGATATAACACAAGAGGCTGCTACACTCACACAACCTGATGTACTTATATCATGGACCACTCCAGTTTATCCAGAGCATGCCAGAATGGAGAAGTCAAATTTTACACTAGCTTTTTCTGACAACTGAATTACTTCATAAAACATCACAGAATCTCAGAAAACTTGGCAGTAATGAGTCTTAGTCATGATGAATGCATAATTAACTGAAGCAAATAAGACACTAAGGCCTATGGGATTTTATAATACTGCAGATGTCAGCTCAGCAGAAGTCAAAGAAACTCAGCAGCTCGACTTTTCTGTCCTTCCAGTTTCACTGACCTTCTGACCGCAATAATGCCAAATTTAGAGTTTCTTGAAGGAAGAACACAGCAAAGCTTAACAAACTGGACTACACTGAATGGAATCAAAACCACAGTTCATTCTCAGAAGGGTAAAGGAAATAGTTTTGCAAATGAAGAGCAGGATCACATGCCCCAGCAGAAAAAGAGCCAGCAAAACCCCACGTACCAGAATCCAGAAAGAACTACAAGAGTAAACAAGTACTTCATGACTCTCGGGCAAAGATTTTCAAATGAAAATCAAATCCAGGAATGGCAAACTGATGTCCCAGTAGAAATACAACATTCCTGATTACTTGAAATTTTTAGTACTACAGAAATATTAACCATCTCCTTTAGAGAACTTTAGAGTTCATTCTTTCAGCAATGCTGACTGGCATTCATTTCAGTCATACCTATCAAGCAAGAACAATTGCTCTGAAAATATGATTCCGAGGATAGTGGCTCCCACAATCATCTCTTTTTTTAACTTTGATATACAGACCATGATACAGCACAGTCATCCTGACTGGGTTGAGTAGTATTACTTGGCTTTTTCTTTTATATGTCAGGAAAACCACATGGTAATTCCCAACTATCTGCTAAAAACACTTGCTGTAGAAATAACAAATTCTCAAAATAGTAATCACTTCTCATTTTCTGCCAACCACATGGTCCTAATTCCTTTTTCAATGTTAAAACAACCATTTATAGGAATCAAGCCTTTTGTTTGGGACAGGGATGCCACAGGCATATCAACTGCTGCCTGTGATTCACTAGCTGACTATTACTATAAACAATTCCAATTACTATCACTTCACTTACAAACACCACACATTGATACAGAAATCTCCTTTTGGAGAGGCAGATTTGTCTTTTTTTAAAATATGAACAATTAAGACATGTCATCTCTGAGATGATCTCTTTGAAATCTAGTTCCTTTTTCCTCCTGAAGACAACTCATAAAAAAATGTTTGTTTTGCTTGAAGGATAGTACACCAATACATGCTTTTAATAGTTACATTCCTTTCACTACATCTTAAACTAGTATTTTAGAATAACTCTGATTTGACTCTAACTCTTACCACTAAATCTAAAAAGACATTTGTAGACATCAGCTGGGAAAAAAAAAATCTTCCCAGTGACAGATGCCTCCTGGAGGAACATTATCCAGTATTACAAAGTTGTCACTATTCATCCTGAAAATAGTTTTCAAGATTGCCTAATTTGCCATTAGAAATATGCACCTATCACTTAAGACTTTAACAAGCCAATTGTTAAAAAAAAAAGGAAGAAATAATTATGATTACTGACAGCTTTAATAAGACTTATCTATTTAGAAATCATGCAAAGAAAAGGTTTTATAATAAAAACAGCAAGCTTCTGGTACTTGTGATGTGACTCGAGTGCTCAAACATAGACTTCTAGTGCTATTTTAGGTGCTCATGCTAATTATTGGCTACTTGGCCGGTGCTACAGCAACAATTAGTGCTAAATAACAAAACAGAGAACACTTCTGCCCACATCCTGTCTCTGCTTCTCTGCAACTAAGTCAGAGGAGCTGCTCTTTCTGTGTGACTTAAGACTGCTTTGAAAAGAACCTAACAGTTGGGACTGGAAAAGTAATCAGATAAAAGGCATAATTGGCCTAAAGAGACCAGAAGAGCAAACCTGGAGACCCTGACTTGTAACCAGTCTGTCCTCACTAGGTTCTAAAAGCATTCAGAACAGAGATCCTGTTTACAGTCCTTTCACTGCCACAGAATTGGCCGGTTGTCCACGTGTTCTTTGTGCATGTTTGTCTCCCAACACACACTGCCTCCAGTGAAGCAGGCATGTCAGCAACCAAGACAAGGGCTCTCTTCTCTAACTGCTCAGCTACCTCGACTTGAGATTTATCCTGTCTGCAGTCTTTTTTTTTAATACTTCAAATAATGTAGGCCTTCAGTAAATCCTCTCATATCTAACAGCTCCATGCTGACAACTCAGATGCCCTACAGCACCTCCATAAAAGTGTCTTTCATTCAGGATTCAAAACATCTGATGTTGCTATTAAACCACTTGATCCAAGCCTGTTAACTTTTAAACCTGATTTTAAGGTTTTTTTTTCAAATTCTGAATTGTTTCCTCAAACAAGTTTTTCAACCTTAATTCTAACTGTACTCTTTTACACCCTAGAAACACAACAAATCCAACTTTGTTTTGCAACTGTATGCTGAGCAAATATTACTTTGAGAAAATCAAGTGCAGTCCAATACTTGAGCAGCATTCCAAACCTCACCTGTTATGTCACCTTAACAACATTCACGGTATCTTACACCTCCAACTGCATGCAACTCAAAGAACTCAATACTCTACACTTATAAAAGCAAGATCTTTACATCCTTTCTTCACTAAACATTAACAAAACAAATCCAGAGCTCCAAAATTAAACTTCATTAAATGCATTTTCTAAGTAGAAAGTTCCAGTTATTTTTCTGCCCCAAAACAGCCCCTCTAAGAAGAGGAGTTCTACAATAATTCCCCATTCCATAACTTCACCACATGAGAATACACCAGAATCTGTAGCCTGTGAGTTCCCATGGTCACTCCTGATGTCACACCTAATCTCTTTTAAGGCTCTGGAGTTTGGCTTTTTTTGTTTAATTTAAGTGCTCTGTAATGACCTCTAAACCAGTGTTTTTTCCTCATAATAAAGGACAATTTATATTTTTGTGTTTCAATTTAAAAGATTGATAAAATCCATTGAGAAATATGTGACATACCAATTGCAGTCACAACGTACAAGTGATAAAGACCCTACATTTGTTCTCCAGATCCATTTCCAATCCATTTCTTCTTTCTAAAAATAAGTTTCTTTAGAATAACTGCCATTTTTCAAGACATCTTTGCTTACAGTTTACTTTTATTTCTTACTTTCAACATTTCCAATAAGCTTCTGACCAGAAGTAGATTCAGCAAGACTCCACACACATTCCATCAGTATTCCAAGCTCCCTGAGGTTAACATCACTGCTGACTTTGCAACGCTCCCTCTGAAACATGAAGTGGGCATGGCACACCAGGACAAAAAGGACAGAGAGCCAACACCACTCTTCTGAATGCCAGCCAGCTGTCTTTCAGTTCTGAAAACAATAATAATAATTTCTGAATAAAAAAAATTAGTCAGCATACTAAGCTGCTATAAATTCTATCCTTTCTTCAAGGACCAGAAGTCCAGCCCAAATTTCTTAAATAACACAGCAGCAGAAACTGCTTTAAGAGCTTGCATGAACAAGGCCTGAAGGCTTTCATTAACATCCAGTGAACACAAATAAGTCCCAAAGGAATTGGAGCACAGTGGTTATTTCCTGATGCTCTCATGTAATTATACCCATAATATTTGATATAACTACCACACTTTAGTCCCTATAACTCCATAAATGACAAAGCTGGACAGTGTGATCACAGTTCTGCAAAGCAGATGCATTAAAAGAATTCTCCATCCAAAAAATCCACACTTGTTGGCTGGAGAGGATGAAGCATGCAGATCAACTTCTGACCCTACTGGAAGATTCCTGGAGTGCATTAGGCCAGTCACATACCTGATAATTCATTGGCCAAACATGACTGCACATACATTCTACACACTTGTGCTTTGAGAAGTTTACATTCTAAGTAGTTAAAATAAACGAGATGGTATTAAACAATGTCTGCATTCAAGAGTGCCAAGTGCTGGAGACTTCGAGGCACTTTTCTTACATAGAGAGCTAATTAACCATCAGCTACAGAACATCACTTTCAGTTCAGCAGGGCAGAATAGCAGACCTCTGTGACATTCCTGCTGAAAATGGGAACAAAGCAGGAAATGACAAGAACAGGTACATGTAAAGACACCTCTCATCCAGAAAAAACAACTGTATTCTCAGGTGTTTCTCTCCATGCACCTAAGATTGGCATGAAATTTACCATAATGCTTACTATTTTGGAATTGTTTTTAACATATTTGTTCTGGGGAACTTTTGAAACACCTGACATAAACCTTTCTGAGACACTGCAGGGGGAAATTTTACTGCCTGGTTCTGGGAGGAAAAAACAAGAACCATGCACTACTATGTCTTGCAGTAGGAATTTTGTACTAATGCCTTTTAGCATTAAAAGCCATTTGATCTTATGTCTTTTAAGTTTGCCTTAAGACTTCCACCTGCACTGGTATCATGCCTAAGCCTACCTTTAGCTTCAGAATACACGCTTCCTCTCAAAGCACTTCAAGTTTACAGAAACACAGCCAAGTGACTGCTCTGATATGGTCCAGCACAGGCATGGAAAACCACAATACATGCCTGACACTGAGGTCCTATTCTTAAGTCTCCTATTAGGCAGAAGCCTCTTCAAAAAGAGCTGCAGACTGGGGCAGTCACTGACAGGGAAACAGAAGACTAAGCAACAAAAATCACCTAACTGCCAAGATTATGATTATAAAAATGGCAAGACTTCATAATTTATAATAGAATACTGCAAAATTGAAACTGGCCATTCACATATCCTAAGCAACTCATGACATAGATTAAATGAAGAAAATCCAGAGAGAAGGCCACTTAGGGAGGCAGGAAGCTTTTTACAAGAATTCTGTTAGTGAATATCAGAGATTATACAGGGACAGAACCTAACCCTGCACAAACACAGTGATAAAATCTGGCCATCCAGGACTTTTCAGTATGACATACTTTTTTCTGTTTCTGCGATTTCATTATATTTTCCTCACTGCAGACCTCCCAACAACATCCAATTGTATTTTCTAGCATTTCTGAGGGACACTGACTGTTGTAAAGAACATCTGGCTAAGTGTCCATCTCCAAAGCCCTCATTGTGGCTCTCTGAGCTCACTCACATACTTCTAACATTCCTATCATTATATTTATTCACCCAAATTCAGTTAAAGTACCAACAGATCTGTCACATATTTTGCCACCTACAATCCAAAATACTTTGCAAACTTTCCCAAGAAATCAGGCAGGAGTTCTGCAGAAGACAGCTCCATTTATCCAAGCCTGATTCCTTCCAGAGATCATCTGCCAGAGTAAGGTAATGGTCCTGTTGGGGGAAAAAAATGATTAATTTGTGAATTTAATGGATTAAGGTTACAAAGACATTCTCACCACACATTATTGTAATTTACTAACACTAAGCCCTGGATTTTTTTGCGTCTTAAAAAGCATTCTCTGTAACACAGAGGTCATATGGTCAAGAGGAATTAGGTATCTTCATTAATTTGCTGAAGTGTTGCCTAGCCTTATTCTGGGTATTTTTTGTGTGTGTCTCAAGGTTTGCTGCTGTTTATGAGAAGAAATCTTACCTTCTCACTAAAGCCTGCAGTTCACCTGTGCTTGACTTTTACTTGACATGAGTAAAAAAAAAAATACCCCCCAGGAGAACAACTATGTTGGCACTGGCAAGTACTGCAAGGATAAAAGCATTTTCCACACACTGGAGTAGTTTAGTACTTTCATAAAGACCGTTTTCAAACAGATACCCCCCTCCCACCCAATCCTTCCACTTTAGGTGTTTGTTTGTTTCCTTTATTTTGTTGCCGTTGGTTTGTCGTTTTGATTTTTTTTTACGACAGAGCTCCACAAAGCAGGCCCGGGCTGCTGACCGAGTATCAAATAAATGCCAAGATTCCTTCCCCCTCTGCCCTCCCTTCCCTTTCCTGCAACTTCAGTGCGAGCCGCCGCCAACTGCCGAGGCAGGGGGAGGAGGGCGGGCGGAGGGCAGACGAGACCCGCACACACTGCAGAAGGCGGCCCGAGCTTTCGGCCCAAGAGGAATCCCATTAACACCGCAGACCGCAGATCAGCTACAGACATGACCCCAGGACGCCTCCTCGAGCAGATAACAACAAAGAAAACACAGGGGAGGAGGTGTCAGCCTCGGAGCCAGTTCCTGCTCCTCCCCTTACTCTCCTCCTCCCAGCCAAAACAGAGACCACAATATAAACAGAGACAAAATGTGCGTTTATGGCAAAGCGGGGGGCAGAGGCAGCCTTGTCCTTTCCCCCCGCGGCTGCCGCCAGGAATGCTCACCGACCGACTCACCCCGGCTTGCGAGCGAAAAGCGAAGTTATCGCGCATTTCACATACTTTATTTATGTAAACAAAGTATCTTCCCCTCGCCGCAGCCGCACCACCTCCTCCACTCCCAAAAGGAGAAATACCCTTCATTAGCCCACGGGTTTTTCTTGAAACAAAACAAAATGTTGTCTCACGCACCCCTCAACGGTGCCTCGGGCCTGGAAGACGCAGCCCCCACAAACCCCTGAGGTTGTAAAGACTCGACAGCGAAAAAAAAAACAACCAACCAACCAGACCAACCCCAAACAAATGCCCCCAAACGCAGGCTCCCCTTCCCACTGCATTTCCTCAAAGCGAAAAGCAAACGCAGAGCCGTCACGGGGCGCTGAGCCGCAGCGGGGCACAGGCGCTGCCCTCACCGTGCCTGCACCCACCCCCCAACCCCCCCCGCCTGGAACCTTCTCTCTTGTCCCCGTCCTCTCGCAGTGCCCAGGCCCGCGGCAGCCGCACCAACCACCTCTCCTCATCCCAAGCCTTCTCGGGCCAGAAATTATTTATTGCGCAGACGGCGCGAGGGGTGGCGAGGGTCGAGCAGAGGAGGAAGGAAAAGGGGCCGCCAAGGGCGTACGCCAAGCCCGTCCTGTCCCTCCTGAGGGCGAGTCCTCGCCCTGTCCCGGC
>VZRX01023125.1:0-32726 GCA_013398075.1 Notiomystis cincta | reverse complement strand
GGTGGGCGGCGGGGGACACGCAGCCGCGCCGCAGGCGCGGATTTAAAAACGTGCGCAAGGTGCCCCCGGTGCCCGTCCGAAACAGCTCCGCTTTGCCCGGGCCGCCGCGCTTTGAGGCGTCCTCGCCTTTCTCGGGGCGTGCGGCGGCTCTGCAGGACCCTTCCGTAGGGCCTCTCGCAAGGGGGGGCAGAAGGATCCCCTCACGCCCCGAGAGAAGGGCCCTCGGGCCTTGTTGTAGTTTGAAAAACTGCAGGAAGTAAGAGAGATCACGGGGAAAGCTCAGGGGAGTCTTCAGAAATGTCAGAAGACGTGTAAAGGAGGGCTGTAAAGATGGTAAAAGGTCTAGAGGGGATGCGGCATAAAGAGCAGCTGAGGTCACTTGGCTTGTTCAGCCTGGAGAAGAGACTGGGGGAGACCTCACAGCAGTCAGCAGCTTCCCTGGGAAGTGGAGGGGCCGGCGCTTAATTTCTTCCTGGGTGGAAGGGCCTGTGGGAATGGCATGAAGATGTGGAGATTTCAAACGGATATTAGGAAAAGATTCTTCACCCTGAGGGTTGTTGAGAACAGGCTCCCCAGGGAAGTGGTTAGGGCGCTAAGCCTGACATAAATGTTTGGACAGCACTCAAACCCATGGCGTGACTTTTGGTGTGGTCCTTTGCAGGGCCAGGAGTTTGACTTTGGTGATCCTTGTGAGTCCCTTCCAACTCATAAGGATATGCTTCTATGAATTTGGAAGAGGAAGAAGTACCGTGGAAGGAAACAGACATGAATAAGTAGAACTCAAAGAAGCCTGGGGCCCCAGTGCAGACTTGAAGCCCAGGGTGATGAAGAGTGTTGGGTCATTCTGAGCCCTGCTCTCAAGTGAAGTTTCTGAGGCATTGTCTCATGTTTGGTTTAGCCTGGAGGAATGATGTGAGATCTGGAGAGACAGTGGGGAAAGTAGGCTCGGCTGGTGTTTGGGAGAATTAAGAGTTACACAGTTGTCAGGACTTGTAGCAACTTGGCTGATTTGTTTTTATTGCGAGAAGGAATGAGAAAGGCCTCAGGTCAATATCAGAGAAGGGATGACATTCACACATCAGGAACAGTAAGTTCATATTCACCAAACAATTAGACAAAAGGTGTAGTATTTAAGGATTTCAGGCTAATGGATATGAAAACCTGAAGATGTACAGTGGATGTTATAATAAAACCAATTTAGATAACTTGCAGACATTTACAATGACAATTTAATCTGGAGTGTTGTAAGCACTGAGTGTTTTGTGAAATGCAGCTGAGAGGCATAAAGTTTTGAGCTTTTGCCAAAGTTTGAGTAGTGGTGGAACAGGATTTCTAAGTAAAAGTCTTGAGAATTGAAAGACAGAAAATGTAGCTAGTAGGAGGCCAGGAGTGAGGATTACTTTGTTGGGGGGCAGGATTGGTTAATATGTGGAGCACACAATGGTTGTAGATGGCTACAACTGAGGTGAAGATAATTGGCAACAGAAGGGGGAGGATTTCTCTTAGGCTGGGACTCAGAAATAAATCTCCTGTCAGTTGGACTGAGTGATTCAAACAGGGCTGCAAATTGCCACCATATAGGTGATGTAACTGATGGCTCCTTGAATGAGAGAAATAGAAGGGAGACTAAACACATAAATTCATTTTTTACATTGAAATGTGCCTTGCATCAGTAAATGAATAACTTTTTGCTGGCTTTGGGTATTGTAAGTTTGTTTCTGTTAGGAATTTTTAGTTAGATGTAATAAGGGTGTATAATTCCCTGACTACTGTATGTGTGAGGGTGTTCTGGTTTTGATTCCTTCTCTTTCCATCACATCCTAGATATTCATGTGCCTGAGCAACATGTAGTCATTACCTGTCAGACAAGGTGCACTTAATCAGTGTTCAGTTAGGACAGAAGTTATGGCCATGTTTGCCTCATTAAATTTTAAGAAAATTTTTCAGATAGCTTTTTTTCCTCTGTCAATTACAATGCTTGAAGTGATACTATTTTTTTCCATTTCCAGTGACCATGAACATGCAATTAGGAAGACCATTCTGCCATCTTCTTTCAGACCTGAAAAGAAGTCTCAGGTCTAGCAGAAAACTCTACTCAAGCATGTATAGTTCTCCAAAATCTGTTCTAACTCCTGCTGATCCATTGTCAAAAAAGAAGTAAGGTATGTATTTTCTGATGCAGTATGTAACTTCTGCATCTTGATGTGAAAGATACTGTCACATTATTTTAAATTCAAGATGTGCATCATTTGGGCAACCTTTGTTTTCATTTGAATGTAAGTTCAATGTAATGTAATATTCTAAAGAAAAGCTAAAGTATTATGTGACAGGCCCATCAAAGCTCCCTATAATCTTTCTGAGTTCAAACCCCATGTCTCCCACTTCTTAACTGCATTAAATTGAAACAATGAAACCTGCTTCTTAACTGAAGCACGGGGAACATCCTTTCACCCTTATAAAACAATAGGCTAGGCTAAAGTTCCTCCAAAACTTCATTATTCTGTGCAAGTTTGGGGTTGTTTTCTTGTGTATCTGCAGATTTAATAACAATTTACTTTTTCAGTATTTTGTCCTGCTGCTTTGTTATTTTTTTCATGATCATGCAGATAAGGTCTGAACTATGTGGAAGACTCCAGTGACTCTTCATTCTGTGCTTCTGGTGAAGGTTATTCAGAAATCTATTAGAAAAGTGCTCAAGAGTGCCATTTTCTAGATATATTTGAAATTTGCAACCAGGGGTCATTAAGTATTTAGACTTAACTGCTACTATAATGAACAGAAAATATATATATATTTATATATATTGGATATACACAGTAATTTATAATGAAAACTGTTTCAAATAAGGATCATGTTATAAATATTGAGTAGGCCTATTATTAGGCATATTTAATTTCTTACTTATGTATAAAAAAGTTGTCCTTTAGGCTAAAGCAGCATATTGGCTTTCCTAACAATGGCAATAGCATAAAAGTAGAGTGGTGCAAATTACATTCCCTTAATACAATCCTGTTGGCATTAAGCTAACAAATAATGCATCATTTGCACTGCTTGTATTTTTTGCACATCTCTAATAAATGAAAACCATTTATATTTCATTGCATATAAGGGACCTTGATTTGAATCAATTTCAACTTTGTTCTCTGTTGTTGAATAGGCATTTTAAAATATTTTTAAATGCTACAGAAAGCATACAAAACAAGTATTAAAGTATTTTTCTTTAACATCTATTTTTAGACATATATGCCATTTTCTTAATCTAATAAAGACTAAATTTTTAAAATTTTTGGTGGAGCTTAAGCTAATACTGTTTAAAATATTTTTTTGTTCTGCAATGCAATATAATTTTAATAAAATTATGACAGTGTAATGTTTTGTAGGATTTCTTAAAGTTTGGATTGTTCCTACCAAGTAAAGAACTTCTTTACTTCGTTGTTTAGCTTTGGAAAGTCAGTGCACAGATTAAAGACTTCTTCTTTAGCTCTATTTGTAATTAGTTATTTCCCACTGTGGTACATGCATTTGTATGTTGACACAGCTTTTTATAAAATATTTATAACTCACTGTCATTTTGAAGTGATTGTTTTCTGATTCTGGGGGGATTTTTTTCTCATTCATTTTGCATGTAACTATTTTTTTCTCTAGTTTCCACAGTCTTATTAGATTTCCTTTCCCCAGACAAATCTCATTCTATACTTTTGTTTCACCTTTAATTATCAAGCATTTTAAAATTACAGTTGATTACCTTATATATTTTATATACTGTCTCATATTGATAACTTCCTGACACTTACCTTTCATCCACTGAGCTTTCTTTGTCTTTTTAATTTTTCTTTTCATTGCTTTCTTTCTTTTCCTTCGTTTTTGGTAGATTTTCTTTCCTGAAAGACTTTGACTGTTTGGTTTTACAGGTGTAGAACAAAAAATATGTGCTAGAGAAGCTCCAGTTTTCAGACCTTGTCCTCTGTTCTCTACAACAGATCCCACTTCTGGCAATTGGATACGGTGAGCAGGTACTTCACGTTGTGTCACGTGTACACCTTCCACTGGTGTAGCTTGTTTCAGGAAGAGGGCCTGAAATGGAGAAGTGATGCAATGGTTTCCTCTGTCTTGCAGCCTTGGTATTCCTGCATCAATGTATTATCTCAGAGAGTAAAAGTACTGTACTATTGAAGACATCACAAGTAATGCAAAGGAAAAAAAAAAAAGAAATAACTTCTGGAAAGTAGTTTAATTTGTCCTTAATTTTTGACCTACCTTTCATGTTTTTAAAATGTTTTATTTTTGCATTCTTTGCTCCCAGATGTTCAAATATACCTTCTGTGGTTCTCATCTGTATCCCAACAGTCATCATGCCATTTCCAAAGATTTGTGGTAAGTAATGTTGAAGTTCCCAGAAAGGGAACTGGGTCATCCCCCAGAGAGTGCCAAGCCCAAGCTGAGTCCATTCAGGTTCACATACAGGATGAACACACCCATAGCTAAGCTGTAATAGACTGGTCAATGTAACCTGCAGTCCCAGTGAGTGGCCAGGCACCAACCTGGCAAAGCATCATCCAAAGGCTGTTGATGTAGGCCTCTGGAACCAGCAGCTGTGCAGCTGTACCTCTTTCAGGTGTGGCCTGGCTCTGAAAGCAGTTTAATTACATTTGTACAGTGTTGCTTTGGCAGGGGAGACTTGAAAGATTTCACCTGTAAAACTGGTAAAGTCTACATACACAGTGTATAGTGTCTTTGCATCTCTGGCCTTGCTGATCTGCAGTTTGGATAAACAAACCCAGCATTACTTTCTTAGATAACAGTGGTTCTATGCTAATCAAGCTTTAGATCAGAACAACATTTCCCAAAGCTCCAGAGATAGGTGGTTGAAAAGAGTGCCTTTAAAAGGAGTAAATCACCCTTTACCACAGGCCTTTGCTATTGTGCCAGATTCTTTGATTGAGTATTCCTACTGGTCTTTAAGACTTGCCAGTTTTTCTTTGAGATCTGCACACCCTTTCTCTTCTGTAGCCCCCTTCAGAGAGGCAGTTTGTTACTGTAACTTGCTAAGGCATTTGGAGGTTTTAGGGATAGAGATTTTCATTGCTGTAAATTTTGAAATACACCTTTTGCAAACATGTATTGCATCAAGCAATTGAACAGTGGTTTAATGCTGTGCATCACAATCATACTCCTCTGAGGCACACCAAATAAAATGCTTTGGGGTTTGAGTTACATATATTTATTTGGGATGCCTGTAATCTTATCTGTGCACCCCACCTCTCACACCCCATTTAAGTGGTCACAATTTTTATCAACTTTGTTAAAAGAAATGTGATACAATGGTAGCAAAAGATCTTTTAATGCCTCTAGTTGGCAGGAATAACAGTGATAATCTTCAAAAGTGATATGCCTGCATACAACTGGTTAGGAAAGTGCATGAGGCTTTTTTCCCTTGCCATGAAATCCCCTGCTAGGGTAGTATTATATCTCAGCCCCTTAGAGCAGTTTTTGGAGAGCTTCTGACAGTGGGCAAAGCATGGGGCAGAGCTAGAAGTATCTTAGTTATCAGAACACAAGCTCAGTTCAGGATTTAAAACATTGAAAGCACATACTAGAAAGAAAAAATACCAAAACAACTAAACCCATGTTTTAACTTAGAGATGCAAATGAGTGAATGAAATTAAGAAAGAAATTAAATGGAATCTGTGAACATAAACATAGGTCTTAAGGATGTGTCTCATGATCAGTGGTTTGGCCTTCTTCAGATTATTCTTCCAATTTCTTGTGTGTGCCTTCCTGTTTTTTCTGTCTGTTAAGAACAAGCCTGAGGTTGTAGCAGCAGAAGGGTTCCAATGGCCTGTAGCCTCTGCCAAGTGCTTAACCAAATGTTGCTCATAAATACAACACACTGAGCACATCTAGATAACGATTGACATACTACAAAATCTAGTCACACAATCAAATATTAAAAAATCTTTTAGAATTTGGTACTAAGGCAAGTGTCTGTTATTTAGATTTCATGTATATTACTTTTTATTTTTTCCATGACCTGTGAAAAAGAAATATCTTTATTCTGCTTTTTAAACCATTTCTAACTTGTCTCAGAGGTATATTAGGATACAAAATGAATATGTAAGCAGAAAGTGTCATATATTATCACTTCTGTCCTCCTTATTGATTGTAAACTGCAAGCACGAGACATTCTCCATGGAAATATGTTGATTTGTCTCTAGATGTAGCTGACAGTGAGTCAACAACATACTCTTCATGTCATCCTTTTCTTAAATCAATAGGGTGTTTTCTAAATTTATGATGTTCTTTTTTTAGAAGGAACACAGTCCTTCAAACCAAGAAAAATTATATGCCACCATGGTTAATACTTTAAAGAAAGTCTCTGAGCTTCCCTTGAATGAGTCATATTTAAAGGAAGTTGCTGTATTTATAGCAAATAAACAGCAGAAATATTATTCTAAAAATAATAAATCTTTTCACTTTATTTTTGCCTGATTTTGTTAATCAAATATGGAACAATATGTAATTTAATTTATATTAATTAAAATTTAACTCGTGGAGCCTCTCCTCTGTATCTGGGCTGATAATACAATGTAGTGTATTAGTGTATACAGTGTACACCAGTCCTGTTACTGATAGTCAGCTGGCCTATGTGCCATAATTTCAGAGGCTTTTAAGATCAGCTGATTACTAGATACCTAATAGTCTCCAAGTCCTCTATTTCTTATATGCAACTTTTATCTTTAAGTAGGAAAGATGAGGAAAGCTATCTGCATGTTGTAAATGTGTCAAAAATGCTTCTAGTTCCATTTCTAACACATTTAATGTTTTGGCAAAATGAGAAGGTTATGTTTATAAATTTTTTTCCCCTAAGAGAATTTAAATTTCTTAATCAGTAAGATTGAGTTGTTAGAGGCATAAACTTAGTCTTCTTTTTATTGTGTAAAAGTATCCTTTATCAACAGACTACCAAAAAGACAAGGAAACAATAATTTATTTTTTAGATACTAGAAAATACATTAAAATTAATTGAGGTCATGTATAATATCCTCCAGTTTAAGTAATTTTTGTGAGACATGGACAAATAATACATTGTATCCAACAGGCTTACCAAAAGATTTGTGCTTAAGATGCAGCATGCATATTGCTCTTGAAAAGTCTTCTAACAGAACATAATTTTTTCTTTTAGCCTCCTCCAAACTCCTGATGCTTTAAAAAAAATACAATTGATGTTTTTCTTCAAATCTGGCAGAAGTTTAGCACCTTTTTTTTTTGCTTGTTTTTGCCTTTTTGGATGATGCAGTTGGCTATTATTAAGTCTTTGATATATGTGCAGATGGCAAGGGCACTAAAAGTGAAACTTCATAACTGTGTCTGAGGAACACATTATTTAGTAAGTTAGATGAAACTTCATTGTTAGGAGAGCTGCAAAGTATCTCTGAGAATAGAGCAAATCTGTTCTCAACCAATTAATTAGAGTGCTTTCTTGGAGTCCCTCATCTGTGGTTGTGTACCACAGGCTCAGATATATAGTAGAAGGAATTAAATGGCCTGAATATTCTCCCATTTTATCCCCTGGCTCTTGGAGCAATTGTGAGAAAGGTAAAATTTTGAGATGTCAGCTGGGTAAGATACCATCATTGAAATCAATTGATTGACTGTAGCTATGGGGAACAATATGCATTTCTCTTTTTGACCACGAGAGTCTCTCTTTGGCCATTTCTCCAGCTGTTTCCTCTAGCACTAATGGCAAGATCTTTTCTGCCTTCAGCTATTCTCATACAAAGCCTTATAGATGGAAGCACAGCTAGACCCTTCCTTGTGGGCAGTGGGAACTTCATACAAAGTTTGTTAAGGAAGCCCTCCTGTTGAGTCACAGGGTGCAGAAAGGACTCCTTTTCTCTCTAAATTCCTTCTTACAGAGGAGCCTGGGTATGGCTGGATCCAATCTTAACCCCTGACTTGGTCAACAGTTTATGTGTAAAGAATTATATATGTGTAATTGAACTTTGTTCTGCCAGATTAAGGATGGCAAACCAGATATATTTATATAAATATAAATGGTTTATTATGATAATTATTAGACAAGAAGATCTTAATCAGAATTATTTACTACACCATATAGGAGCTGTAGCAACTATTATAATATAGTGCATTAGAAAACAATGTTGAAGTAATTATATTAAAGCACTTGTATTAAAGCTAGCAAAAACAATTATTAAGTAGAGATTGATGTTATTCACTCATACAATAACTGTGGGCAAATCTCTTTTGCTCAGCCTGGAGGAGTACCCTTGAGGGACATCTTCACTCAGAGGAGGAATCTCCACACATACACTCCAAGAAGGGATGTGTTAGAAGACTCTGCCGCTAAAATTCAGGACTGGGCTTTCAGAGTATAATGGAGTGACTGACTGTCAGTCACATGTCTCCAAGCCAGCTGTGTCAGTTCAGTAGCTTTAGCTAAGTTGTTGGTAGTACCACTTGTTTATTCCTTTATCTGGGTACTTTACCAGTCCTACCACATCTTCACCTTACTATCAGAATGCTTAATTTTGGGATTGATGTCTCAGACTGGTTTCAGTTTTATTCAACACCAAAAGCAGTGTGATGCCCCCTTCTTCATTTACCACTGGTAGCTTTGAAAACAGGGCATTGCTCAAGTTGTTTTACCCCATTCCAGGCAGAGCATCCTGCAAGTGTGTGTGCATATTGGAGGAAGAGTCACTAGCACATTTTAGAAAGGAGTGGCTAAAGTAGGAAAAGAATGCAAGATACTGAAGGCAAATCTTGCAAGTATGCTCATAGTGAGTGGTAGAGTTAAGCTGCTCCATGCACAGCTGTTTGCATGATATGCTGGATGCTTTCAGGGGCCTCACTTCCAGGAGAGAGTCACTTATGACAGGAATAGTGGCCACCAAGTACCAGCCAGCAGCAAGAGAAGGATTCCAAGGCTAAAGGTGAACAAAGAGCTGAGAGAAGCCACAGCAGATGATGAGCAGTGCTCTCATTGCCTGGGCACAGTCTGATCACAGTTGAGCTGGATAAATAAAGGAGAGCGGTAAGAGCAACTGAGTTAATGGAGAGATCATAGAGCAAAAGCGAGGCAACAAGCCAGAACACTGATGTGAGGATGGTAGGGAACACCTGTAGGATAGAGCACCCTGAGGCTGAATGAATCTTCTCAGGCCACAGGCAGGGCTTGTGAGTGGACTCTCATCAGAACCATTACAGCCTCTAGATGCACTAGACCATGACGTTGAGCTTTTCAACTGATCAAGCCCAAATGAAGCTCTTAAGTGACAGAACTTGGCAGGCCAAACTTTGCAGTGAATACCTAATTACAGGGTGTAATAATCAGATTAAGATTGTATTTATTTGTCATGTTTAAGGTATGCCAAGCTAAAAAGCTTCTGATAGTTTCAGCAGCCTTAGGTAGGCATTTGGTCTCTTGTAAAAATTATGTCTTCTTGTTGTGATAAGAAATAGGTTTATGATCTCCCTCATTTTTTTTTTAATTTGGCCTAATGCATCTACATGTGCAAGACAAGGATGAGTAAGCTTGTGTTAAGCCTTGAGCAAATGCTGAAGGCCAATATTTTCCCCTTAGTGCATACTGGTAATAGTGGAAGATCTTGTTAAAGCCAACTCGTTATTGCATGCAACTACAGGACTGAACATTCTGTACTCAAAAAGATCTGCATGAGTGCCTAAATCTCCACCCTTTAAAACATGTAAAATGACAGCCTGAAATCAATGGGGAAGAACACAAGTGTGAGGGTACACTTTACATAGCCTTTCTTCTTGGGTGTATGTTGGGACTTTTCAGTGGCAAGAAAGTGTTCAGGGTACTGTGAGTGAGAAAAGTATAAATGTTTTCTGCTAACAGTATCCTACATATTATAATAGTGGCAGCATCTGGTCCTGGAACAATTAAAATCTCAGTATATTAAAGAAAAAGAACACAATTCTTTGTTTTACATGCTAAGTTTGTCACTTTATGAGTTGATTGCCTGCTACTGAAGGAGGTAAAAAGACAATGATGATACAAAACTCATTTTCCTCCCCCAAAGTATGAACCATATTTAACTGATGTGCTTTTTTGCCTATTCTAACATATATTTAATTGGAATCTGCACTCATTAAAATGTCTTACAGTGTATAGGTAGCAACATGTTATCGTTAGAGAATGCTCGCTAATTATCTCTATTGGATTTCCTGTTTTTAAAGTCTGTATCTAGGTCATTTTTGGGTGCTTCAGTGCTTCACGTAACCATTTCCTATTGAAAAAGTAGAACTCAAAGCATACTGTAGATGACAGGTAAACCTAGCAGTGGCAGGTAAAGATGCATATTTAGGTTGTGCCAGCATCAACTTAGGTCAATGAAAGTTTACACTTAAGTCTCACTTTGGCTTCTAATTAGTTGTAATTGCAGAACTCTGCTGATTTGATACTTTTGTTCTCTGAAAAGAAGCTTGATGCTGTAAAATAGAAAATGAAGCTCAAACCCTTTCCTTTCTGTAAAAAAGTACAGAAAGAAACAGGCTGCCCAGAGGTTGTGAAGTCTCCTTCTGTGGACATACTCAAAAGCTGTCTGGACACAAACCTAAGTAATATGCTCTAGAGGGCCCTGCTTGAGCAGTGGTTGGACTAAATGACCTCCATGGTCTGTTCCAACCTTACCCACTTGGTGAAAACAAATGGTGCTTTTTCTTCTTGTGTTTTATTTCACCCAAATAAAGCTACTTGTATTTTTGGCATATAATAGAGAATTGAACCCATAATGTACACAAAGTTAGTAATTAAGATCTATGAATAGAATTACATCCAAATGATTTAAGTCTCTAGAGTAATAAAAGTCTTTAGGCACTACCCAGTATGTAAGTAACCACATAGCTCAAACTTGTATGATAAAGGAAATTATTTGGTATCCAGCTGGGTTCATGGGGATTCTTCAAATACATCTGTATTAAGGGTAAAATTCCATAGATATATTAAAAATAGGTATACAATACATACAATGGCAAAACAAAAACACCACACAGAACTCAGGGTATTTAATCTTGCTCCATTTTGTTCATACAAATCTTTTAACATTAAAAAAAACAGATGAAGGCTACTGCATAGCTCTTCAATCTTTTATGATAGTATTCTGCCTTCCAAAAGTTGCCAGAATCTTTAGATGAAGGTTTTGAATATAAAATAAAAAGAAATAACAGTACTTTCCTGAATCTCAGCTGTGAAGAGGAAAGAGTAGAAGCATCTTACTTTCTGGAATAATTCACAAGAAACAGATTTTAGAAAGCCACAATGGAAAATGCATCCTAGAGACCTAAAAGTTGTTCTGAATAATTTTACAAATGTTACACTTCCTTGGATTCTAGATTAGGATTTTTTCTTCTCTGGTATACCACAGAAGCAGCTTCTGATTGCTTAATCCTACTTTATCTCAGATACTTAAGAAATTTCTGTGAAATTTTCTGCTTGGAACTTTTGGGTGCTTTAGACCTTGACTGTCAGAGTAGCTTCAGTTTCTCATGTGATGTGGATATGCTACTGTTAAAAGTTGATTTAGCCAAATGACCCTGAGGGTTTTTTCATTGCTTTTCCTTTGGCACCATCTGCACTATCACTGACTACCTTTCTTTATTCTGACTTTTCACCTGCAGCCAAGGAGGATCATTTCAGACAACAACAGTAACTCATCTTTATTTTAGTGTTTAAATGTAAGAGATGTCTTACAGACTCCTCACTTAATTTGTTCACTGACCGCCTTCAAACGTTAGAATTTATTTTGTCACAGGTTAATTAGTTTTTCCACAACAAAGACAACCTAAGTATATGGTTGAGTGTTTGTGTGGCTATTTAAAACTAATTTAGCTGTTGCAGAAGAGTGACACCATTCATTGCAATCAGAACTGGGGAATCAAAACACAATCAGATACTAAGAGTCCAGACTGTAATAAATACTTGTTTTGTGACTCAGAGCTGCAGGCGACTGTAACATCTGAAGACTTTTATAGTTAGAGGATAAAATACTCTCTTCATTACATAGGAAAAAAAAAAAAACATGGAAACACATAAAGGTAAAGACCCAGCATTTGAATGATGTTGCCTTCTTAGTGAGTCATGATGTAAACCTTTCAGCATGCTAAGATGTGACCTACTATAACCAGTTTCAAAAATTTCAAACCAGTTTGCTCAATACCTACATTTTATCCAAAACCATAAAAACTTTAAATATCAATTAAAAAAAATCTCTGAAAAATTTCTTTCTTTATGGTTACTATTTAAACAACTATAAATATTCTTAGAGTTATTGTAGCACACTTTACTTTTCCCCAGTAGTCACAGGGGTCAGTAACACCCAAAGCTGGTGTTATTGTGGAGTACAATCACATCCAAAATATCCTCTGCCTAAAATAGCGTGTAAATTCTTTGGAAACCAGGGATGTCTTTACATGAGTTTATTACTGCATGTCACCTATATAGCTCAACTATCAGAATGTTCCCTTTTAATAGATCATTTAGCTTCTGACCTCACTGTTGTAGTCACCTTTCTGCTGACAGCTCTTCTGATTTTGCAAGAGTTGTTTTCAGAAACACTGTCATTGGTTAGTGCAAAGGAAGGAGGAAGTTATATGGCACTAATAATTGCTACTAATTTTCAGTGAGTCCTTAGATCTGATTGCTATTTGACAGGAAATTCTCTGAAATACCTTATCTAAGTCAGCACAGTATTGAGGAAATTTTATTAAAATTCTACGTAGAGATTTGTGTTTAGCCAGCTTCCTACTGTTGTTCTCTTCCCATCTGGGACATTAACACCAGAGAGCTTTATTTCTTAAGGTAATTTTTAGATAAATTTTCTTTGCAGTGTAATTACCAGAGCAGCACTGTAATGTTCACAGAACCCAAAAGCTCCCAGACCTGAAATACTACAAAATGACTGTGAAGAACCTAAACTAAACTGGTGATGTGAGTTTGGTAGGGGTTCTTCCTCCTTTAGACAGAAAATAAGCTGTTTCCTCTAAAAAGATTTGGCTTTGCTAGTCAATTCATATAAATACCTTTACCTGTAGAGAAAATAAGGGGCTATGGTATTCATTACTTCTGCTCTCTCTTGTTATATTAAATACCGAATACTTTAATGGAAGTTGAAGGATAATTTTTAATACAATTAAATAACAGTGAAGTAATGATACTTTTCACTCCCATAGCTTTGAAATGTAAAGATAATTATTTTCTCAGTTCTCTGTAGAATAGGCATGTATGATTAGCCTTTGAGTACAGTGAAGTACAGCAAGGTTAAACAATTTTTTCAGAACTAGAAAAAAATAAGAAAAACCAAGAATAGCACTCTAATTTCTTGTCATCTTGTTCTGTTCTGTTTTCACAAGATCAGCCTTTATTAAGTTGTCATTTGAAGCACCTTTAACAGGTTATACCCATGAAGAATTTAAATTAGAGGCTTCTAAAGTTTATTTAGGAAATTAACTACCAAGACAGGGGATATAAAAAGCATTGCACTGATGATGAGTTTTATCAAGTATACACAATTTAAAGTCCCCGTCATGCTGCTTGCTCAGATGCAAATTTCTTGTGGATTTAATTTTCACAGCTGGAGTGCTTACCAAAACAAAACCCAAAATGTCATTATATAGGAGAAATACCCACGTTGTGGTACTTCTAGGTTCCCTTAAGCAGAATTAGGTTTCCTGCTGTTGCAGGGAACCCAAAACAGTGGTAGCATCCTCTGGTAGCTTTTGCACTACAAGCCTTACATTTTTCTCAAGGCGAAGGAGAGTGATCTCTGACTCATGGCATGCAGGGACAGAGCTCTTGGCTTTTTTTCAGGCCTGCTTTTACTTGCTCATGTCTGATTATGGGGAGCTGGGCAAAACAGGGATAACCCAGCATTTATGGTTTTTTATTCTTCGATAGATTTTAGCAGATTTTGTAGACTTCAAGGTGAAATTGCTAGAAGCAAAACAGTCTCTTGGCAAAATTGTATGATAGATATCCAGTTTAGGCAGCTTTACAAGAAAAAATAAGTCTTACAGTGGGTTTGATTTTTTTTCTCTAGAGGGAAAAAATGCTAACCAAACAAAAAGCAGCTTTAATATTAAGCTTTATAGCCAGGATACCAAATGGGGTTCCTGAAGTGAGTAAAAAATTACAATCTTGACATTTCTATTTAGATTTTTCTTTAGGGAGATCACATTTGGATGAGTTCAAAAGCTGTTTTCATGAGTTTTTGCAATTTTCTTCTACAGCAAAATTTAGCTGTTTTCACCAGGCATCACTGCAAGTTGCCAGGAAAGTGTCAGAATTTTTCTCAGTAAATCAGTTGTCCCAGGTAGAAAAAACATTTGCAAAGAAAATGAGTCTTATGACTAAAGGAAAAAATAGTAACAAATCTAGTGATGGGGAAAGAAAAATAGTGTTCTTGCTAAAGGCTATTTAATTTTATCTTTGTACATTTTTAAGGACTATTATTTATGTCTTTGTAGGAAGCTCTACTGTTTACTGATCTAATCATTAGTAAGAAAAAATGCTTTATGACCTCCAAAATATTTCTATAATAGATGAGGATAAAAAGGTTACTACAGTTTAAGAAAGATAATTTCTCCTGTAATAAAATGTTTTTCTCCCATATTCTTTTTGCCTATTTCTCACTTATAGGTTCGTGAGCCCTCTAGTCCATGCTTAAATAAGTCTGTCCAGTTGCACCTTGAAACCATGAAAACAGCTGTACAAAATCAGTTCTTCCTTTGAGCAACAAATGCCACTAGTAAGGCACACTGCCAGAGTGGCCCCCACCTTCCCTTGGTGTGACAGATCAGAGCTGCCTCCCTGCAAAGCTTCATTCCTACACTTGCTCCCCAAAGCAGCAACACTAAGGAATATTCTGATTAAATACTAGAGTAATTCAGGTAGGACTTGAAAATAAAATCTTTTTTTAACTTATTTTTTCGTGAGAGACTGTGTCATGATAGTTCAGTTTTAGGACTGTAAACAAGTAGTGCTCTTCTGGCACTGGCTCCAGATACATTAAGAGTTTTGTTACCAGACTGCACATCTTACTTGCTGGAGGTCTTAACACTCTGCTGTTAGAATCCTTGGCACTGCAAGGAGAGGAATGCCTGGGACTTCAGTAAACATGTAGACTGTGCTTGAAACATCTCCAAGATCTCGTCTGAGGTTCAAAGCAAATGCTGCATTCTTAATCAATAAAGGAATTGTGATGCTGCATTTGCATCTCTCTCTTTGTTGATAAAGCTTCTTGGGAGGATTCTTATTTTGGGAAAGAGATGTTTTAAGAGATTTAGGAGAAATCTTGTTATGAGAAGAAAAGAATTACAAGGTTAGACATTGCTTGGAAAGCATGCATTCTATAAGAACACATTTTAATAAAAGAAAAAATGGCATTTTCTATATCTAAGTAAGAGACCAGAGTCTAGAGTGTGTTGCAAAACCTCTGCTGCAGAGCTGTCTTGATGTTGGGGTTTTCTGCAAACTTATGCAGTAATCTTTCCATTTTCCATGAGTGCACAAGCCCACACTCAGAACTTGCAGTTCTAGAGTCAGGCTTCTTGTCCAGGGACTTAATGAAGGTCACTCAGGATCTGTGTCTATAAGGCACACTGAAACATGTCACAGATAAGAAGAAATTTGTAGACATTTCTGTTCATTTAGAAAGGGATTGTGTCTGCAAGCATAATGCCATTAGTTTTCTTTCTGAGATGTTTTCTAAGCAGAGAAATGTCAAAAGGCAGAACCCTGAGGGAACCATTGTGCTATGATTTCTTTTATATTTAAAGATAGTGTTCAGGAGAGGCAGAACACTTGTTAAAAGGGTAGGTGTTTTAATCTGAAGTGAAAAATGGAAGGCATTCTGTAAAAGACTTGAAAACAAATTCATCACTTCACACATTAGGCTATCTAGAGATGAAATTTTGGCACAGTGTTTGAGGATAAATGGCATATCTTTCTGATCAAAGTTTTTGGAGATAAGCTGAATATTAAATATGTAAATATACTCGCCTCTAACAGGTATGTAATTGGCAAGAATGATCAAAGTATCCTTTCAAATCTCTAGACAGATACTAAGTATGTATTTTCCTGTGTTCAGAATTTTACTTATTTTTTTTTTCCTTTTTACAAGAGCTTCTTTATCTGCTCTTCTTCAGGAAAAGAATCACACTGACAAAGAAGACTTCTTTTGAAAAGCTTAAAGGGGAACATTTGCTGTGATATATTGAACCTTTGGAAGCAGCTGATAGTGGCAAAGCCCACTCCATCACTGAGGAGTCTGACAACCCTGGAAACAGGCTGGCCAAACTGCATGAATCTGATTGTTGCATTGCTTACATCCCTGTGCTAGCAGCTGTTATCATAGTGTTAGCCTTCTGTAGTCCTCATGTAACCTCTTGAAACTTATATGGGCTCCATGCTTTGAGATTACCTGCCAAATATTTAAAAAAAGAATCATCATCACCTCTCTCTTTCTTTTCATTTTCCACCTGGGAGAAAATAGCTTGATTAGTTTGGGTGATGATAGGAAGCTGGAGGAAATCCAATCATGATTTTTCAATCTGAAGGGTTTATTTCCTTTCATTTCATTCATTTCCATTCAGCTGAAGGTAATGAGGTTATGCAGGTCTGATTTCAAAGGGCACAATTTTGAAATGATGGGTTTTGCTTAGGTACATTATAGCTTTAAATTGGTGATTTTGATGAAGTTGCATAAACTAGAGTATAATGCAGTTTCTTCCCCCCACACCAGAGATATGGTGGCTCAGCAGTGAAGACATGCAGTGGTTTGGGGTTTTTTTCTCTCTCTCCTTACTAAAGCATACAAGAGCAGATCTGCTGAGTAGGAAGTGCTATTTTTACATAAGCACTTTTCAAACCAGAGCCTCACTGTAGACATTTTGAAGACACCAAACTAAGCATTCCAGCAGTCACTTCTCCTCCAGCTGCAAAACTGCATATGAGAAGCTGTAGTGTAGGTCATTTAATAATGTAATAGGCTCCTCTTTATCTGTTCTGTTGTCAACTAGCTGAAGTATTTCCCAGTAAGTGTTCTTCACATTTCTGGGGTTAACCATCCAGAAATTCCTTGCTTACATACAGCTTATGATTTCCAAAACAATTTTTGAAATGAAGGTATCTAAAAAATAATGTAAATGTGTTTATTTTGTTTTGGAAATTCTTTTTAATTTACTGGGATTCATTGCTATAACATCTGAGCATCTAATTTATCTTCATAATCAGCCCTTTGAGACAGAGGAATGTTATTGTTATCCTCATCATTCAGATGTGAAATGTTTTGTGTAAAGCTGTCCGGGGCCTCCATAAAAGAGAAGGGAGATAAAACTGTCTTTCATATTTCAATCTGAATTGTTCAAATGCTAATGAAATAGCAAACATGATTAAAATGCTTGTTTACAAGTTGTTGCAGAGGCGTCTCTTCCTTGACCATGCAAGTGACTTCCATCCTCTCGTTCTTTTTTTTACTCCCTCCAGCTGCTGCCATTGACCTCCACTTTTTATTCTTTGCACCAGTGTTAGGGGCAATATTTTTCCCCATGTGACTGAGGCTTAATTTCTCTTTTTTCAGGCTTTGCTATAATCTGGGATGACTCTTAGCAACTCCCTTCTATCATTTTCAAAAAGAAAAAAACCAAAACTGTTAAATGAAAGACAAAGAAAGCTATCCCAAACACATTCAGAAATGATAAATCCAATAAGCATGTAGTAACCATAACGATTCAAAACATTTGTTGAAAGCCAACCTTTTGGCTAGAGCATAACTTTTCAGTTAGTAAATTACAGATTAAGATATGGATGCATACATAATCTTTCTTTATAATTTCTGTAGAAGCTTTTACTTAAGAACGACTGGCTCACTTGAGGCAAATTAACCTCTTTGCATGCCAGCTGGGTTACAATGTGTTTGTGATATACAGCTGCATTAAAAAAAAAAAAAGTGTCAGCAAAAGTAGTAAGAAATATAAGGTATTTCAAAAGTTTTCTGCCTCCCATTCCTTCCAACATGAAGCAGAAGAGGTTTTTATAATTCCTGAAAGCAGTCTCCTTGACTTTGATAGCTCAAATTTCAGAGCACCTGTGTAAGTTTTTATAGCACCACAGCAAAGGACTGCAGGGCCCATATCCAGGAATGGGCTTTGAGCCAAGTTCTAGTTCAGTGACTTACAGGCTTTGTGGGTAGAAATCACAGTGTGCTTAAACTCAAAGCACTTTTTATTTGTGTTAGAGACTTTGACATCTCAAATACTATCCTTATTAACCTTAGAGTTTGAATTAATATTGCCCCCTAGTTTCCAGTTAATATATATTCTGCCTATCAGAACATCTGCTTTCCAGACAAATTAGCCTTTGCTTCCTAGCACAGTCCTTCCTGTTCATAGAGCAGCCTAAATGATGCTGAAAGTTGAGATCATTTTAGGCTTAGCTGGACAAGGACTTCTCTCATCTGTGACCAACAAAGTGTTTTGCTGAGTTCTGAAACAACCAGAAGGAAAATGTACAGAAAGTGTCAGTGAGTCATTTGTGTATATGCCTCTGGGCATTTATCCTTCTCTTGGAAGGGCATTTTTCCTCTGATCCACTGAAGCAGAATGAAATCATATTTTAATTTTAGGACTGGACTTACATGTAAACATTGTACTTTCAAATCATAGAATTCTGATATAGACATTATTATGAACAAGTATTGGCTATGCCAGTATTCAAGTAAGGAAGCAAACTCACACTGGATGAAGAGGCAAGTGAGTGCATCCTACCCTGTAATGATATTCTGAAAATCACTTTGAAAATGACCCAATGGGCTTCTGCTATCCAAGGAATAGAGTTAAGTTACTGCACACCCTTGCTTTGTAAACACACAAATAATTATTACGTTATGTTTACATTCTGACATCTAAAGTTAGGTACTCATCTACAAACCTGAAAGGCTGGATGCATTGTATAATGTGAAGATTATTGGGTGCTATGTTCTTTACATCCTTGTGTAAAATAAGTGTTATGCTGAAGAAAATACTTTCCATTCTTACTAATTGATAACTTGCCTACATTTTAGATCTTTTCTTACATAACAAATTTTAATCAATTACCTCAATGATAATTCAGTATTTTTGTAAAAAGAAATTTATTATTTTACATAGTTTATTCAATAATCTTTTGTCTTACTGCATTTCAGAAATACAGATGATTCCAAACTTTGTCTGATAGGTCAAATTTTTTTAAAAAATTGTTTATTCACATGTCTTTCTTTTTTTTAAGAACATTCTAGAAAATTGCCAGGATGCTACACTGAAGAAGTTGCTATTAGAATATCTGACAACATTTAAAACATAATTATGCATTGATACATTAGTATGTGAACTCTCATATTGCTTTCCATGAAGACCCTATTTCTACCTGAAGAACAGAAATGCAATAATATGAAATAGCAAGACATTACTTGGTAAAAAAGAGTTTGTGAGATAACTTAGTTTTGAATCTCGAGATGGGCATTGAAGTTGTTTTCATATGTGAAGCTAAGGGATCATTACAAGTGCTGCTAAAATTACTAGACTTTGGAAAAAAAAAGAAAAACCACAAACATTAAGCCAGTTGCAATGAAAAGCTGCACAGAAGTATGAGAAATGCTGTTTGCTTTGTCTTTTCCTCAGTCATTTTCTTTCAGTTTTAGTGACAGCATTCATTTTGCATGATTTATAGAAAATTAGAAATTATAGGTATCAATTTAGAGGCTGTCTACATGTTAAGTTCTTTGAGATGGAAAAAATGTTCAGAATCCTTATACAAGACTGCAGATTTGTAAAATGAAAGCATATTTTTCTAATAAAATTTGTAAAGGACAAATGTACTTCCAGCTGTGCTATATTTCTGTAACTAATGATATGGAAAAGGCTGGTTCCTCAGCTGATGGAATTCAGTATTACTTGATGCTAGTAAGGCAAAATCCACATAAGCACATGGCTCACTAACTAGAAAAAGTCTGCAGTGTGTTAGCTAAGCATTAGGAGAAATGAAACCTAAAATTATGCAATTAGTAGCTGAAAAATCAATATGTTCTTAAGTTTTTCCTCATATTCATTCGTTGTGAAGGGAAAATATGTCTTCAGTTCTTATAGTTTATTTTCCTTCTTTGTTTACAAGTGACAACTAATTTACTATTTTTCCCAGTAAAGGAGCTAATGGAATGAAAGAGCAGTTGAGAAACACCTGGTAGATGCTGAGCTTGGGATAGTTCAGTTTGTAGTAGGCTTTTGATTAGTAGTATAAAATGTCCAGTATTCTAAGAAGATTAGAGGAATAAATTCCCCTTGCTTTCGAATTGTTTACCGATCTGCATTTTATTGAGGCATGGAATGCCCTCTGGTGGCGCACAAGCTTTATGGCAAGTTAAAGTGCTGGAAAAATGGGAATTAGCAGTTGGGTGTGCAGCCTCTCTTCTGCTCTGATTTGTAGCTCAGTGACAGAGCTTTTCCAGCCATCCACAGTTGTGGTACCTTTTGGCAAGTGGCTGAGGTTATTAGCGAGGCTTCACTCAGAGCTGTGTCAGAGCCACAAAGCTCCTGCAGTACTGCCCTTGGAATAGGTAAGAATCCTGCCAGTGCTGAAGCAGAGTTCAAGTCAGATTGTTCTCTGCATTGCTCTACCATAGGACTGGAAATAAAGCACGTATCTTACTCAGAATTTACTCCTGTGCACGCAGAGGACTATATAGCAAAGAAAGAATTTATCTTGGTAATATGCACAGGGACCTGTCTTTAGCATTTTTTCAAAGTTCCTCTAAACCTGGATCATAGAAGTTTAACAGTTCTGTTGCTGCCAGAGATAAGAATTTTTTAAAAAATTATTTTCTAAATCTTATTAATGTTTTATATACTAATAATATATTCTTAAAAACACCTGTTCTGAATCTGTATCAGTCTTTTTTTAGCACATTATTGGAATCAGATGGTGTAAATATTTCTTTACCTCAACAGTTAAACACATGGGAAGAAGAGTAATTTAGTTTTTGTTTTGTAAAGATTTCAGTTTTTTTACAAGATGAAAAGATGATTGAAAAGATGATGAATAGAGAATGGATATAAGCAATCTCTTCCCCTATCCTCCTCCCCCCTCCCAAATCCTATCTACCTGATACTGATATTATAGTTATTTTCAAAACTGTAAGTAGAAATAGTCATGGAAATAGTAAGAAAAATGTATGAAGGGGTAACTGGAAATGGACTTCAATCTGCAAGTAAAGGTACTATCTCTGGCTGTTTTATTCCTCCAGTGTTCCAAAGACAGTCGTTTTTTTGCTCTATCTTTCAAAAGGATAACAGAGACATACATGCTAGAAAATGGATAATTTTTCTTGACCTGAGTTGTTAAATAAGGAATTTATATATAGCTTTATAAATCTACTGGCTTTCTGTTGGAGAAGTCACTTTCCTATGGCAAAGACAATCAACCTTAAAAGTTTTTAGTCTTTATACCCAAGGCAAAACACCAAGTGTTAGCAAGACATAGAAAGAGGAGGAAAAGAGCCCCAGCATTTATAACTGACATGATTCCAGCAGGAAGGAAAGAAGCATGGATGTATAAGGCTTTTTAAAAATTCAGGCATTCTGCTTTGTTCCTCTCCAGCTGTATTTAAATACTACTACTGCTGCTGAAAGGTGCTGAGATTATTCAACATAAACTGATCTAGACATTAAAGAAATTTTTGCCTTTGGTTAGATTGTTAGTGACAGTGTTGTGGGTTGCAAAGGGCTGATTGTGAAATCAGGCGAACAACAATAATTCAGAAAGTTCATTTTAACATGACAGAGCTGTCTGGAGGCTCATTATAAATACCAGCTCCATATAAAGAAAGGCAGAAGGGAATGGACTTCAGTGTTTTTATTCCTGGAGGTGACAGACACACACACACACAAAGTTAAAATAAACAGTGAATAAATAAAAGCAACTCTTGCTTTATAAAAGGTCAAGCTTGTTTTAATCTCAATTTTGATTTAAAATTGTTTAAAAACCCCAGAACATTGAGGTTACTTCAATTTTTACATCTCTTTGAATACCATTCCATATATTCAGAGAACAATCTTATTTCAGATCATGACTGTTCTGTTACTGTGAGTACCCTGCTCATGTCTTTTAAGATCTCTCAGAGAAATTCCTGTGAAAGCCCTATTTTGTCATCTAACCTGAGATACTACAGTCCATTTTTAAGTTCCTGGCTGTACTTCAGTTTTTAAGTCTTAAGGTAGCTCTCTGCCAGAGCAGTAAGTGTGGATAGCTTGCCCCTTAGAGCACATCTTCAGGTATTTTAAGAGAGGCACAGGTTCAGTCTGACTGCTCTGAGCTGAGTAAAACCTGCATAGCCTAGAAGATGAAGACAAGGCAGACAGTCTTTCAGAGCCAACACAAGTAAGTTCTCACTACATGTTTTCTACACCTGCCAACTGAATAATTACTCTTCTTACTCAATGCTGCCACAGTAACACTGGATGATGCTTTCTTCCTCTTGAAAGCATTCAGTGATTTTGTAAATGTATAAACATCAAGTGAAAAATGTACTGAATGATCCATCTAGCACATTCCCAAGCCGTTAACTCTGGTTATTTGTGGGGGTGAAGACAGGAGGGTCTAGAACTTCCTACCTGGAAAGTCTAAAACATGTCAAGAGATGTATTTGAAGGCGTTCACTATTACCTACAGCTGGCATGAGGCCACAGAAATCAAAGGCATGTCTTCCAGAGTTATGTGGATGCCATTTGGCATGGCACTTTGGACAGAATCTGAAAACTCAGGAAGCTGCTGGGATAGCAGGACAGTGACAGATTGAGTGTAGGGTAAATCCCTTAGTCAAAGGCGATCCTAATAAGCCCTGAAGAGACTAACTCAGAAAAGGTTAGGGGAAACAGAAACTCATGGCACACATTAAAGTTCAAATGAGTAATTGTCATGTGAATTCTATTCTGTGGCTTACCAGCCTCTCAGGTTTGGAGCAGAGTATCTATTTTTTTGAAAAAGCTGGTTGCATTTACAGGGCATTCTGTCCTTGGATAATTTTATTGACAACAGGTGTACAGTTAAATCTGCAATTTCTCAGACAGTACTGTATTGATTACCTTTCACCTTATATTGTATACTCCTTAAAGATCAAATCACCTAGAGTACATTGAGGAGTAAACTAGCTTTTAATTGAGTGCCTTTTTATTATACTGGGGTGTTTGGATTAGTGGCACGTTGGTGTGCAGACTGTGTTTACAGCTTCCTCTATTACTGTTCTGTAATAACTAGAGGAAGGAAAGCTGAGGCCTTAAAAAATAAAAAAAAAAAATGTAAATCAGTTTAGATAGCTCTTCACTCTACTGAGAACTTCATTAACTAAAATATGATTAAGACACTAGTGTAACAATAGATACTTGTTTAAAACTAAACAGTGTAAAAATCAAATCTATGAAACAAAAATAAACAAGGTGTGAATTTCCCTGGACAAGAACAAAGTACAATGTGAAACAAGAGAATTACAAGTGAATGTAAAAAAAGAAAAAAATTATGGGGAAAATACCCACAAATAAAAATCTGATGTCAACCAGGCCAAAAGTGATATGAAAAGAGAAACAGAAGTATATGTGGTGCTCTATATGGTGAGTTGTACTTTAATCACGAAATCTGAAGTGTAGGAAAACAATATTCCTGTGATAATTTTTATTGCTACCAAAGTCCTACCCTTTGCCCCAGCCATGTTTGTTTTCTCTTCATCTAATTTTCCTGACCTATCTCATTTCATCTCATATTCTGTGGGAAGCAATGACCTTGGCTTGAAGGGCTCTCAGTTCATTCCAAGAGGAGAAAAGACACAAGAATTGCCAACACCTTAATCAAGGTATTGATATGCAAGTGATCTGCAAGGGGATGTGTTTTGGCCAGGGTTAAACTTTGAGTTTCTGCAGCATCCTCAGACCAGTGCTATGCTCATGTGACACCTTTTCTACCCAGGACCTCAGTAAAGGTGCAATAAGGGTTCTCAGTCTGTCCTTCAGGGCTGATGTTTCTCCTTCAGCCACTAACTGTACTAGGTCTCAGCAGGTGACAGGATGGAGGAGGAAGATGAATCATTTGGATTCTGCTGCCATGTGCTGACTTATCTCTGACTTATCTGTGAAACAACTGGTGTGTCCTCCCAGAGATGTAGCCAGCAGCCCCCGCTCCAGGGCGCTTCCTAACATGAGGCTCTGCCTCCTCCACCTCCTGAGCATCAGCTTTGTCAACATGCAGTCCTGCACTTCCCCAGCTGATTATTGGTAAAATGATTGAGCATGCATTAATCCCCAGAGAATTTGCTTATGCAGTTCATGTTGCAAATTGGTTTCAGTCTCTCTTAGTCACTTCTGGGCAGACCAATCACAAAAGCAGAACTGCAAAACTTGCTGTTCCACTTGTGCTTCTTTGTTGTTTCTCATCTGCTTGGCTCTGTGTAAACAGCACATGCTGATGAACATATGGCTCAGGCAAAGTGAGACTAGAAGGTGGGAGAACACCTCAGCAGAGCAAAGTGCTTCCTCCTCTGGAATCATCCATAGAATGGTTTGGGTTGGAAGGGACCTTAAAGATCATCTACTTCCAACCCCCCTGCCACCTTCCAATAGACAGGGTTGCTCACCACCCTATCCAGCCCAGTTTTGAACACTTTCAGGGATGGGGTATCAACAGCTTCTCTGGCCACTTGCTCCAGTGCCTCACCACCCTCACAGTAGAGAATTTCTTCCTGATACTTCACCTAAACCTACTTTCAGTTTAAAGCTGTTGTCCCTTCTCCTGCCATTCCATTGTCCTTGTAAGACGTTTTCTTGCATAACCCCTTTCAGTAGGTGCTGAAAGGCCACAGCCATCTCTCTGGATCTTACTGAGCCTCAGAAGAAAAACATTCCTAAATAATTTACTAACAATCAGAAAATATTTTATTCCAAATTATTTACCTTTTTTGTTTGTTTTTTTTTGGAAAGGAAAAGTTAACAAGTAGTACAGGTGATAGACTAGGGCTCCTACCTGGCAGCATTTTTTACTCTATGCACAGGCTGCCTGACAGGGGCAGAGATTCCTTTTTGATGTCTTACATCCTGTACAAGCTGCCCCTGATACTCCAGCAGTCCCAATGGTCCTCTCTTGTGTTGTCTTGGATGCTGTGCCCTGACACGCCTCTGCTCCAACCACACAATGTGCAAGGCATCAGTGAACACCCACACGGGGACCCTGACAAAAATACAAAACTCACACTGATATTTTTTCAGCCAAATCAGCAGGCTAGAGATGCTAGCTTCATTACAAGACCACTAGGTGGCAATTTAGTAGCCCTGTTTTAAATATTTAATATATTTGATTTCTTTGTTGCTTTAGATACAAACTTGGTGAATGGCAAATTGAACAGCACTCTGGAAAACCTGTGCTGGTTATTCCTGCTAAATATATCAAAGTCTTTCTGCTTATCACACTTCTCCCAGAGATTCATTAAATTCAATGAGTGACTCAGCACTCAGTGAACACCTCTGGCCAGGTGGCAGGAAAGGTAATTGATTATCAAGAAAAAATAAGAGTCCTTCTGGCTCTTTAATACATACTTGGTGTTGCAGGCTGTATAGGAGTTGTAGCTGAATGTGCCATGAGGAAATTGACCCTGTCCACAACCACAGCTACAGGACCATGATATAACTATCTGTGCATACACTGAAGGTGAATTTCTGTGGCAGCACACCAAAGGCAACATGAGAGCTACTGTGGCCTTTGTCTGTATCTGCCAAACATGTTTGCAGTGACCCCACAACCACTCAGAGAGGGGTTGTAGATCAGAAAGATAGTATGAATAAACCATTTTCCTAGAAATTCAAAGTTCTTTTCCTAATAAACTACTAATGTATGGTTGTCTGAGAGGACTGGATTGCTGCACAAGGCATTTCAGGTCTGGAAGATTAAAGACCGATCACTCACACTGTGAGTGTATACAGTGATTTTCATTGCAAATACTATATAATTGATAGAAATTGATAGAAATTGATGTGATACCACAAGGTATGTACCAAAACACATTCCAAAGCTGCATACAAGAGAAATGTTTTGATTGCATACCTCTTCACCTTTGGGATAATGTTTATTTTTTTGTCCCCTTTTTTCAGTGTTGAGAGTTTTTACGGATTTTACTTAGCAGTGAAGAGATGCCGAAATAACTGATCCCAGAACTTTTTAAAAAACTATTCATAGTAACGCCCACGGTTAATGATTCAATAAGGAGGCTTACAAGGTATTTTTTCCCAGTGATCTCAAGTGACACATACTAAAAGCAGTGAGCTTTTGATGCGCTGACATTTGTTCCTGGGAAAAAAAAGAGCAATAGCACATTGTAAAATTTCAGCCTTCAGATGCTAAAAATAGGAGGAAATGGAAGAAAAGAATTGCTTGAAGTCAGCAACCAACATAACAACATGTAGTGCTTCTGTAGCTTCAAAGCAGGCTGACTCAGAAGCCAATGTTTTGGTTGAAAAGGTCAAGAAGAAAATGGTTTATGATTCTCAGTAATCTTTATATTAAGTGACTCTTAGGTTTCACATTACTGAGCTGCTACCTGATGAAAAAAACAAAAATCAACTAGCCTGCTAATAGCAGGAAATATTGCAAATGAGTACAGCTTAAAATTGCAGGGTGTGGGGACGAGGGACAGGAGAGATAAAATGGATGCAACAATAAAGAAAGATTTTGTGAAGAGCGCTTCAATCCGGATGAAAAATAAAACAAAGAATGCTCCCAGGTAACACAGTAAGAGGAACCAAATTGATCAATAAAAAACTGCATTCTTAATAGGAAGATTGATACCACTTCAGAATTTCTTTTATTCTATGTTTCCATTCAGTTGTGGTTTTCATTTTTAAGGGATCTGAGAAAGTGATTCTTACTTAAGGTAGGAATATCTTAGCATTAAGGAGAGTCTGCTGAAGTGGGGACAGGGTGGAGAAGAGAAGGTAGCATTTTCCAAACCAGCCAGGAGAAAGGAAAATTTACTTCTTCTTTTATGCACAGCTTGGGAACCGCACTAATTTTTATCAGTAATGAATATGAAGGAAAAATAGGAAAAAAAATTCCAGGATTTATTGGAGTAAGAGGGTTTGAGCACCTCATTAATATATAAGTATTTGAAGGGAGGGTGACAAGAGAACGAAGCCAGGCTCTTCTCAGTGGTGCCAAGCAATAGGACAAAATACAGTGGGCAGAAACTGCTGCTCAGAAATTTCCATCTGAAATACGAAGAACTTCTTTATTGTGAGTGACCATTCAATGAAACAGATTGCCCAGAGAGGCTGTGGAGTCACTGGACATACACGAGAACCATCTGCACACAATCCTGTGTTGTGTGCTCTACAAGGAGCCTGCTTGAGCAGGGAGGTTGGACCTGATGACCCACTGCGGTCCTTCCCAACCTGATCCATTCCGTCATTCTGTGAGTACATTAGAAACTGAAGAACATCTTAGATTTCCCAAGTATTGGAGTTTTGTTTTGGTTTTTTGTTGTTTGGGTTTTTTTGAGTTTTCTTTTTTGATAGCTCAAGACCTTACAAGTTTTCAGAGTGGTGCTGTTGTTTTTCACGCAGTGAGTGATGTTGCTCCCATCCGTCAGCCTGTGTTTCCCGCTGGAAATCCCAGTGCCATCAGCTGAAGGAGGGAGTTTACCAAAGGTACCGAAGTACAAGAACATGCTGTGATATGTTTCGGTGTTTCGGAGTTGCCGTTTTCCCTCAGGGGCTCTTTCCCTGCGCTTCAGCGAGGCGGGCTCAACCAGCGCGGCCCGTAAGCGGCCGCTGCGCAGCCGCCGTGGCCAGCGCCGCGCGCCCGCTGCCGGCCAGAGGCGGAACTGCAGCCGGCGGGCCTTCGGTGCTGCTCGAGATCGAGTCCCGGCCCTCCCTCCTCCGCCCTCAGCCCGCTGCTCCCGCAGCGCTTCTCACAGCCTGGCGGGGAGAGGGGCACCCAGGATCTTCCTGTGAGGAACGACGGAGAGCTTTGGGGCTCGTCAGCCTGGAGAAGAGGAAGCTCTGGCAGACCTTAGAGCAGCCTGCCAGTGCCTACAGGGGGCCTTGCGAGAGATCCGGAGAGGGGCTTTTTACAAGGTCTGCTAGTGACAACAGAAGGAGAAATGGCTGTAAACTTCAAGCGAGTAGGTTTACGTTAGGTACCTGGAAGAAATTCTTTGTTGTGAGGATGGTGAGACACTGGAACAGGTTGCCCAGCTTCTCGCAGAGAAGTTGTGGATTTCCCATCCCTGTGGAGTGTTCAAGGCCGGGTGGGATGGGGCTCTGAGCAGCCTGGTCCGGTGGAAGGTGACCCTGCCCATGGCGAGGAGGTTGGAATCAGATGATCTTTAAGGTGCCTCCCAAGCCAAACCATTCCAGGATTCTCTGATGTCCCACAGCTTTATTGAGCAACAGATAGAGGGAAGCTGAATAGAGGCCGCAAAGTTCTCTGGCATTCCTTATTTGACACTGCTTCTTCACATTAAGTAGGTGTTAACTGCACCGGCAAAGTCTCGTTTTCGAAAAATTTCTACAAAAAACTCAATTAACAGCACAAGAAGTATTTTTTGCTTGTTTATGTCTCATGTGCAAACTGAGAAACTTCATGTTCAGTCATTAGTAGCAGTAGGAAACTACTTTCTATATAAAAGTCCTAGAAAATTATTTCAGAGAGAGAATTTTTCTTTCTTTGAGAGAGAAAAATTATTTTAGAATAGAGAGTATTCTAAAAATAAACATTTTCTTTGACTTTAAGAAACCGTATAGAGATTTTATTTTAATCAAATAGGTTGGATTTTGATTCCTGGCAGCTATTTCTTTCTTTATCAACAATTAAAACAATTTCATAATACATTCTTTTTGACAAAGTAATTTTCCAAACACTTTTTTTTTCCCCTGTAAACCAAGACAAATTAATGTATGTGGGCATTTCAACACATCTGGCTTTAAAGCACCCATTTTTAATTTTTTTTTTTACAGAGATTACTGTCTTGTTACCTATATTAATTTTCTCCTTTAAATCAAAAACAAATAACCAACCAATAACCTCTTCCATTCCATATCTGAAACTCATAAAAAAAAAAATCTTAGATGCAATGTTGTCTAAATAACATACTTAAAACCTGAACTATGAATAGAAATTAAAGGCTATAGAGTAATTTTTTCCTCATTTTTGTGAATTATACCAGTTGTCTTCCTACTTTATAGCTGTCTTTTATCTTCCAGCAGTGACACCCCCATCTGACTTATGATCTCTCCACAGGAAGTCATTGAGTGACACAATAGAGTTAATGAATTGGTCTTTCACCTCCAAAAACCTGATCTAAATGCTAGCCTGAGATAATGAGCATGATGGAGTTCAGTAATGTCAGCAGAGTATTAACTTCTGTTTAAAGGAAGAATGAGCACTGGCAGGAAAATGGATTTTAAGAGAGATTTGGAGCAATTGCACCTGCATGCATTATGGCAACTCTAGCCTTCCTTCATTAGTGTCACATTCACATTATCCCTTTGCTATTTGAATAGAATTTGGCAGAGGTTTGTCTGCAGAGTGTATCATTTATCAGGGATCTTTCTAGTTATTTAAGTTCCCTACCATTCTAATATCTGAGCACTACACCTTCAGTACCTGGTGGTTACTGTCAGGATACATCCATAGAGAGGATCAGAGAGGACCACTTCACCAGTCAAGGGTAATATATTTTATCACAGGCATACATAGTGGCAATATATTTCAGAGAAAAAAAAAAAAAAAAGAAAATCAACAAAACCCAAACACTACCATCTAGGAAGTGCTGGTTAACTGCAGAAGTCAGCAGGACTGACAGACTGTTTGTCTTTCCATCACAGAAAGGCCAAATACAGCATCCTTCACTGAGGATTGCTATCCCTGCTGGAGGAGGATTGTTGGGATGTCTTGGAAGCCTTCAGAGGTCCAGAGCATCAACAGAGCATCCCCTTCACTCATTTTTGGAGCCACTCCCTAGCTGCAGCTGCATCAAGATGTCAAACAAAAAAAGAAAATCCTAAGCAGCAAACCCCCAAACTCACCACCAACAAAAATAAGTAAAAAACAAGCAAAATCTTAACACAACAGGTACAGCAGCAGCTATCCTTTCCCCACATTTATCCCCACTGAATTTCTTTCCCTGTGTATGTCCTCTGTCTGTGGAAGAGAGGTGCTGGTCTTCCTGAAAAGGGAGAACAAGATTCTCTGAGTAGCTCTGCTGTTGCTCTGAGTTATTTCCCTCACACAACAAAATTCAAGCTTTTACCTCAAAAAACCAGCAGCAACAACAAAACAAAACCAAACCCAACCAACCAACCAAACCCCACCAAACCCCCAAACCACAACACAACCTAATCCAGACCAAACCAAAAAAAAAAGATCATAAATCAGGTATTTGCAAACTAAACACTGAAATTTTTCAAGGCAATAAGACCCTGAATAACCAAAGGAAACAAGGATTTTAGAATAGTGAAATAGTTGGTACCATCATGTGTACATAGAAAATACCATCTTTACCTCTTAGCCAAATAAGCTTTATTTTTTTCTGAGTGGCAGCAGCATTTGAGTAACTTGTTCCCTGCACAGTCATTGGCTCTTCACACTCTTACACATACTGACATTTATGCAATCACCAGTTCTGTATCTCTCTGATATCAGGCTTCCAATCCCAGCAGAATATATCTATTACAGCAGGCAGACTCTAAACAGTTTGCAGGCTGGTATCCTGTTAGCTTAACCATTACCATCTTTTTTACTTTCTTCTTGGTTTTATGGTTGCTTTGGGTTGTTTGTTTGTTTTCCTTCACAGCTTTTGATTCACCCCTAATTACAGTCCATAAACAGCTTTAATATAGCTTTGTCTTCCTCTTGTGCTTTCCTGCCTTCCCCTCCACAGCTGCCTGCAATTCCCACCAAAAGACTGGTTCAGACCCTCACTGTTCATGTGTTTATATCCAAGTTTATTTGAGTGCAGACTATGCCTGTCTCTGATCAAAGGTTAATTTTAAACTTCAGCAGATGTTTGTCCCCAGAGTTTACATAGTTTATATATTTAGAAGACAAATGTTCTCTTGGCTTTTGTTATTCTATATTAAACAAGCCAAATTCTCTTTGAGTATGACCAACAGGGAGCAGACAGTGGTGTTTGTGCTCAGTCAGTGCCAAGAGCCAGCTGAACTGCAGCAAACCTGCAGCTGAAGCCAGGCAGGTCTGTGGGTGTGGATACCTGCTCAGTGCTACACTTGGAGTATTTAGTCCTGCCCCTCAGGGCTTGTTTCAGCAGCAAGGTTCAGCCCACATCCACCAGGTATATTATTTTCAGTCCTTGGATGGCTTTGCTTTGGTCAGAATACAGGTGGAGAAAATGCTTCTGGATGTGTGAAGCAGGACCTCAGTCTCTCTTCTCAGACATGGTTCCCAATCCCACAGTTTATTAAGAAGTTTTCTCAAAGATAGCTGTTCAACAGATGAGCTCTCTTCTATTCATGGAATATTGTTCTTAAGACCATGTCCTTACAGCTGGTAAAGCTGAGCTGGTTTCCAATAGGTTTGAAGGTTTTATTTGGGTTTGGTCTTTTTGGCTGAGGCCCAGAGCTGTAGGGCTTGGTGTAGAAGACTTGGCCTGGTGGTATGACCCAGGACTTGCTCCAGATGGCATGAGCAGAGCACTCAGCAGGGCAACTGCTGAGTAGGCACCACTGAAATACTGAATGAAGCAACAGAGGAAATGTCCTGTGCACCAGGGACTTGGTATCATGTGTGGGATGTGCAGACATGCAAGCTTCAGGACCTGCAGAGCCTGACATGAACACAGCCCAGGAATCACTGCTTTAGAGTACATGTGTGGGGGAGAGGAGGAATGTAATGATGCTTGGAAAGGAGTTATCTTCTGCTTTTTCTGCCTGCCTGTTCATTCCATTTGTGCTGTGCTCCAGCTGAGAAGGAATCTCTTAGATGTACCAGTAGGTACTGTCATGGCACATTTGCTCAGCTACATTAAGCTTTGTTGTAATTTTGTATCATCTTAGATGTCTTTTTGATTTTTTTTAATTTTAGTTTTAAATGCATATTATGATAAGATATAGAGGATTTTTAGAATATATGGGGAATACATCAGTACATCAGAAGTTTGTCAGTTAATTTTGTTCAAAAGCATGCCAGGTCAGTGGAAAGGAAGTCTCTTTGCCCTGCCTGTCCTAGCTTCACACATTAGGTCTTCCTCTGCCTTCTGGAGTTGCCACCTTCCCCAGAAATTCATGGACATGACCAGAGAAGGAAGGATTCACAACTGAAGAACAGGGCAGACAGAAGGGTAAATGGAAGATCCAGCAAGGAAATAGCACAGCAAACATGGGTGGGTGGCTCCTGAAGAGAACATAAAAATCATAGCTAAAATAGGAGATGAGCTAAAAAAATCACCCTTTCCTAAGGTTTGAAAGAGAGCAGTGTGGGCACTTTGAAGGTCACTGAGCTGTGGTTTTAAACCCAGACTGGATGTGAAGGCTGCCTCTGCTGTGATACTTGAGACTGGAACATCCTCAAAATTATATTCTGTCTTCCCTTTCAAGTTTGAAATTTCTCAGATTTAAAAGTATGCTCTTCTAGCATCTGTTCAGAAATAAATTGGCTTCTAAAT
>VZRX01023123.1:0-23270 GCA_013398075.1 Notiomystis cincta | reverse complement strand
AATAAATAAATAAATAAATACCATTTCTCAGCGCTTCACCTCACGGTTGGCTAAATACACCAGTTACACACACGCACACACGGGGTTACTTGAAGAAAGTCATGGATGTCAGCTGGATACACAGAAGCCTCTGTCGGGAGGGAGCCTGCTCCAGTTTGGGTCAGGAACCTCATTTCTCTGATTTCTAAATAAAAAACAAAAAAGGAAGATAATGTAGAGGGTATTGGAACAACTGAATTATTTGTGGTCTTGTTTCACCTCTGTGGCTATTGCAAATATTCTGCCCTTTCATGATGAAGGAGTAATATCTCCCAATAGTGCCGAAAGAGCTGGATCCTTGGCGCTGCTCAAATCCTGTGAGGCACCAAAAGGGCTTAGAAAGCGCTGATTTTGGGCCAGAGAGGCTTCCCAGCCTTTCCTCCTGCGCACCTGCAGTGTCAGGGCGGGAGGGGCGCAGCCGGGGCAGGGGGGCAGCGCTGCCGCTCACCTGCCCGTCCAGGTCGCGGCTTTTGGCCCGCAGCTTGGAAACCTGGCCCTCGGCGATGTCGGCGCGCTCCTTCGCCTCCTCCAGCTCGTGCTGGACCTTGCGGCATCGCGTGAGATTCGTGTTCGCCTGCTCTTCCTGCAAGTCAAACCGGGGCGCGGATGGCACCTCACGGGAGCGTCGCTGTGCTGCCTCACTGGCCCTCCCTGCGCTGCCGGTGCTCCGGGGTTTGTCTCTACTGCTGCCCTCAGCATCGCCACTCGGGGCAGAGCATTCACCCCACTCTGCCCCAGGAGCGAAAATCGGCTTTGTGTGGCTCCAGAAGTGCAGCAGTTCCAGGATAAAAACGGCCACACCTGCTCTGATGTGAGCCATAAGTCTTTGAAAGGTGAAGGATATGCAAAGGAGTGGCCATAGCTGCCCTGTCAAACTCTGTTCAATTATTGTAATGATCTCAGGAGCCCACCTTTCAGAAATCTCTACCCAGGCCCCACTGAAAAGAGCCCTCCACTCACAGCTTCCTCAGCCTGCTTCTTGTACGCTTTCACTTTTAGCTGCAGCTTGTCCACCAGGTCCTGGAGCCGAAGAATATTCTTCTTATCTTCTTCAGACTGTAGGAAGTGAAAATCAGGTCATGCTTGGCAGATGAGCAGAGGTGGGTTTTGCCAGGCAGAGGGCAGGGTTTTGCCATACCTGGTAGGTGAGCTCCTTCAGCCTCCGCTCGTACTTGCGAGCTCCTTTCAGGGACTCTATCCCTCTCTTCTGCTCCGAGTGAAGCTCATTTTCCAGCTCATTAATCTGAAACACAGAGACACAGAGTGGCTGCTGCTCCTGCTGCAGGGTTCTGGGGCCTGAGGCTGCAGAGAAACTGGCAGAGCAGGGCAGTGTCCTGCCTGCAGGCTGGCTGAAATGTGCTCACCGTGCCCTGTCAGTGGTGCCATGGTGGTGAATCCATGGCTGTTCATAAAAGGAACTTAGCTCTGCATACCTAGAGCATTTACAGTCAAAATCAGGCTTAAGTCTGTCAGAGAAGGGGAAATTGAAACAGGGAACGGAGGGTTCTGTGGATGCTCACCAGGTAAATGGGGGAAATCTGTTTCGTTTTTTATCTTTCATTTTTCTTCTTTCATTTGTTATCTTTGGCAGTGGCTGCAGCAAATACTGTTTAGGGACAGCATGGAAACCTGGCTGCTCTCTGTTCTCATTCTACTTGTCCAGCTTCCACACTGAATTAGAGATGTAAGGTGACTTATCTCTATCTGTGCCCCTCTGTAAACCTGCTGATTTCTACTCCCTTTTTAAACCTTCCATGGCAGCAGCTTTCAGAATTTCACTGCCCACTCTGCCCATTTCTTGTTATTTATTTTAAAGGTGAAGATGTGCTGGGCTCTCCAAGTGGCAGAGTCCTAGTCTTGTTTGTCAATACTCATAAAGCTTCACCTTGCAGATCCTTCTGGAGTTGCAGAGATCAGAACTGCACGTGGTATATTTATTACAGCGGTAAGAATATGTTGCTGTCTTGTTCTCAGTGCCTTTCCTAGTGAAGTTCATTCTTTTTTCTTTTTAGGTTTTTGCTTCTATTGTACATTTAACACCTTCTGAAGTCTGTCTGTTACCAGTTCCAAGTTCAACCCCAAGTAAATATGTTTTAAATTATTCTTCCCTAGACAAAATGACCATCTACATCTCCTTGATGTCCATCTGCCCCCATTTTTGCCCAGTTTTTTTCAGATCACTCTCAAGTTCACCACTCACAACACAGCTCAGCACAGCTCTCATCAAACCTGCTGGGAATACATGGGGCTCTCCTTGTTTCCACCCTCCCAAGAGGTCCCAGAACCAAGGGCCAGTCAGAAACTTCACTTTAGAATACCCAAGCCTTCACCATACCCTGGCCTCCAGCTTCTGGAGTTGCTTCTTCCCTCCCTTCAGTGCCAGCTGCTCAGCCTCATCCAGGCGGTGCTGCAGGTCCTTCACTGTCTGTTCCAGGTTCTTCTTCATCCTCTCCAGGTGGGCACTGGTGTCCTGCTCCTTCTTCAGCTCTTCTGCCATCATGGCTGCCTGGTTGTGGTGCACACTTGTGTTACAAATGTCCCCACCCCAGCAGTTCCCTGTGCCTGGGAGCACTGCCCAGCTCCACACTGCTGAGGGACTCTGCACATCCCCAGGCAGGGCCCATGGCCTTGCTGAGGCTCTGTTGTGCAAACAGGATCACTCTTTCTCAAAGTCCCCATTTCTAAGACTGTTCCACCTCAGAGAACAGACAGGGTTGGTATAAAAAGAATAATTAAGGCATGCAAATGGCTTGGTACCAAAGTTCTATATTTTAAGTCAGTCAAAATTGAAAGAATTTTGAAGTATCACCAACTAGCCCTCTGCATCTCTGGGCTTCCTAGTGATTTTGAGGATCTGGCTGTTTGGTGCTGAAGTTTGCCAAGGAGTCAGACTTCTAAGCAGTTTTTGCCTATGAGATGGCCCTGAGTACCTCAAACTGCACTGAAAAGCTTATGCTGCCTTTCTAAAGGGGAAAAGTGACTGTGGCAGCACAAAACAGAAAGGAGGCGAGCAACAGGACTCACATCTGTGATTGCTTTCTTTGCTTTCTCCTCTGCATTTCTGGCTTCCTGAATGCTGTCTTCAACCTCAGTCTGCAAATGAGTAATGTCCACTTCCAGTCTCTTCTTGGTGTTGAGGAGGCTCGTGTTCTGTTGGGGCAGTCAGAAGACAGGTCATTCCCACCCCACTTGTGTCATTCCCACCCCATTTGTGCCATTCCCACCCCATCTGTGGTGCCTGTAGTAATGCCCTGCCCCAGGAGATGCCCAATACCTGGGAGTGGAGCAGCTGCACTCTCTCACTGGCATCTGTCAGCTCCTGCTCAGAAACCCTCCTGGCTCTCTCAGTCTGCTCCATGGCAGCTCTCATCTCCTCCATTTCTGTTGTCATCAGGTTGTTCCTGCGCTCCACTATAGCCAGCTGCTCTTTCAGGTCCTCATTCTCTCTCAGGGCATCATCTAAATGGAGCTGGGAGTCCTTAAAGGGTGAAAGCACCGTGAGACCCCAGGCAAAGCAGAGGGAATGGCAAAGACCCGTGGGGCAGAAGCCTTGTGGTCCCTACCTTGAGCTGCCCTTGCACAGCTTTAAGGTGTTTCTGTGTCTCTGCCACCTGGCAGTTGGCGTGGCTCAGCTGTATTTCCATGTCGTTCAGATCTCCTTCCATCTTCTTTTTCAGCCTCAAAGCATCATTTCTGCTTCTGACCTCAGCATCCAGCGTGGTCTGCATGGACTCTAATACCCTCTGGTGGTTCCTCTTCAGCTGTTGAATTTCCTCATCTTTCTCTGCTGTCCTTCTATCAACATCTGACTTCACCTGGTTCAGCTCCAGCTGAACACGTAAGATTTTCCCCTCTTCATGCTCTAAAGATCCCTGTTGGGGTTGAAATATTATAATTGATCTCTGTAGTGCCCACTGCTGGGAAACACCTGTGCAGAAATGTGCAGAAATGTGACCTTTTGCAGCTGGGAGGGCAGGTGTATTTGCCTTTCTGTGGACCTTCAGAGAAGAGCAAGCACTGAAGAAGCTGACTGCTATTCCATACTCCCTGTACCCTAGCTGGACAATAAATGGTAATTTAGGAATGGTATTCCTTAGGAAAATGCCTCAGGTACCACAAGGTCTGGGCACTGAAGGCTATGGTGACCTGCAGAGACAGCAGATCACGTGGAAACATGAAACAGGACAGCCAAGCCTCCTGCTCAGGAGCAGCTTGCCTTCTCCTGCATCTCAGTTCTGCTGTGCCCCACCCCAGTGACTGTGGAACAGCTGCCCTTCCACACAAACTTTCCCTCTGGTGCTCATCTCACTCCCTCTGGTGTCATCCAGCTTCAGCTGTAGAAGCAAAGCCTGAAGCTGGGGCTTTCCAGCCAGTGGACAGAAATCAGCACATGCAGAGAATCAAACAGTTGATGTAGCCCTGGCATTCATTTCCAGAACATATTCTCCTGAGATGCCTGATTCTCCTTTTGATTCCAGGACAGTGACTAATTCAGAATAACAACATTTAAATGCATAAATTAGAGTAGGTGGGTTACATGACACAACAATTGTGCCAGTTGTTTGACACTTCTTTTTCTACCTAAGAGGAGTTAAATAAAAAATAAAGTGAGGCTGTTCTTGATGGTGGACAATAACAACAAAAAAAATCTCTGTTAAAAGTCCATACAAGGGAAATCCTGACTGCATGCAGGGATAAAAATGTTTTACCATGAGACACTGGATGAGGTTGTCCAGCAATACTCTGAAACCTCCATCCTTGAAAATGATAAAAACCAATTAGACAAGGCTTTGAGCAAGCTAATGCAAGTTCAAAGTTGGCCCTTCTTTGACCAGGAAGTTGACTAAAGACTTCTGGGATCCTGTAGAAGCTAAGTTAATCTGTGTCCCTGTGTTTGAGGTATGCCCTGGGTATTTTGTGGGCAGCTCGTGAAGTGCTCACAAAGATATTTTGTGGAGAATCAGATGTGGTTATACAGAAGTAATAAAATCTTTTCCAAGAGGCAGTCTGGGGAGATACAGAACAGAAGGCAGAACCCAGACAAGAGGGAACTGAATGAGCTACAAGCTGGCATGGATTGGCAAAAAAAGTGAGATTTAAAGTTATTGTGAGCCGAGGGATAGACAAAGAGAGCAAGGAGGACAGAAATCATGGAACTGTGAGACCCAGTATGCAGCCTTGCCAGCAGTGCTTGACAGTGTACCAGTGTAGCCTGAGACTCAGCAGGTCCCCAGCAGAACCTGTGTGCTGTGAACTAGCTCCTCTTTGAGCATTCTACTGACTCTGCTCATTCAAAGTGGTGGAGCTGAAGAAATATTGCCTCAATTCTCTTCAGCATTCAGCTTGCTTTGAGCAGGAGGTGACACTGAGAAAACTTTTAAAGATGGATTTGACCTTCTCTGGAAATATCCTTTATTAATTTGTCTGGAAAACAAAGCTGTCAGAGTTTTGAAATGCTGGTGACTTTTCTTCAGCCTTCCATGGGAGCAAATTCAAACAGATGGTGCAAAATGAACTCAGTTTTAGACTGGGACTGAGGGGGTTTTGTGCATGATGGCACAGCAACAAATACCCCATTGGTATGGAGAGGAGCAGTCCCTGTGCTTTTTTGGTCTTTCTGTGCTGTCTTACTGCACCTTTGGGACAGTTTCAGGACAAGCAGGAATATAAAATATATACCCAAATTTTCTCCATCCTTGATTTCTCTAAAAGCAAGCCCCACATTGAGCACACTTGCCTCTGCTTCTTCTAATGCTGCTTGTAGGTCACACTTTTCTTGCTCAATTTGCTTCTTTGCTTTCTCCAGCCCGTGATTTGCTTTTCCAGACTCAGCAATCTGTTCAGTCAGATCAGAAATTTCCTCTGCAACCAGAAAACACAAACTCAGCTCCTCTCAGTGGGATCAGTGGCACCTGCAATTGCTTTTTGGCAGTGGGAGTGACAGAAGAGACTCTGGTGTAATGGGATGTAGCAGTGAGAAGAAATAATAGGCCTTGTCTTGTGTGCAATCTTTCTTTCTGATAACCAGTTCAGTGTGCAATTTGAGAATGAGAGGGAGCAACTGGAGAGAGCTCAGAAAATAATGTCAGCTTCCTCTGGATAATGAAACTATATCTCCAGAGACAGTCATGTTTGATTGATCTCTTTATGCTTAGATAATCCCCAGTGATCATTCAGTTCACAAAAAGGATCTGAGTTGTGCTTCCTTTCTATAATTAGTTTGCTTATTAAATGCCAATCCATTGTGCCACAGCTGCATGATCCTCTAATAATCAGGAACAGACAATAGCCCTTCAGATTTTAACTCGTGGCAGTGACTGAATTAATCTGAAAAAACTGAGTATCACCATAATTTCTGTCTATTCAGCTAACTTGGTCCTTATCCATGCACAGGATTACGATGTTGTGAAGGAGGGGGAACCTCCTGAGGAAGCAGGATGCTGGCCTGAGCTGTGAGCTGTAAGCTGTAAGGTGACTTTATGATCAGCTGGACAGGAAAGAAAGTCACCACCTTTGTGGGAAAATCATAAAGAGCAAAACCCTGGGGAGAGGCAGAGCTCTGGTAGCCCAGAAAGGAGGAAGCACCCAGGGGCTTGTGGTGACTCCAAGGTGAGAGAGAGCTGAACTTACGCTGCAGGTTCTTGTTCTCCCTCCTGACAGTCTCAGCCTGGTCGAGCATTTCTTCGTAGGCATTCTTCATCCTGAAGATCTCAGTGCTGAGGGAGCGAGACTCCTTCTGGGCAGCCTCCAGCTCAGTCTGACTCTCCTGGTACTTCTGCTTCCATTCAGCCAGGATCTGGAGCGACAGGAGAAGAAACACTCCCATCTCTGCACCCTTAGATGATGAGAACCCAAGAGGCCTGGCCAGTCTTTTGCTCTGGACTGTTCTCTGCCTGTGACACCCAGCTCCCTGTGATGCATACTCTGGTTGTTTTGGTGGAATCTACTTAAATTTGCCTCTTCAGCCAGCACTGGTGCATGCCCCAAGCTGTCAGGCAGGAGTTTGGTTTGACACCAGACTGGACATAATGTGGTTGGTCTGAATAAGGATGTAGGAGACTCCACAGTGCTGCAGGAGCCAGTGGTCCTGGACTCAGCCCACCAAGAGAGGACATTCTCTGCCAATTCTCTCCTTTTTTAGCACAATCTTCTCACTCACACAAGGGTAGGCCAAGACACAGGGCTGTGCAACATCACTTGGTCCAACGGTGCAGATTCTTTTAAATGTTAGTAAGGGCAGTGGAGGCTGGAACTTTGCATGAGTCTGAGGCTCTGCCAAACCCCAAGGTTAGGCCAGCAGATAGCACCAGGGCTTGTCAGCCTGCATGGGAGTACTCAGTCTGTTTGACCAGTCTCCCTTGTGAAGACCTCATGCTTTTTAAAATTATCAGAAGGCTACTTTATTATTTGCTGTGGTCATCTGGGGTGACTAACACATTGGCTTTTTCTTTACTATGTGTTCTATTATGGTGTCCTTACCATAAATTTGCTTTGGGTAAGATGCAGTTCATTTTCCTTTGAGTGCAGAACTTTGATAATTTCAGAATTTGTCTTGTCCTATCAAATATCTAATGATGTTTAGATCTGGCATGGCCTTTTGAACAAACCTTGTCGAAATTCCTCTGCTTTTTGTCAAATGCTGCACAGATTGCATTTGACCTCTCCACGTCAATCATGAGGTCATCCACTTCCCCCTGCAGCTTCTGCTTTGTCTTCTCCAGTGAAGCACATTTTGCATTGACAGCCTCAATCTGCTCCTCTGATTCCTGCAGGCGCTGGGCCAGCTTCTTCCTGCAGGATGAGACATTCAGCACTGAGAAAAGGAAAATTCTGACCTTCTCAGAAAATGGGCATGAAAGGAGTTTGGAATGGAAAAAGATGGGCAGAGAGAGCAATGCTGTGGTGCCAGGAGCCTGGGGTGGCCCAGCACTCTGAAGTGGTGCATGGAATGAGGGAATAGGTACCCAAGTATGTACAATGTGGAGAGGGACCAGAAGCATATTTTCAGTACTGACAGTGTAAAAAATGTGCTTTTTCAACTGCTGGGATTAACTCAATGCACTGGAATTCTCCTTTATGTACGCCTCCACCCCTACTCCTCCTTTCAACATCTACTCACTCCCCTTTTCACTCCTAATGCATCACAAAGCACACTGCTCTGCATATTCCCACTACAAGCTCATTCTGGTCTCCCTCAGTCCTTCACTCCTTGTGCCTGAATCTCCTTGTTCTTGCTCCAAGCCGTCCCCCCGTGTACTTGGCCTCCTCGAGCTCCTCCGTGCGCTGAATCGCGTCCGTCTCGTATTTGGTTCTCCACTGGGCCACTTCACTGTTGGCCTTGGACAGGGCTCGCTGCAGCTCCCCCTTGGCCTCCTGCTCCTCCTCATATTGTTCCCGGAGCAAGTCACAGTCGTGGCAGGCGGACTGCAGCGCGTGGGCCAGGGCGTTCTTGGCCTTGGGCAGTTAAAATTAAACAAGTTGTCAGAGCACCAACAGTTTCTGTTTGGGTATTTCTCCTGTAGTCTGATAAAATGTTCATATCTCCCTGCCCATGTGCTACAGTTTGCTAGAGGAACACAGAAGGAGCAAAATGAATATTAAGGACTCTGCATTTCAGACTTGATGTTGTTAAACAAGGTCAGGTGCTCGTCCGTCTTGTCTGGGATAACACCTCTCAAACTCATCTGCACCAAGTGTTTCAGGCAAAGCACAATAAATCCACTGACAGATGAGGTTTAAGCACTCCTGCTCTAGTTCCTTTTTTTGGCTGCTGCTGTTTGCTTTGCCTCAAGGATTTCCAATAGCAGTACTAGGTACTGGCACAGAGCTGCTTTCAGTCACTTCTCTCATGGTTTTGAACTTCAGAAGGCATAATGGGAAGGGCTTAAACTGTCTTGCTTATTTAATTTTTAATGTCTCCTCTCTGTACTATATTCCAAAGCAAAGTTCAAAATTTTCACTGTTCTGATGTCTCTTCTCTGAGGAGAAATCTAATTTATGTTTTTAGCGCATTGATTTACTTTAAAATTTGTTGTTCCAAATGAAAGCAAGTCACCTTATTTTCTTCCTCTAATTGTCTCTTCAGCTCTTCAGTCTGCTGAGTGAAAGTATGTTTGCCTCGAGTTAACTGAGAAATTAAGGACTCCTTCTCCTCCAGTTGCCGGGTCAGTTCACCTAAAGAGAAAAAATTGATTTTTTGAGGCAGAGATACAAGACACAGCAGAAATGAATGAGAGCAGTGGAAAGTGATTATGAGATATAATGTGTAAATTGAAGGGAGAGTACAAATTGCATTCCCATCAATAGGAAAAGCTGCTGAAGAGAAATGCTGTGCTGGAATTGAAGAAAAGAAGATGAGCTGACCACAAACTCCCACATTCATTTCGACTGACTACTTCTGATTTGGTTTTATATTTCCTTGGGCAGAGTTTCCATGAACATCATCATAATTCTACATTCTACATTCTATATTCTACATTCTGAGTTTTGTTCAGATCACCAGGTGGTGAAGATGTTACAAACCACGGGCATTCAGGCAGCGTATTTAAGTGCTTGGCCCTGGAGTATTACATCTCCTCAAGGGACGTACCATTCTCAGTCTGGAGGCGTGTTTTCTGTGTGTTCAGATCGTTAATTAGTCGCACATGTTCATCATCTTTGGCTCTGACTTCACTGAACTGGTCTTCAAGAGCTCGGCACATCTTTTCCAGATTGCTCTGCAAAGAGAGAGAAAGACCCCTCAGCTCGTCTGGCTGTTCAACAGAGCAGCGCCAACAGCGGCAAATACTTCTTCCTCTGCAGCAACCTTGGCTTTGGAGACAGACTCCACATTGCTGGCCAGGTCATCAATCTCCATCTTCAGCTCACTCTTCTCCTTCTCCAGCTTCTGCTTCACGCGTTGCAGGTTGTCGATCTGCTCCCCCAGCTCAGCTGTGCTGTCCGCGTGCTTCTTGCGCAGGGCGGCAGCCGTGGCTTCGTGCTGCAGCGTGGCCTCTTCCAGGTCACGGCGCATCTTCTGGAATTCTGCCTCACGCTTCTTGTTCATCTCCACCTGAGCTGCTGTGGCCCCTCCTGCTTCTTCCAGGCGCTCGCTGATCTCCTCCAGCTCCCTGGACAGGTCAACTCTCTGCTTCTCAGACTTGGCACGGATGGCACGCTCGGCCTCGATTTCCTCCTCCAGTTCCTCTATCCGAGCCTGTGGGAGTTTAATTGGTTAAAAGAGGACTTTTGAATGGGCAGATTTAAAATCATCACTAAGGAATAAAGAGCAAACAATCACATCTGTTAATACAAGCAGAGGAAGAGAAGTGCCACTTGAAATTTCACTGTATTTTGTCCTAGGATGGGTAATACTCAGTGTTGGAACAATAGTGAATGTAAAATCTGATACTTTATTTTATGTTATAGCTCAGAATGGATTTATTATTTTGTGAAAGCTTTAGAATTGCACTTTCATGAAGAAATAGAAAGAGTATCACTGGAAAATATAAAGGAATGTGAATTTCTCAGAAATTTCCTAGAAGTCAGGCCAAAACAAGGCAGTGTCCTATCTCCATCAGAAACAGGATGGAAGGAACTTTGAGATGAGCTATTATCATGGGATAATAGCTCATCTTTGTCCTGATCATGACACATTAAGTCACATTTTATTGTTTTCTTAGAAAAGCAGCTCTCGGTGGCTGCACATCTGGGGTATTTTCGAAGCCTGCCACAATGTTCACGTAAGAAATTTCCTATGTAGTCATGTATGAGTAGAGGCCAAAATTTCTGTAAAAGTGCCCTGAGATGGGAACAGCACCCAGAGACCCATGTTATTGGTTTTATTCATGTGAGGGAAAATATTTTTGTAGAATGGTCTAATAAATACCAATAAATTTTAAAAAATGTGTGCTTGCAACTAAAATTATTAATAACTCCTAGACTTTACCTGAATCTCCTTAATTTTCTTTTGCAGCTGAGAACTTTGAGCCTGCTCATCATCAATTTTACTTTGCAACTGGCTAATTTCAAAATCCTTTCTGTTAAAGAACAAGAAGGCAAATTGAGTATGGTTAAGATAAAGCATGAATTTTGGAATTCAGAGTATAAGAAGTCAGTGTAATACTTTTTTAGCCTTTCATCCATTTGTTGCTTATCATTTTCCAGATCCATGATGGAATCCTGAGACATTTTCAGATCACCATCCAGTTTTCTCTTTGCTCTCTCAAGGTCCATTCTCAGCTTCTTCTCTTGTTCCAGAGATGCTTCAAGCTAAAACATATAAAATGTATTTTGAAATACATAAATTATACCTTGAAAGTAACTATTCTTGATTAAAAAATCTAACTAAGTTGGAAATTGATGAATAGAGAAAATAATCAGGGCATCTCCACCTGGGCTGCACTCTCACCATGAGACCAGAGCTGCTGTGGTGATTTAGTTTCAGACATTGAGCTGTCCACAGCTTGGCTGTGCACAGCTGAAATACCAGGTTTTGAAAAAACAGAAATGAAATTTTTCCAGTAACTGCAGTTTCTAGCACATAGACTGTGAAATATACACAAATTCCCAGTATTCATAACTCCCAGGAGAATATGCACACACAAATAACTCTGCAGCAACCTTCACAGCTGGCACAGGTCTCCTGCTTCAGCTAATGGGTTAAATCAGATCACAAAAGTCTACAGTGCTGAAATACCCAGTGATGAACATGAAAGATGGGCTGGATTCCACAATTCCCTGACAATTAGCAATGACTTATTAGCTGAAATTATTAGAGCTGGATTTAGATGTTGTTTATACTCCCAAGTACAGACTTTTAGTCTACTGTAATCTGTCACAGTGTACATTCACACAACCCCAACACTTGTACTTACATCATCCACTTGCTGCTCCAGTTTGGTCTTGGCTTTGGTGAGGGTGCTGACTTTGTCTTCCTCAACTTGCAAGTCATCCAGTGTCTGCTGGTGGGCTTCCTGGAGGGCCTTTTTCTCCTTAGTGAGTTTGGAAATATTCTCATCCAGAGCTGCCATCTCTTCAGTGAGGTTCTTCACCTGTCAGAGAGCCAGCATCCATCCCATGAGGTGCCAGACTGAGGACACTCTGAGTGCATCCTTGCAAAACCCTGCATGGATGTGCTCAAAATGCTCTCTGCAGAATGTTTACATCGACTGCAATGAGGGCAGCAGCATGGGTCATGCCTGAGAGTCTCATCTCTCTGCTCCTGCAGTGGCAGGAATTCTTGGCTTTAGTTGGTTTTGATCCCCAGCCCTATCCTACTACATTTTATAGTGAACTCTGCTAGATTTTCACTTGGCTCTGCAAGTTTTTCCCATTGGGATTTAAAGCCCTCTGAGTTGCTCTTGCTCAGGGAATGTCTTTCCTGCACAGGATATATTTGCTATGAAAACAGCTGTGAATTCTCAGCAAGTCAGGTTCTTTAAAAAGATATGATCAAGTGCTAAGCATAGCCAAAAATATGTTAAGTTTTCCATAAAAGTGAAACAAATCATGATGACAAAGAACCTTAACAGAAGAAATTCTGTCAGCTGATCGATTAAGGGAAAATACCTCTCTCTTAACATTGGACACATCTCACTTCTATTCAGAGCCCTTGTAAGTGACTACAGTGTTCCACAAAACTGACAAGCTGTGTGGGAGCACTGTCTGGGGAAGAATCATTCCCTGATTCCTCTGTCACCTTATTCTCTGTTGCATGTTTCTCCTTTTCCACTTTGGCCAGAGTCATTTCAAGATCATCAATATCTTTCTTCAGCTCTGAGCACTCATCTTCGAGTTTCCTCTTCTTTGCTGTCAGTTCAGCATTTGTCTCTTCTTCATCCTCCAGTCTTTCATTTAGTTCTTTAATTTTAGCTTCTAGCTGGATTTTACTTTTAATGAGTCCTTCACATCTCTCTTCAGCATCAGCTAGATTTTCACTCTCCTGTCAGAACACATTGAAAGTGAATGATATTTATCATAAAATTGACAAAAGACAGTTAAGACCCTTGGTGAGTGAAACAATACAGGGTTTTGTTTGGGTTTTTTTTGAAACTCAACTGATCTGAAAGCACACGGTAACAAGTGAGTATTCCAGAGGAAAGCAGCTCCCACAGTTTCAGTCCTGCCTCTGACAGAAAAGCACTCCTGCCCTGGCTCTGTATTCTGATGGCAGCAGATGTGGAAACAGCCTCCATTTCATCCAGAATCAGACACCACTGTGAGGAGCATTTTATATACACTGTGGAATGTCTGATTTTCCCACTGGTGATGGAGTTGGAGCTTCCTGTACCCCTGCTGGTGTTCATGTTTGGTAAATGCTTTGCACTCTGCTTAGGTGTAAGGGACAAGACCAGGCACAAAGCAGTGGAGGCTTTGTCCCTGTTAGGTGCCTATTTATAGAGGACAAAGGAAAAGAGGAGAAAAAGAGCAGCAGAGTGAGAGGAAGTGGGGTCAATCTGAATATGGATGTTACTCACAGACTGAACCTGGAGCTGCAGGTCATTTTTCTCCTGCATTAGTGATGCCATTTTCTCCTCCAGTTCCTTCCTCTTTGCCTCAGACTTTGCAAGCTCTTCCTTGGTTTTCTCAAACTCTTCCTTCATGTTGGCCATTTCCTTCTCAGACTCTGCACTCTTCAGCAAGGGCTTGATCTTGAAGAACAGCTTCATCCATGGCCAGTGTTTGACATTCATGAATGAGCGAACGTTGTACTGGATGATATAAATAGATTCTCTGAAAACACAAGAAACTGGTTTGTGAGGGTGCTGACACTTGAACTGGAAGCATATTCTGAATACTTTCCACGAAGCATCAGCATTTACCCCAAAAGACTTTTTTCCCTGACCTCCTTTGCTTTTATTAAAGAGTTATTTTGAGGTCCTTATTGCAGAATTGTTGGTTCAGTAGCTTGAATAATATCTATTGTCTGAATATAAGAGGAAGAAATACTACAAAACAGACAGACCTCTCTGGCATATTGACTGGGAATCTGAGACTTTCCTCAGGCTGAAGGAAAATGCAAGTGCTCAGGTAAATATCAGAGTGAAAACTGACATCCTTGAGCACTGCTGCTGAGATTACAAATCTGGAAGTTACTGGTAATTGTGAAAACAGCAGCTTGATAATTTTTGGGTCACTCAAAATAGCAAAAATCATACTAGAAATTATTAAGACAGAAACTGGAAAAACAAAGAAACATTTTTGTGGTATTGAATGCAAAAGGATATTGTTAATGCCCATAGTCTGACACAGTGCAATTGCTGGTATTTTCTTATATTACCTCCTTTCATTCATCTTTTTAAACTCAATTCTCATGAGGTACCCTCTGCACATAGCTTGTGTATGAGTGATGAGGCTCACAAGCTTCTCATCTCTCATCTCTTCTAGGAGTCCCAGCAGACCTGCCTTGAAGAACACCTAGAACATATAAAAGGGTCAAGCAGTTTGATGCTTAGGCAGGTACATGGCCATGGACAGCTGATGCAGGGTAGTACAAGGTAGTTTGGGGGAAATGCCTGCAGGGGAAAGCTTTAAGAACTGGAGAAATTTTCTGTCAGTATTCAAATCCTCAATGTTCCTGTGATTCTTGACAAGTCACTCTGTGTATGATCTAATCATATTATTGCAGTGTTATTTCATGTCTGCTCCAGTGTCTTTTGTGGAATATTTAGCTCATCCCTGGAAGTGTCCAAGGCCAGGCTGGGTGGGGTTTGGAGCAGCCTGGTCTTGTGGAAGGTGTCCCTGCCCATGGCAGAGTGGTTGGAACCAGATGATCTTTGAGGTCCCTTGCAGCCCAAACCAGTCTGGGATTCTGTGCCTGCTCAGTGGTGCAGGCAATGGGTTTGTGTCCAGAGATAGCTCTGATGTGCTGAGCAGGGAACAGTGTGTCCCCTAGCACTGCTGGGATATGGAAGGTGGACTTAGTGTGCTTAAATCCCCTGAAAAGTAGGACTATCCAAACTTGTCTGAGCCCTTCTAACCTGCACTGATATGAATATGTTCAGCTGGCCATGAGAAAGCAGCAGCAGAAAATCAAGTTGCAGCTACTCTGGGTTGTTGTGGCAGAGCTGCCCCTCACACAAGAACCACACAAATTCTCTGTACTCCTTCCTACTAGCTCTGTTTATAATCATCATGAAGGCTGGTTTAGTACACAAGAAATACTTTCAACAAGCAAAATATTTTGCTTAATTATACCTATTCTTCCACAAGGACTTTACCTTGGTGTGGCCAAATTTATATTGGTTGTGGTCAACATCAATGGAGGAAAGAAGCTTTTCTGAAGCTTTTTTGCTGTCTATGAATTGGCCTTCTGGAATGGCTGAGGCATTAAGGATCTTGTACCTGTGGTGAGACAGGTTGCAAGAACTGGTTACAAAGAGGGTGAGGAAAACAGGATCCATTGTATATCATAAAATACATGAACATGGAGCTGTGTGAAAGCAGCTGAATTTGTCATCTGGAATCTAGACACTGTTGTCTGGTTGAACAAAACATGATGAAAAGGGGACCTGTCTACTCTTAGAGGAATCTGTGCAATGACACAGTGTGCTGTTACATACAAAACTAAGGCACATTCTGAAGAGTCTCTGCAGGTCCAGGAATTAGGAAGAACATAAAACATGTCAGCCTCTTCTCTACTGGTTTCATTGATCAGAGGAATACTACTCAAATTAGAGTTGAAGGTTAATTAAAACTGCTGACAAAGATCAGCTGTATTCCACAGCTCAGTCTCTACAAGTTGTAGAACTGAATGCTTGAGTGGATTGAAAATGACATGGTGATGATGTGTAAATGCTAACAGCACTCTTAGCATTTTGCAAGGTAGATAAAAGATTAAGATAGTCCTGTGTCAGGGATCACAGAATGATCTAATCCTTCTAAAGGAGTTTCTTCAGATACATCAGTGTGGATGTGTGGCTGTACACTGGAACACTTCTTATTCTCAAGTCTGCCTTGAAAAAGACTATGTAAAATCAAGACAGTGACAATAGTGCAGTGAATTTATTCTCTATTTTTGACGTCTGTTATCATTCCTAAAGTATTTTTTTGTTCTGGACCACAGCCATTATGGATGAAATCCTTCATCTGTCACTTCAAATTAAAATGTGATGATTGAGACTAGAAACTAGCTAATCCCTTACTGAACATCAGGTTGCAGGACATTTTCAGAGAGATCTTGGGTTCCTTTCACACCAGCACAGCATGGAAGATGCTACATTTAACTATAACAGCAGACAGTTCTGATTTAGCACTCTATGGCAACTGAGCCCATATGAACCAGTTCAGTTGTCTCCATTTTAAAGATTAAGAAAAGAAGGTGCAGGCCAGAGACAGAGCTCATGGGGATTGATTTTATATCTGTACTCTGGAAGACTTCAAAGAGTAATCTATAATGGCACCTTATCCAGTACACTGCAAGTGTTTTGCATCTCTTTGATGCCTTGGCTTCAGTTTAGAAATTATATTGGTTCTGATGTGTCAAGAAATCTCTGGTCTGCTCAGAGAGGGAAACACTGGAGCGACCTCAAAATGGTAATAATGACTTAATTCCCTCCAATGCTGCTAATCTCATCTGACTGGAAAGTGTCTCTCCATGGTGTCACCTGAGGCCTCTCCTTAACAGGCAGTGAGTAACAACTGAGGACCTACCGTTGCTTAAAGTCTGCATAAAGGATCCTGCTGGGGAAGCCCTTCCTGCAGATCCGGATGCCTTCTAGCACCCCATTGCACCTCAGCTGGTGCATCACCAGGTAATGGTCCATTGCACCTTAAACAAGATACACCCATCATCATTCTGTTTTAATTCCAAGGAATCTTCATATGTATTAGCATTCTAGAATGATCTTCTTTTTATTTTTTAAATTCAAGCAGCTCTTGGTTAAAGATACAGGATGTGGAGACAGAACATGCCTTCAGTTCATACAAGTTCTTACTAAGAATGCAAGGGCTAGCAGTGCTTTTGAAAAGGCATCAGGCCACATTTCTCAAAAAATGGCAGGTTGGTGCTGTAGGAGACCAAGAGGAAAATGTTCAACTGCATCAGCCTCCTCACTGGATGTAGGCAAGGGTGGCACAGTGTAGTGCAGTGCCATCCAGACAAGGCATTTTCTAATGCTCTTACCCACAACAGAGAGTTTTATCAGCTGTAATCAAACCCATCTTTATCACCCTCAGTTCTGCACACACTTTAAGCAAAGATGGGTAACTCTTGTGGACCATGTAATGCTCAAAATTTTTCAGTCACAGCAGATAACACAAAAAAGTTCCCCTTGTTACTGTTCTGCAGGCCAACCCCCAAAGGACTTCACATGCAGAGGGAGCTGTCTGGGAAGTTGGTGTGGAACTAAATGGGCCAATTCCTGCCAGTCCCCTGTCCTCAGGATACAGTGGTGGACTTACCAGGAGTCTTGGTCTCATTGGGAATCAGGCAGCGCACAAAGTGGGGATGAGTGCTTCTCAGGTTGGTCATCAGCTTGTTCAGGTTTTCCTGTGGCAGAACAAACGAGGATTTCAGCTTTGAGGTACAAAGATTTTGCATTTTTCTTTAAATTCAGGGAGCTAGAGAATCACAGAATGGTTTGACTTGGAAGAGGCCTTTGAAGGTCATTGAGCATCAGGGACACCTTCCACTATCCCAGGTTGCTCCAAGCCCTGTCCAACCTGACCTTGGACACTTCCAAGGATGGGGCAACCACAGCTTCTCTGGGCAACCTGTGCCAGGCCCTCACCACCCTCAGAGTGAAAAAGTACTTTTCTTATATTCAATTTAAATCTACCCTCTTCCAGTTCAAAATCATTGCTTTTTGTCCTGTCACTACAGGCCCTGGTAACAAGTCTTTTTCTCTCTTTCTGATAAACCCCCTTTTATATATTAAAAAACCAGAATAAGCTGTTCCTGGAATCTTCTCTTCCCCAGGCTCAGCAGCCACAACTCTCTCAACTTTTTTTATAGGATAGGTGTTCCATCCCTCAGATCATTTCAGGGAAGCATGGCTCATGTAAAAAGAAATCCACATACCCTGAACACAGCAGACACTGTCTGGAAAGAGCCCCCCTTCTTCTTGGCACCCTTCTTGCCACCACCACCACCACCACCACTGTCACCTTGGAAGAAGGAGATGGGAGGTGAACAATTAGAATAAGCAGCACATTTTGTAGGCTTCCTTTGGCCATGGACCAATAAAATACTTCATTTTAAATACTGACACACTGCTCCATGAGAGTTTAGTGAACTGCTGCTAGGTAGTTGCTGATCAGTGTGTGGTGTATTTGGTCTCAAATGCAAGACTTAGGTTGCATCACAGTGTGTGTGGCTTTGCTGGTATGGAACAGTGTAGCCTGACCTAAGTTTCCTAACAGTGTGCTCTGTGCTGCTGATCACATATTGCTCTCACTATTACACAAAACCCCATTTTAATTTATTTTTTTAATTAGATGACAGACCTCAATAATGTGACTCAGCACCGGGCATCCATTTATCAATGCAGAGAAGTCTTCTATAGAAAAATCTCCTAATCCAATATTCCAGGTGAAGAATCTGAGTTCTATTCTGAGTTATGGCAGGAAGCAAATTTTAGTTTCAGGAATACAAATCCAAGCAGCTCAGTGCCTTTCCGTATTTGCTACACCAGTGAAGCCAATTAAATCAAGCCTTACATGGAATCTTTGTGCTCCAAACATCACATCTTATCCATAATTATATTTGCATAGCCTTTTTTTTCTTGCCTTCCTGATATTGCTAATGCCTGCAAGGTTCACCCTCAGGATCTCCTGGGGGCTTGCTGAGATGTGCTGGTACATGAGCCAAGCTGTACCTCAGGGAAGCTCCTGTGCACTGTTTTTGAGCCTCAGACCCTGTGGACCACAAGTCTGATGGACTAAACAACCATCATTGACTTGGCAATACTGCTGTACACTGCCTCTGCTTTATTGCCCAGCATCCAGGCTACCAGAATATTGGAGTTGTTTTGGTAGAAATCTGGGTGGCCATTTTCGGTAAGGCAGACCTGCTGATTGTCTAACTTGATGGCCTTCAGACACAAAACAAGGGCAAGAGATGAGAGTGCATTCTGATGTCCACAGAAGACTTCTAAATTCATTCTCTGTCTCTCTCTTTTTCCGTTGTAACACCAAGACTGCTCAACTGGATAGTTTCAACAAATAGTTTCATGGTCTCCTTTTACTTCTTCCAGTTCCCCTCAAGAAACAAAGCTGTCTACACAGGCTAAAATGCTTGCACTTTGCACATTTATTTGGCCTCTGTTGAGTGGCTGAGTGAGCATACAGGTGATTCACAACACAGTCAGTCAGGAAACATACACCTCCTGTCGCTTGGGTTTGGATTTGCTGTGCTTTACTTCTTTGCAGCACATAAATGTGGTGTTTCCAGCAGCTCTGCAGGTTAGTGTGTTAGTTTTGGTATGTCTGGATGCACACAAGGACAAGGTCACCTTAGGGGATGATGGCCTTGAGTACACCACAGAGAGGAGAAGCAGAAGCAGCTTCAGTTGATTTTTGCCTTATTGGTCATCACTGAAAAATCACTTACCTGTTTCTGCACCAGCATAGTTAGAAAAAAGGAAGGACAGCAGCTTCAAGGATGATTTCTGGTACAGCCCCACAACACTTTCATTCAGAGGGTCCTTGTTCTTGTCAAGCCAGCCAGAGATGTTGTAGTCCACTGTGCCAGCATAGTGCACCAGAGAGAAGTGAGCCTCAGCCTTGCCTTTGGCAGGCTTGGGCTTCTGGAAGCTGCTGCACTTGCCCAGGTGCTGGTCATAGAGCTTGTTCTTGAAAGAGGTGTCAGTTGCCTTGGGGAACATGCACTCCTCTTCCAGGATGGAGAAGATGCCCATGGGCTGGGAGAAGTACAAATATATAAAGAAAGTAAGTGGTGGGCAGGGGAGCAATTGCTGCAAGGAGTAAGACTTGAAGTTCACCTCATTGTTTAAAGGCAGTTGTTAAAGTCATCAATTTAACATTGTGTAGGCATTCTCCCTTCCACCCCAGCCATGTTGTTCAGGAAACCATTGTTTGTGCACATCCAGCCTGTTGTTCCAAAAGCTTTGGGTTTATAAGCTGCCTATTTCAATGTCAGAAGATAATTCAGCAGTAACGTATCATTTTATCAAGGACTGAACTAAAATAAAGGATCATAAAAGAAATTTGCTCTCCTACAATGAAAAGATCTTTTTCACCTTCTCAATGAGCTCAATGCAGGCAGCCAGGTCCATGCCAAAGTCAATGAACTCCCATTCAATCCCCTCCTTCTTGTACTCCTCCTGCTCCAGCACGAACATGTGGTGGTTGAAGAACTGTTGCAGTTTCTCGTTGGTGAAGTTGATGCACAGCTGCTCCAGGCTGTTAAACTAGAAATTCAAAATACAAAAAAAAGCCAGTTAGTTTCAAGCAGCCCTCAGTGGGCAAGCACACCTACAGTAACTCACATCAAAGATCTCAAAGCCAGCAATGTCCAGGACCCCAATGAAGTGCTGTCTGGGCTGCTTCGTGTCCAGCTGTTGGTTGATGCGAACAACCATCCACAGGAACATCTTCTCATAGACTGATTTAGCCAATGCACCCACTGAATTGTACACCTGTAAGAGGCACAGCCATGGCAGTAACAAATCTTGAGTTAGCTTTAAAGTTGAAAGAACGCTCTGAAGCAATTGAAAAGCTGGTGAGCTGTTTATGTACCTGTTGGACATTTTGTCCTTTAGTTACATACTCATTCCCAACTTTCACCCTGGGATAGCAGAGGGCCTTTAGCAAATCAGCAGAATTCAGACCCATCAGGTAGCCAGCTTTGTCAGCCACTAGGATCAGAGACAGCAAATGAGTTCAGTAGAGACAAAGAAAGATGTCCTGGTCCTCTAGGATGTTTCTGTTACGAGAAGCCTTTGGTGCAACACAAATGCATCTATTGTCAAGAGAAGCTCCTGTCCAGTCTCATGGAGAATATTCCCCATGCTCCAAAGGGAATATCTCAGCTGCAACACAATCCTGTGTCTGTGCCTGGAGGGCTGCACCAATGCTTATTTTTTACATCTTTCTATTTCCTTGTAGAGCATAAATTAAATCACAAACTTTGTGAAACTTGAAATAATGTTAAAAAATTAGTTTCTGGAAAGGAAAATAATTTTCAAAGCGCTGGGCACTTTATGGGGTGGGGTTGCAGTTCACAAGCAAACTCTGCAAACAGCCCTACCTTCAGTGCCATCAGGCTCTGCCTGCTCCTCCCGCTGCTTCTGCTTGAATTTCATGTTCCCATAGTGCATGACAGCCCCTGTCAGCTTGTAGATCCCCACCTTCTCATCAGGGCTGAAGCCCAGGATGTCCACAGCATTCTGCAGAGACAACAGGCAAGCTGGGGAAGCACAAAGGCTGAAGCACAAGGGGCAGGTGAGGTTTCTGTCCCTGCCTGTGCTGAGTGTGTCCAGCAGCATCCCTGTCCCAGTGCTGGGCTGCAGCTGGGCTGGCTCTACTCACATCTGTCGCCAGCAGCTCCTCGCTGTCATCGATGCTGGCAACGGTGACTTCTCCTTGGCTCACATAGAGGAAGTCGTAGGGGTTGGTGGAGATAAGCAGGAGATCTGCAGGTGTGTGGGTCACCTTTAGTGGCACTGGGGCAGGTCACAGTGGGAAGAGGAAGCACCCACTGAGCCCAGCCCAGCGCTGCTGCACTCACCAATGAGCTCCGGCTTCTTGTTGGACATGATCTGATAGAAGATGTGGTAGCTCCTTTCCGCCTTGAGCTGGAAAGTGACTCTGGACTTCTCCAGCAGATCTAACCAAAAGAGAGGTGCTGTAAGTCTCCTGATAAATCTGAGGTTGCAAACACATAGATTCTGCTTGCACTGCTTGCTGCAACTCACAGGTCTCGATATCTGCAGAGGCCAACTTGCCAGTCGGGCCAAAGTGAATCCGGATGAATTTTCCCTGTCAAGCAGTGCAGATCAAACCATTGGTTATGACAATCAATGAATGAGACTTGCAGTGAATGTCTTCATTCCAGCAAGTCCGAAATGAACTCACAAAGCGTGAGGAGTTGTCGTTCCTCACGGTCTTGGCGTTGCCAAAAGCCTCCAGCAGTGGGTTGGCCTGGATGATCTGATCCTCTAGAGTTCCCTAGTTACAGAAGAAAATGCTTCTTATCACACTTTACTGCTTAGCAAATGACAAATATTGCAAAAGGGATATTACAGATAATTTTTACATGTCACATTTGATTTAAATTTAAAAATTAATAGAGTTCTTAAGCACTCATCAACCAACACTCATGGATATCGGCATTGGTTTCAAAGGGAAGAGTGCTGGAGACAGGTCTGTGTTTTGCTTGCTTCTTGTGTGTGATACCACATGTTGGTCACTGCAGTGGAGTTCAGGGCTCTCTGAGAGGTGTTTCCTCATTCTTGCTCACAAAGGCCTTAACAGCTACAGAAAATGTGAGAATTCTGGAAATTTTTTGAAGGTTGCTCGAGCCCACGACTCACAGAAGGAAGTACAGACTGGTAGGAAACACCTGCCAGGGGAGAATGTGAAATTTTGCAGTTGCAAACAACAGGAGCCTTTCAGGATGCAGCAATACAGCTCTCGAGATGCTTTGAAGGCTGGGACAAGGACAAATCCTGGCACTCAAATACCAAACTTAGATAAGCACAGAACAGGGACTATTTGATTCTTTTTTCTTTTTTTTCCTGCTGCATTACTGCAGAAGGAATGATGTACGTGTACAGTTTTGAGGCTGTGTTGTATCTCTCTTGGTAGGTGCAAAAATATGGAAGGAAAAAAGCCTCTGTGACATTATGTGTCTCCTTTTCAGTGCAGTACTGTCCAGGAAGCAGAGTCACAAATGTGACCAGCAAAGTCATGACTGATCCTACATAACCAGGGCATGAAAGTGTTGCCAGGGATAATTTCCAAGACAGATGGAAAACCAAGAATAAGAAAAAAAAAAGATAAATTGGTTTATATCAGATGAAAGGTGAGGGGCACTGCTGCAGTTATTGCATCTCTGTGCCTGTAGAGCTCAGTGCAGCCCTGAAAGTGTTGCAGGGGGAGGCACTGCCGTTCCCAGCACTGTCTGCAGATGGCACAGCAGGTTCAAATTAGCTTTTGTCAGTCCACCCTGAAGATGGACCTCTAAAATTAAGGCAACACTGTACCATGTGAAAGCTCTGTATCTTTTTTTTTTAAATAGGAAATCCTAAATCTGTGGAATAATGCAAGAGGAGAGGAGAGGAGAGGTT